>CM035236.1:8599981-9199981 GCA_020226215.1 Sindora glabra
TAATTAACTGATATTAAATTAAAAAAAAAATCTTTGTTGTGATTACCACCAACTAGACCTTTGTAATTGTCACCGGGTTATATGACGGGAGCAACCAGGCTCTGTTATCAGATCAAGGCCTGTTATTTTAGGTGTCACGGTTGGACAAAGACAAAAGGCTTGCAAATTCAACTATAGACCCGTTTCTGGGGTTAGCCCAAGGAAAGCCCAATATTCCTTTAAAAAAATCTGGATTTTGTCCACTTAGTTATCAAACTGCAATTAAAGTCCACGGGTCAAATTGTTTTTTTTTTAAAATAATGACTGAGCGATGCAAAAGATGAATCTAGCACTGGGAGGTCCAAGCTCATTGCTCGGTCCATTTCTCCGACCTACCCGACAGGACAGAATCTCCGTCCCTGCATCTGCCGTGTCATTGATTCAGTCATCTGCGTCGCCGTTGCCGCCCATGGAGCAGTACCAAAATCCCAAGCGAGTCACCGTCTGCGGCGGCGGAATCATTGGTGTTTGCACGGCTTACTTTCTTGCCAAAAAGGGTGCCGCCGTTACCCTCATCGAGAAATCCGACGTGGCTTGCGCCGCTTCCGGTAAAGCTGGTGGCTTTCTCTCCCTTGACTGGTGCGACGGCGGACCCTTGGCTTCTCTGGCTCGTGTCAGCTTTAATCTCCACCGTTCACTATCCGAAGAGCTTAATGGACCCCAATCCTACGGCTACAGGCCTCTTACCACTCTCAGCCTCGCACTGACCGAATCTGAGAACGCTGCTTCCGGTTCAAAATCATCCGTTCTGCCTTCTTGGGTTGATGGGCCGGGTCGTAGTCCGAGAACCATTGGGACTCGAGAAACCACTGCTCAAGTTCACCCTCAGCTCTTCACTCGTACTCTGATCAACAAAGCAATCGAGAATCACGGCGTCGAAGTTGTGATCGGAAAATTGGAGCGTTTGGCGGTTGACGGAGGAAGAATTCGGTCAGCGGTTCTTGAAGGAGAGCGAGTTATTGACGCTGATGCAGTGGTATTGGCACTCGGTCCGTGGTCTAGTAAATTGGAGTTCTTGTCATCGCTGTTCAGAGTTTATGGCCTTAAGGCACACAGCATTGTTTTGGAGCCGAAGGAACCCGCTGCCATAACTCCTCATGCTCTGTTTCTCAGTTATTATCCCTCGCATGGAGGAAAACCTATTGACCCAGAAGTTTATCCTCGCCCTTCAGGTAATGCCATTGCGGGATTTTGACAAACACTTTGGTTACCACATGTGTTTAGTTCTGAACTCTCAAGTGCGTCCAATTACTTGCATTGCAGGGGAGGTGTATTTGTGTGGAATGTCTGCGGAGGAAGAGGTGCCCGATGATCCAGATCAGATAGTGGGTAACCCAGAGTCGATTCAGATGCTCAAGCGGGTGGCTAAGACGGTGTCAAGCCATTTGGTGGAAGGAGAGGCACGAGTGAAGGCAGAGCAAGCATGCTTCTTGCCATGTACAGATGATAGTGTGCCTGTGATTGGAGAAATTACAGAGGTCAAGGGTTGTTATGTGGCAACTGGGCATAGTTGCTGGGGAATATTAAATGGTCCTGCAACTGGCGCTGCCATGGCTGAGCTTGTAATTGATGGCCATTCTAGTATTGTTGATCTTAAGCCTTTTAGTCCTGCTAGATTCCAAGGGCGTAAAAAGGTTTATGTCTAGAGAAATAAGTATTGCATTTATATTATATAGAACGAGCTATTATGTTAATGTTGTGACCAGATAACCCAATTATCCTATTCAATTAGCTGAATGTGAAGAACAATAAATAAATAAATAAAATAAAATCTTGATGTTGTTAGGAAATTGCTTGTAGGAACTAGTTACAATGCAAACTAATAATTTTAATCCTGGTTTCCGCAAGGTGTTCCTGAATGCCTTCAGTTGGTTTGTTCGTTTTTTATTTCTTCTTAGAGTGATAATAAAAATTACAGTTGGAATGGTGATTGATGTGCATCTTCAAAACTATCGATCATTCACTAAGGGCCTACTGTTTCTTCTTCTTCTTTTTTCTTTTTTTGTTTTGGAGAAAAGCTATTACATTACTCTTTAAGCTTTAAAGCTTACGGAGTATGGTCCGAAAGAGAGCATGAATTTAAATGCAGATAGGGCTAATAACTAAGACTGTCAGTCGACAGCACCACCGAAGTATAGTTCGATTGTAGAACTCTGTTTCAGAAAAAAGGAAATAAGGCTCATTCGAGTATTTACTGGCACCTGTTCATTATTGTTGTTGTTTGTGATTCTTGCAATTTTTTCTATCCTCAGTTGCAAATCATTTATTATCAACTGCTCAAAATCGTGAAAGAAAAAGGAATAATAGATTGATACTTAATTTTTGGACATCACTCTATTGATATAGCCAGAAAAAATATGACTCTAGTTGTAGAATAGTCAATAGTTATATTTCACATAAGCTTCTGTAAGATACCTCTTATGGCATTTCTTGGATTGAACCTCATTTGTTGTGTACACTGTACAAATGTTGCATTCAATTTCTAATACTTACCGTGAATCTTAACTTAAAAAAAAAATGGCACTCGTATAATAACACCAGAAGATCACTTTGTTCCCTAATGTGTGTTATTTGCACGTATAGAATTTGTACAAAATGGCAGTCACCATTCGCAAACAAACTCGGTCAGAGTGTTTAGGAGCACTTTGGACTGAGTCATGCAATGCCTTCCCATTCAAGCTTCAACACCGCTCACCCAAGTTTAACCGCTGAAACCCACCTTTTCCATTTTCCAACTGTTCCAGGTTATTCTTAGCCTAGTTCACAAGTTATTCTCCACTCATCCTTTTAATTCTTCTTTGAAATCTGGCTCTTTTGGCTAATACCAACCTTTACATAATCTTCACTATCTCTCCACTCAAAACAGGTGGTTTGCTCAACATATCAGAATTGCAGTGTCGAATGATTTTGGAATCCCATGACTCAACCGGAAAGGAAGGCTGCTCGATTCAAAATTAACAGAAAGCTATTTCTGATTCTAAAAGGCAGAAAGCAAAAGACAAATACGTGTGTTTGGCTGAATGAATAGGCGAATTTCTCTTAGACCCTTAATCATTTGACACCAACTTGATGGTATAGTGGAAAGATCTTTTTCATAAAGTTTCACATCACTTTCCCACGACTATTATTACTAAAGTCTCTACTTAAAGAAAACAGGAAAAACGACAGAGATATTACAAAAAATAAAATATCAGCTTTTAAATTATAATGTTTTAAAGTGATTTTCTTTAGGGTGCAATTTCTCATTTTTTGCTAATTCAAATAAATTTATCTTCATCAAATCTAGCAAACTCATTACAATTTTGCTTACTATCTTTGTAGTTGTTATTATCATTATGTGCAATTTGCACGCCAAGATAATTAACATGCAGTCACAATCCTGGCCGTTGGCTTTGGTTGATCTTAGACAATCCGTAGTGGTTCATATTTTAACAGATATTCATATCGAGGCTCTTCTTTTGGTCATCTTCCTTGAAAACCCACCGTTTCAAGTTCTCCTTTCTAGCAGTTCTAACCATCTTTAGCAGATAAAAGGAGAATATTTAAAAAGAAAAGGCAAGACTAATAATATGCTTTGGATCCTTCTATCTCGACACTTTTCCCCAGCAACCAAGGGAAGTTTGGATCTTAGTGACCAAGAATTTAAAGGATCTTTTATTATTAATAGAGCTAGAAAGTTAAACTTTAATAAACTTATTTCCAGGTCATGTTTGCCAAGTGAATAATCCACCCAAAAATACAAACCTGTCCTTTTAATTCTTGAGCTTAATTATAATTTGAAAGTGTATTAACTTACTGTCTCGCCTATAATTTGTATGTTGGCCTGTTGCCAATTATCTAATCACAATCCTACATCCTCCATTTATGTTTCATTAAAGATATATGCAAAGATATGGTGATGGGATTCGCTTTGTCCACCTTCAAAATCAATAATTTAATATTGTGCAATTTTTGTCGAAGCTATAAACTATACTGACCTTTGACAATATCAATTTATCAAAAATAAAATTTTAAATTAAATTTTTAATTTTTAATATTTGTTGAATTAAATTTTATAAATTTATTTTATCATTTTATATTTAATGATAACTCATAGTTTGTATTAAAAACTCAATTTCAAATATTTAGTTTATATAACATTATTGATGTCAATTATAGGAAAAAAGGAATAAAATCATTGCCTCACTGATTAAAAAACAAAAGGCAAGTATTGATGTTTGTACAATGTATTTCTTCTCTGCCTTATGGCTATATATTTTCTGGCGGTTAACGAATTCAATATTGGTTTGCTCTAAGCTGTGCATGCGTGGCATAGTGAATGCAACTAATATTAGCGCACATAACCTACAATACAACAAAGTCGTATGATCTTCAATTGACCTACAATAAAAGTAGGTAGGTAGGTATACGTGACAAAAAACACATGGACTTCATGAAGTCAATCAACGAGGAGATTTCAAAACAATGCTACTGCACCTGCATATACACACACGCACACACATATAGTATAAATGTAAATGATAGATAGCAAAACTGATACTTGTACTCTGCACCACTTTTCGCGTATACCGCTAAGACAGTGAGAGTGAGAGATACTATACAACCATTTCAAGCTCACCTTTCATTTATAGCTTCCTATCTCCACTCCGACCATATTCCTAAGAGGTTTAGTTTTAATGATCATTTTATCCTGCAACCTTTTTTCGATCCTGTTTTCTTGTTTACAGTATTCAATCCACATGCTTTCTGACAGTCTCATCATAATTCTTCCTTACATCTCTCTATCTCTCTCCTTATTTGGAGAAACGTGGATTAACCCTGTAGAATCATGATGCGCCCAAGTTTGGATCTCCATTTATGGTGGAGAATTCTTCTGCTCACTCTTCTTCTTCTTCTTCTTCTCGTTCATCAATCTCTTGGCCTGAATAGAGATGGCGTTTTGTTGCTTTCTTTCAAGTACACTGTTCGCAGTGATCCTCTCTCCGTGCTTGGAACCTGGAATTACAGCGACCAGACACCGTGTTCATGGAAGGGCGTTACATGTTCGGCTCCAACAAATTCTCGTTCTCGAGTAATTTCCTTATCCCTCCCAAATTGTCAGCTTCTGGCAACGATTCCTTTCAATTTGGGTTTGATCGAACAACTTCAAACTCTGGACCTTTCGAACAATCGGATTAATGGTTCAATTCCTTCTTCGCTTTTCCAAGCTTCGCAACTTCAGTACCTAAATTTGTCCAACAATTTGATATCCGGAGAGATTCCATACTCCATTAATGAGCTTAAAGAACTTCAGTTTCTTGATCTCTCTGACAATGTGTTGGCGGGAAAATTGCCCGCCAATCTCGCAAATATGCAAAATCTAGTTGAAGCTTCACTGAAGAACAATTACCTGTCGGGTATTCTTCCTTGTGGGTTTCAGGAGTTGCAAGTTCTGGATCTGTCTTCGAATTTGTTTAACGGGTCTCTCCCTCCCGATTTCGGCGGCGCTAGTCTGCGTTATTTGAACCTTGCCTACAACAGAATTTCCGGGAAAATACCACCAGAGTTTGCCGAGAAAATTCCAGGCAACGCTACCATCGACCTTTCCTTCAACAATCTCACCGGCGAGATTCCAGAGTCCATTGTTTTCCTGAATCAACAACCCAAGTCATTTTCGGGGAATCCTGATCTCTGCGGAGAACCAACAAAAAGTCCGTGTCCAATTCCTTCGCCGCCATCTTCAGAACCAAATATCTCTGCCCCGACATATCCACCAGCATTCGCTGCAATTCCAAAGACATCTAATGCCGGATCATCAACTGGGTATTCTCAGTCACAGCAAAAACGAAACTGGCTTGGACGTGGAACTATCATAGGAATCGTCATCGGAGACATAGTCGGAATTGCCATTTTAGCTTTGATTTTCTATTACGTCTACCGGTTGAGGAGAAGAAAGAAAATGGAGAAGGAAGCAGAAGAAGCAAAGAGTGATTGTTCGTCTTCATCCTCCGAATCGAAAGTGTTCACCAGATGGTCTTGCTTGCGTAAAAGATCAGATGAAAAAGAAAGCTCAGAGACCACAAGTTCTTCTGATAATGTTGTAGAAGAAGAGAAAATTCAAACGGGTCTCGAAAACCAGAGACAAGAAGAAACAGGGCAGAAGAAAAGAGGGACGTTGGTGACTGTTGATGGAGAAAAAGAGCTTGAATTGGAGACACTACTGAAAGCCTCGGCTTATATATTGGGTGTGACTGGTTCCAGTATAATGTACAAAGCTATACTTGAAGATGGATCGGCTTTGGCGGTTCGCAGAATCGGTGAGAGCGGCGTGGAACGTTTCAAGGATTTCATGAAGCAAGTTCGAGTCATAGCCAAATTGGTGCACCCAAATCTGGTACGAATTCGTGGGTTTTATTGGGGGAATGATGAGAAGCTCATCATCTATGACTTTGTTCCAAATGGAAGCCTTGCCAATGTTCGTTACAGTAAGTCCCATTCACCTCCTGCCCTCTTCTCTTTGTTTGTCAGACACACAGGAAATTCTAATGTGAAATTTCAACCCTTTTTTGATGTAGTTAAGTGCGTAATAAGATTAAAAAGATAATTCATTGATTTGTCAGAATATATTATATAGAAATACTTAGTATTCCAACATTGGGAGACAAGAAGTAAAAGATTATGAGGTGGGTCGTATGAAGGGAAGGGTTTGATGTTGACGGTGGAGTAGGCGCCACTCAACACTCCACTTTAAATGCATTGGCAGTCAACCTTGGCTGCCTGATGGTGATCATGTCCACAGTTGCAAACACGTTCATCTTTTGCTACACTTCACTTTCTCTCTTTTGCATAAAACCTAATTTTAAGATAGTTACTGATTTTGCATATGTCAAAAGTTCCTATTTGTACAAAGATGCTGACTTACGAATAGAATGCCAGTTACATTTAATTTGTTCCTACAATGTCATCATGCATGCAAGGATGGTTTATTTTCATTTTGGGAAGTTGTTTCCAACTTATAATAGGCTTATCCTATAAGCAAAGTGTGCATTATTATTGAGCCCTTCCACTCAATTAACATTTAATATTTCTTAAAAAAATTATTTTTAATTGCATCTTGAATTTAATTTTAATTTTTTATACATATATATTTAATAAATTAATCACTTCTATTATCATAAGAAAAGTGTATATTATAATGGTGTGATGTTCATTATCTTTCTTGTAATATATATAAGATTATATTAAGTCGTTTTATACGTTTTTTTATTACTAATACAATTAGTAAGAAAGTTTTAAACTTTATAGCCAATACTTTTTCGTCATATACTATATATACTCGGTTAGAAATTGATGTATAATTATATTTAACTTGCATTAATAGACTGTTGCATATACTATTTTGCATCCAATTATTGTTGTTATGGGACATTCTCATTGGTCGTAGACTAAAATTGGTGTGTTTGGAATTTCAGAGAAGGCGGGCTCGTCGTCTCCTTGTAATTTGCCATGGGAAGTCAGACTCAAGATAGTTAAAGGGGTGGCACGTGGTCTTGCTTACCTTCACGACAAGAAGCACGTGCATGGAAATTTGAAGCCGAGCAACATTCTGTTGGGCAGCGACATGGAGCCCAAAATTGGAGATTTTGGGCTCGAGAGGATTGTAACCGGAGATACAAGCTATAAGGCTGAAAGCTCGGCCCGAATTTTTGGTAGTAAGAGGTCCACAGCCTCACGGGAGAGTTTCCAAGATATTACCTTAGGGCCTAGTCCAAGCCCAAGCCCAAGTTCAATTGGAGGTGTATCTCCTTACCACGCACCCGAGTCACTCAGAAACCTCAAGCCTCACCCAAAGTGGGATGCGTACTCCTTTGGTGTCATATTTCTTGAACTACTCACGGGGAAGGCTGTGGTTCTGGATGATGCGGGCCAAGGACCTGGGCTTGTGGTTGAAGATAAGAACCGGGCCTTGCGAATGGCTGATGTGGCCATCCGTGGTGACATGGAGGGTAGAGAGGAGTCCTTGTTGGCTTGCTTCAAGTTAGGATATAATTGTGTGTCTCATGTCTCGCAGAAAAGGCCATCCATGAAAGAAGTTGTACAAGTTCTTGAAAAAATCCCAAATCCATCTTCATCATTGTATAATTATGGTCACTAAACCATGATGATTAGCCGCACGAGTCTTGTAGAAAGGTGGACTTATGATTTATCTATCTATTAATAACTATTTCAATTTGTGATTCCATTCAATCGTGTATTGCAATTTTGTAAGGTTGATTATAAAAAAGAAGAGGATATTTTAAGAGAAAGAAACACATGTATAATTTTTTTTTGAAATAGTGGAGTCCAAAAAAGTAATAATAAATTTTAGGATAAAGATTATATTTTTAATGTTTTCAAAACACAAAATAAAAAAACAAGTTGATAAAAATCTATTTGTTTATTATTTTTAAAATTTTTTTTTTTTTTATTTTTAAATTCTATTTGAAAACATATTTTTATAATTTATTTTAAAAATTATAACTTTAAGTATATAACTTAAAAATAAAAGAATAAAAAAAATTTAAAATATTTTTAACTTTTTATTTTTGATATTATTTTTATAATTGAATAAAATATTTTTATTTATGACACTGACTATCCTTTATTTGTTATTTTTCTTCAATTGAAAAATAAATTTTAAAAATAAAAATAAAAGCACACCTAAATACAATCAAAATCTCTCCCCATTAACTATATATACTTGGTTGACATATTATTGGGCTAATTTAAGTGTTATCTTAATCTTTGTCTTCTAGTGGGATTCACTAGACTTACTCAGCCGTCGGCCCTAAGCAAATTGATCCTAATTGGGTCCAAAGAAACCCCATCTACAAGATCATTTCATGGTAACTTGGTCCAATAGCTAAGCCCAAGCCCAGATTGTATCATTGGACAGGTGATCGACAAGACTGACACAATTTTAAAATGGGAAAACTCCCGCTTCTCTCACGATTTAAATTTCAGCTCTCTCCGTGTCCTTTAGAGCCGTTGGGGAGGAGAGAGAGTAGACGCGTTCTGTGTCTAAAACTTGCAGCTATCAGAAGAAGGAGAGAAACAGGAATGGCGACGAACATAGGGATTATGGATTCTGCTTATTTCGTTGGTAGATCTGAGATTCTTTCTTGGATCAACTCCACCCTCAAACTCAATCTCTCCAAAGTCGAAGAGGTAATATAATTGCTTCTTTTAATCGCATCACCCAGTCCCCAATTGATAATCGCCTAACACTTTCTGTGAGTCTCTTTTCTCGATTATAATTGATTGGTTTGTTTGAATTGTTGAATTTGCAGGCTTGTTCAGGGGCAGTACATTGCCAGCTTATGGATGCGGTTCATCCTGGGATCGTGCCGATGCATAAGGTCAATTTCGATGCTAAGAATGAGTACGAGATGATCCAGAACTACAAGGTCCTTCAAGATGTCTTCAACAAACTCAAAATTACCAAAGTAAATCTCTGTCTTGCATCGATTATTCTCATTTCTGTTTTTCGTTTCACTTTTCCTATTTATTGCTTCATATCAATGCGACATGTTTAGGAGACAAGACTTGTTGAGATTTTATTCTGTAGTTTTGTTATTTGATTTGGCAAGAGTCTTTGCCTGATGACTTGTCCCTTTATCAGCACATCGAGGTTAGCAAGCTGGTGAAAGGAAGACCACTGGATAATTTGGAGTTCATGCAATGGATGAAAAGATACTGCGACTCTATCAATGCCGGAGTTCTGAATAGGTAGTTTGATATCCACCCTGTTTGCTTTTCCTTTCATTCCTATACAATTATTTGGAATTCAGGCTTAATTGTTTACTTAAGGATTTAGTTTAACAGATTATATGCAATTTATATTCAGTTACAATCCTCTCGAAAGGAGAGAGGCCAGCAAGGGAGGAAGAGATGCGAACAAGAAACCTGCACAATCTCAATCCTCAGCCAAGGGCTCTGGTGCCCCAAAATCTCAGCCTTCCCATAATACTCGAAGAAATGATGTATCTTCCGCAAATCAAGCTCCAAAGGCCATTAGATCTTCTAATAGCAGCCCCGCCCATGATGAGAAGGTATTGTGTTTCTCTAGTTAAGAATTATCAAGTTATATATTATATTAGAAATTAGAAGTAGAAATAGAAATTAGAAATATTAGAATTAGAATGGAGTAGAATTAGAAATAGGATATCTGAGTTTTACACGGAACTCAATGCAGATTACAGAGTTGAAATTATCCATTGATAGCCTCGAGAAGGAAAGAGATTTTTACTTTGCAAAACTGAGGGATATTGAGATTCTCTGCCAAACTCCCGAGATAGAACACATGGCGGTACTTTTCTAGCTTTCCACTTGACTAATGGAAGCTTTTTATCTTCTAAATAATTGGTGATTGCTATTGACTAATGGGAATATCCACTCAATAAAAATATTTCAGGTTGTTGCAGCAATTCAGAAGATTTTATATGCTACAGATGATGATGGAACAATACTGGCTGAAGCTCAAGCCATGGTTTCAGGTACAGAGAAGGAACCAGAACGATTGAGCCCCATCTTAGAGGTTTCGGAGGAGAAAAGCAATTCAGAAACTCATAAGAGAAAAAATATTGTGAATCTTGATTTCGACGCTGCTGGCTTTGCAAATTTGTCTCCTAGGCAAAGGCTTTCTGATGTTGCCGATGTTCACTGTAGTGGGTCACCTCTTATGACTTACTGAAAAAGAACAATCCTTTCTTGATGTTTGTTGTACTTTTCTTAAACATTTTGGTGACAATGTTTATGTTTCATGAATTAAAATGAACAGGAGCTTATAATGATTATTAGGTCGGACTGGCGATTATGCTGTCATGATATTTCTGCCTGGAAAGATGAAATTGTAATGATATTGATAAGATCTCTCGTTATAAATCACAGTATGCTCTTGGCTCTAGCATGATTGTTTAAGCCTCTTTCCTCTCGTTTATCGATCAAAATTTGCATTGGATACTAATTTTTAAGGTCTAATCCAAGAAGCCAGTTACTCCACATAAGTATTCGGACATCTGATGGTGTTTAAGGTTCTAAACACATTCTCTATTTGTGCCATCAATTAATTCATGTATGGATTGGCGTATTATGGGCGGTTTATCGTGGGATGGGCCTTATCCTCTGCCTATATAAACGGCCATTGTCGGCCTATTAATTAACTTTTTAAGTCCCTTAAAATAGGAAAGCGCTGATCCTGTTAAGGAGAAATACGGAAAACACAAAAGGGCTCCTTATTGAAACATCCTAGGAAGCACTTTGATTTGAATTAATCAATACTGGTTAGAAATGAAAACACAAACTGAAAAGGTAAATATTCAGCCATTGTATTGTTTTTCTATTTTTTTTTTTACTTTTTAAATATCAATGAATATGCATAGATTCTTCTGTTAGAACCCGAACGTGAATGAGAAAGCTGCAACGACGGGGAGGAAGGCGGTGGACACAGTGGACCACCGATCATCGGCCGGGCAATCGCAGGAAGAGAGGAATGTGCAGGTGATTCCCGAGTCTCATCAAGCGCCTGCTCCTCCGGCGACGCAGCAGTCCATCACTAGTGGAGTTGCAACGACGGAGAGGAAGCCGGTGGACACAGTGGACCACCGATCATCGGCTGGGCAACCGCAAGAAGAGAATGTGCAGGTGGTTCACGAACATCGTCCACCGCCTCCTCCTCCTCCGGCGACGCAGCAGTCCACCAGTGTTGGAGTTGCAACGATGGAGAGGAAGGTGGTTGACACAGTGGACCACCGATCATCGGCCGGGCAATCACAAGAAGAGAAGAAAATGCAGGTGGTTCACGAGTCTCGTCCAGCTCCTCCTCGTCCGGCGACGCAGAAGCCCACCAGTGGTGATGTTCTTACTAATGCTGCCGCCGCCGTGGCCACCACTCTAGAGGCCGCCCAAATTGCCATTTCCAGAAATTGATGCCATGAGATGATAGTACAACTGTACCACCCGCTTTACTTGTCCGTATGAGTATGCTAGATAGTTGTATACCAAGTAGAAGCATACAGACGTACTTGTCAATATTGTACTGATTTTCCGATCAATGGTATCAATTCATTTAGCATTGGACCATCCTATAATTTTGTTATATCAAACGCAACACATCGAAATAAAAGACTAGTTGACACTTGCTAGTATCTTTTCAGCATCTCATTCAAATTGGAAAATAGAAAATTTATTTGACAAAATCAACTTTAACTTGCCAAAGATTACTGGTTCAAACCGTTGCTAGTTTCATTAGGAGAACCATTATCATTACTTATCATCACGACAATAATGTAGATCAATCGGTTCACTAGACCTGACAACAATAACTTCTTGAAGATCTTGAACCTTTTATACTAATATTGATCAGATTATCGAAAAAAAATAGACAAAACTGGTTTGAATTCTTCTACAATATTATTATTATTATTGTTATTAAACCAGAAAAACACAGAGAACATAAGAAAAACCAGAGTAAAAACGCAGGGAAGGAAGGGTAGCAGCAAAAGTCACTTTTTCATTCATATTTCTACCTTATATACATGCAGAAAAACTAGTACAATGATAGACATTAGCCCATACTTGAACCCATACTTAAGCATGGCTATTTGAACAACTTTTTCACCTAAAATGTACTACAATTAGAACCATAGTATTCAGCCATATTAAAAAATACATTCAGCAGTTAAAACTAAGAATAACTAGCTTAACAAAAAACATATGAGCTGATTTGAATATCAAAGGAAAATCTCAAAAGTCTAACACTCCTCCTTGAGATTTTTCTTTGAAACTCCAAGCCATATTAAAAACTAGTACAATGATAGACATTAACCCATACTTGAACCCATACTTAAGCATGGCTATTTGAACAACTTTTTCACCTAAAATGTACTACAATTATAACCATAGTATTCAGCTATATTAAAAAATACATTCAGCAGCTAAAACTAAGAATAACTAGCTTAACAAAAACATATGAGCTGATTTGAATGTCAAAGGAAAATCTCAAAAGTCTAATACTCCTCCTTGAGATTTTTCTTTGAAACTCCAAGCTTTGCTCTTAGGAATTCAAATTGTGCTTTAGGACGAGCCTTAGTAATTATATCTACAATCTGATTTTCAGAACAGCAATGCATTAACTTGATTTCTTCATTTTTCTCAGCCTCACGAATTGCATGAAACTTCACATTTATGTGTTTGGTTCTTCCATGTTGCACTGGATTCTCTGTAATAGCAATGGCTGACTTGTTATCAACCCAAATGACAGTAAGTTTTTCTTGCAAATACCCCAAATCTGCAAGATTTTCTTAAACCAAATGGTTTGATTTGCAACACTAGCAGCAGAAATATACTCTGCTTCAGCAGATGATTGAGCAACCACTTCCTATTTCTTAGAGTGCCAAGAGAAAACACCACTCCCAAAGGAGAAACAATAACTAGAAGTACTTTTAGAGTCATCAACACTTCCAGCCCAATCACTATCTGCATTGCCTTCTAATTCATCACTTTCAGCTTTTAAATACCACAAGCCATACTCATTTGTTCCCCTGATGTATCTAAGAACTCTCTTGGCAACACCAAGATGAGTTTGACTTGGAGAATGCATGAACCGTGAAAGTAGACTTGCTGCAAACATTAAATCAGGTCTAGTGGCTGATAAGTATAACAAGCTCCCAATTATACTTCTGTAAACAAAAGCATCAACTCTAATGTTATCATCATCTTTGGAAAGTTTTTGGTTCACTACCAATAGAGTAAAGACTTGTTTTTATCTTTCCATTTGAAACTTCTTCAAAATCTCTTTGGCATATTTTTCTTGAGAAATGAAGATACCTTTAAAGCATTGGTAAATCTCCATTCCAAGAAAATGCTTCATCTCTCCTAAATCGGACATTTCAAATTCTTTTTCCATGGTTAGTATCTCCTCCTGTAACCAAGATATCATCCACATATAGTGAAACAAGAAGCTTTGTTTGAGCTTCAGACTTCTTCACATAGAGGGTAGCTTCATTTTCACTCCTAACAAAGCCTTGATGTAGCAAGTATGCATCAATTCTGCTATACCAAGCCCTTGGTGCTTGTTTTAGGCCATAAAGAGCTTTGTGGAGCTTATAAACTTTCTCTTCACATCCTGAAACAGTTCAACAAATATTTCTTCTTCTAGCAGCCCATTTAGAAAAGCTGACTTCACATCTAGATGATAAATTTTCCAGCTCAACTTGGCTGCAAGAGCAACAAGGAGTCTTATAGTGTCATGTCTTGCAACTGGAGCAAATGTATCAGAGAAATCCACACCTTGCTACTGTAGATAACCTTTGACCAACAATCTAGCTTTAAGTTTATTTATAGAACCATTTGGATTCAGTTTGGTTCTATAAACCCATTTGACACCAAGAATTTTATGGTTTTGAGGCTTATTCACAAGTTTCCAAGTGCCATTCTTTTCTATCATAGCTAACTCTTCCTTCATTGCAGCTAACCAACCCTCTTGTCTTATTGCTTCTACAAAACTAGTGGGTTCAAGAAAGGCTATGTTGCATCTCTCATAAACTTCAGCAAGAGGTCTAGTTCCTTTATTGGGAAGTCATCATAACTAATAGAATTTTCTTTATTTTCAGCTTGATCATGAGCCAAGCCATCACAAGAAACTAATTTTTCAGAATTTTCAACTTCATTTCTTTCCCAATTCCACTTGGCTACTTCATCAAACTTCACATTTCTGCTCACAACAATAGATTTTGACTTCAAACTATAGATTCTATAGCCTTTTGTACTGCTGCCATAACCTAAGAAAATGCCTTTCTCAGATTTTTGATCTAGTTTTTCCCTTTTCTGCTCTGGAATGAGAGTGTAGCATAAGCTACCAAACACTCGAAGATGATTCACTGAAGGTTTAACTCCAAACCAAGCCTCAGAAGGAGTTTTTCCCTTTAGAGCTTTAGTTGGCAGCAAATTTAGCAAGTACACAGCAGTGTTTACTGCTTCAGCCCAGAATTGTTTAGGAATGCCTTTTTCAAATAGCAAGCATCTAGCCATTTCCATCACAAATCTGTTTTTCCTTTCACTCACTCCATTTTGCTGAGGAGTGTAAGGAATAGTCAATTGATGTTGTATGCCCTGCTTCTCTAAGAAGTTATTGAATTCCTTTGAAACATATTCAGTCCCATTGTCAGATCTTAGAATCTTAATCTGACAGTCAGATTGTTTCTCAACCATAGCTTTAAATTTTTGAAATTCAGTTAGCACTTCAAATTTATGCTTCAAGAACCTTACCCAACACATTCTGAAAAAATCATCAATAAATAATAAGAAGAATCTACTACCACTCAAAGAAAGTGTACTCATTGGCCTACAAATATCAAAATGTATGAGTTGAAGTTTTTCTGAAGCTCTCCAAGCACCTTCTCCAAATGGTAGTTTTGTTTGCTTCCCCATTTGACACACTTCACACACATCAACATTTTCTTTTACAACTGGCAGATCATGAACTAATTCCTCCTCACACAAGTATTTTAGATTAGAAAAACTAGCATGGCCAAGTCTTTTATGCCATAAGACAGAATCAGCAATGATGCTTGGATAAGCATGCATATCAGTTTGCTTCCAATTGATTGGAAAACTTCTATCTTTCATTTTGACAGTCATCAATTCATTCCCAGAAGGATCAAATATTATGCATGAGTTGTTTTGAAAATGTAAAACATAATTTTTTTCAAGCATTTGAGGAACACTCGGCAAATTTTGATCAATACTTGGTACATAAAGTACATCTAGGATAAACTTGGTACCTGAAGGTGTTTCCACAGCTGCTACACCTTTCCCCTTGATGTCTAGATAATCTCCATTTCCAATCTTGATTTTGGAGCAATAAGATAGATCAAGATTTTTTAGAATGGTTGAATTAAAACACATGTGATTTGTGCAGCCACTATCCACTAACCAAGTTCCTTTATCATTATTTGCAGCATAGCATGTTGCTGCAAATAACTTTTCTTCAACTTTTTCTTGATCATCAGCAACATGAGCTTGCTACCCCTGTTAGTTTCCTTTACTCTTGCAAACCTTTTCAACATGTCCAAGCTGATTACAGCTTTTACACTTCACATTTGGTCTCCACCAACAGAAATTTTTTATATGGCTTCTCTTCTTGCAATGAGGGCATGGAGGATAATTGCCCTTTTTGCTTCTACCTTTGTTGCTTTCACCATCTTTCTTCTCTTTCCCTTTTTATCTCCAGATTGCTTCTTCCCTCCATTGTTTGGCTTCTTTTCTTGTGCCTTGACATGAAAAACTTCCTCAACTGCTGTCTCCTCCATTCTTATTGCTCTTCTTTGCTCTTGAGCTTGAAGAGCATTCACAAGTTCCGTCAAAGTCAGCTTAAATAAGTTTTTGGAGTCTTCAAGAGAAGAGATCTTGGCTTCAAACTACTCAGGAACACTAACCAGCAACTTTTCCACCAATCTCCTCTCCGGCAACTCCTCACCAAGCATCCTAATCTGATTTACAACTCTCATCAGCTTGTCAGTGTATTCTTTAACAGTTTTAGAATCTTTCATCTTCAGAACCTCAAACTCCCTCCTTAGATTCAACATTTGCATTTGCTTGGTTCTCTCATTTCCTTGAAACTCTTCCTTCAAGGTGTCCTAAGCTTCTTTTGGAGACACACAGTTCATGATTCTTGTATAAATTTCATCTTGAACACAGGATTGAATGGCAAATAAAACTTTATACTTCTTTGCACTTTCTTCACTATGATATTTGATTTGAGCTAGAGTAGGATTTGCTGGCAAAGGATCTACTTCCCTACCAGTTTCCACCATTTCCCAAAGATCATAAGCTCTGAGGTGGTTCTTCATTTTTCCAGCCCAAGTCACATAGTTCTTGCCTGTGAACTCTGGAGGTGTAGGAGGAGAGTAGCTGTTGGAAGCCATGAACAAACACTCTATTTTTCAAGGTTTTATGGAGGAGAAGCCTTGCTGATTTTTTCTCAAACACACAGCCCTTCAAGATCACTTATGCTCTTGATACCATGTTATTAAACCAGAAAAACACAGAGAACATGAAGAAAAACCAAAGTAAAAACGCAGGGAAGGAAGGGTAGCAGCAAAAGTCACTTTTTCATTCATATTTCTACCTTATATACATGCAAAAAAACTAGTACAATGATAGACATTAGCCCATACTTGAACTCATACTTAAGCATGACTATTTGAACAATTTTTTCACCTAAAATGTACTACAATCAGAATCATAGTATTCAGTTATATTAAAAAATACATTCAGCAGCTAAAACTAAGAATAACTAGCTTAACAAAAATATATAAACTGATTTAAATATCAAAGGAAAATCTCAAAAATCTAATTATTATTATTATTATTATTATATCACCACCGCTAATATGAGAGAATCCGCATTAGCTACTTTTTTCTTTTATGGTGAGTTGCTATTGAGATATTTATAACAAGCCAAAAAAAAGCAGCAGTAGTATGATGCTTCTGGAAGAAGCCATGGCTTTCCATAGTGCGATGTTGCATGCTGTGTATGGTCATAAATATGCACCAAATTCTTGAAATAAAGGAAGCTTCAAAGAGGAAAAGAAGAGGCCTATCCGAAACACACATCTGTGAAAAACAGTATTCTTTCTTGCTTTCCAACTCCCACATTCCCAGTTTTTGCAATACGTGGGGCTATGGATTCAAATGGCCTCCACTCATAGTGAAACAAAGCTGTTAACCTTTATTCTTCATGCAATTGGAATCTGAATCCTATTCTCCTTTCTAAAGTAAATAACAACAATCATACAATACGCAAAGGACAAATATATTCTTGCTTTCCTCGCCCTGTTAAAAGGGACCCTTTGATTCTCCATCTTAACCATCTCTTCATCGTAGACTGAACTAAATAGAGTCATAACTTCAATTTATCAGTTGAGGTTCCAGGTTGCTCTGCTCATAAACAAAAACAATGGGTTTGGCAATATCAAGATTATTCAGATTGCTTTACTCAAAGAAAGAAATGAGGATCCTGATGGTAGGCCTTGATGCAGCTGGCAAAACAACCATACTCTACAAACTTAAACTCGGAGAAATTGTCACTACCATACCCACCATAGGTATCCCACCATTTTTCTCTAATATCCTCACTGTAATCTAAAATGTACGTTCCTCTAGTTTTGTTTCCTTCTTTGTATCTTTTTTCGGATAGCAAAATAACAGGTTAGGGCTATGATAATTAAGCCTGTTGAATTTGCGGTAGTCATAATATATTTACACATATGTAATATATCTAGTTTTCTTCAATTTCTAGTATTTTTTGTTTTCGGGTTTTTCTAAGAAGGGCATCTAGCATCCTTTTTGGTTACTGAGACATAATTCGATTAGCTTATATAACAGATTATCTTTGATGGATCAGGCTTCAATGTAGAGACTGTTGAATACAAAAACGTCAGCTTCACTGTTTGGGATGTGGGAGGGCAGGACAAGGTACTGCTTGTGATTATCAATTCATTAGGGATCATTAAACTCAACATAGTTTATGCTGTGTAAGTGTTTTTAGCAATACTTCTGATTATGTGCCAAATTCCATGTAGATTCGACCATTATGGAGACACTACTTTCAAAACACGCAAGGCCTTATATTTGTGGTGGACAGTAATGACAGAGAAAGAATTTCAGAAGCCAGAGACGAGCTTCATAGGATGCTCAGTGAGGTCTGTGATTTCTCTCCATCAACTTATATGCATCCCTTGTATTGTGTAGCTTATCAACTCTAAATAAACCTTTTTGAATTTCTTTTTCCATGGCAGATTGAACTCCGTGATGCTACTCTGCTTGTGTTTGCCAATAAGCAAGATCTTCCTAATGCTATGACTGTTTCGGAAATTACAGACAAACTCGGATTGCATTCTCTTCGACAGCGCCGTTGGTAAGTCACCCTTTTCTCAACTCAAGTCATGGATTTAGAATTAGAGACTTTGATTTTGGTCATTCAGATTCCTGCTCAGATTAATTTGGGAGAGTTTACGGGACACTACTCATACAGTGGTGCATCCATATACTCTCAAATCTTACCGCATATCACATTGACAATCTCCTACAGCATGTCACCCAATAACACATCAATGATTAAATATGATAATATATTAATATATCATTGTATTAATTGTGCATTATAGACTTTCCTTTTAATATGTCAAAACTATTACACTTATTTTATTATGTGTTTATTTAATAAATAATTTTTCAAATAACTTTTAACTGTTTGACTTATTGAATTAACTATTTTCAATGTTTGGTAATAAGTTAATTTGAGTAGCTGACATTAAAATAGTCAAATATGAAACGCTATTATACCCAGCATTTGAAGGCAACGGTTTCGTGAATGGCTCATAAAAAGCGTATATTATCCCTGATTGTCCATTTTTTGTGGCTTGTATTGGCTGCATTTAAACAAAATCACTAGGGCTAGGCATCATGCCTCCTAAAACTGCCCCGTTATATTTTAAGAAAGGTTCCTTGTATTGTTTGTGCACTTGAATTTTATTTCAATAACAGATAAAAATTAAATAATTGAAATTATTAATTTTTTAAAAGAAAATTTAATAATTATAAAAATTACATTAATTTAATTTTTTTAAAAATATTTAATATATAATAATTTATTATTTATAAAAAAATTAATTTATTAAATAATATATAAAACTTAAAATATTAAAATAAAAAAATATTTAAATAATTTATAAAATATACTCATACCCTTATATATTATTTTACATATAAACAGTTAATTATAAATAACTAATTTTATCAAACATTCTTATTCAAATAACTAATATAATTAATTAATCAAATTAATTAATATAATTAATCATTAATTAACAATTAATTGAATCAGTTAATCGCTGTAGTTATCAGCTAATTGAAAAATAAGGTCTATGTATTCCCACAAATAAATTTATGACAAAATCTTGGAACATATATAATTTGCCTTAAATTTGGTGGCTGCTTCTTGTTGATTGGTGCAGGTACATACAGGCTACATGTGCCACATCTGGGCAAGGGCTCTATGAGGGTCTTGACTGGTTGTCCAGTAACATATCTACCAAGATCAAATAAGATGCGTGGGAGTTTACATTTCATGTGCTAAATGCAGCTGATGCTCAGTCATCTATCTATTAATATATCTAGTTTTATTCATAGGCATAATATGATGCGTGGCTTCAAAGCCTTCTGGACATGTAATATTTACACTTGTAATAAGTATTATGCAAATAGAAGGTCATGCAAAAAGTTGTTATATGTTTTGTTTTTTTTATTCCTACAATGGGGGCAAATTTAGATTAGGCTTGGTATAGCTCTTGGCAGATTTCAACTAAAGAAAAACATGTCTCATAACTGATTTTCAAGGACTGAAATTCAAGGAGAACATTGTTTAGGTGTTGATGAAGGAAGATAGAAACGAGGAAGAGAAAGGAAGATTATGTCAATTTTTTTGGGGGGCTTTTCATTGGGGAGAGAGAATGTAGATCGGAAGAAAACTAACAGTCTAAAATATTTATGCGTTACTCTAATATAAAGTTTTTGAAATTTTTTAAACATTTAAATATAGAGAAGAAAAAATAGATTTTTAATTATTTATTCTTTTTTTACCATTTGTTTCTCTCTTTATCTATTTATTCCTTTTTTTTAACATTCGTTTCTTTCTCTATAACTCCCAAACATAATTTTATTAATGTTCTAGAAGGCCTAGTAACTAATTTATGTATTGCAAGCATGAAAAGCACCGATAGCAACAATTGACCTTCAAGGTTAAAAAAGCCTTCAAATTTATGCAGCCCTGCTTGCTGTTATAGTGTGTTTAGAAGTATTGAAGGAACGAGATGGGAAAGTAACGCAAGAGAATAGAGGGGGAAGTGAGAAGGGGACGGATGGATAATTAAGGTTTCATTTATTTTTTTGAAAGATATTGTTCGTAAAAAAAATTATTTTATTATATATGTTTTAAAGAGTACTATATGCATCTTTATCTTATGTTTAAAAAAATGATGCTTAAAGCTACATTAGGGGAGAAAAATAACTTTTTTTAAAAAAAAATTATCTTTCATTAAACTTCTTATACTTAATATTGAACATATAAATTATTTTTTGTTATTTTGATATTTTATAATTATATTTTAATGGAATATATTTTTCACTAAATTAAATGGAGCATCATAGTTTTCTCTTTTCTTATTGAAAATTCTCCAAAATGTTCCAAATTAAGGCAGTACAAATTAGTTAATGGTAGATCTTTCAAATTGCAGAAATACAAATTAGTTAACAGTGAAAGATTTCGAATAATTTTAAAAGATTAGTTATAAACTTTCAATCTCTTCCCTCTTAAATTAAAACCCCCCTTTAAAAAGGAAATAAAAAAAAGGAATGTTATACTTTTACCCTTCTTTCTCTCTGGTTCCTCTCCGTTCCCCCATCAAAACATATAGCTTGACTATTATTTCATGTGTCATACTTTAAATATACAAGAGTCTTACCGTGAGATAATTGGTTGCATATGATAGTAACACCACCTTTTTTTTAATAAATTGGTAAACATTAGTTGCACATATTACCATTTATATTTGCATTGAGTTGTACTTTCCCATTCACTCTCTCAAACAAAGTCTATTTAACTCTCATCAAGGAAATGTAAAATACAACACATGGTATGAATGTGCAAAATACTCGTGGGTTCTAATATGGGAAGTAGTTTTGGAATTACATAAAGGGAGTCATGGCAACTCATACACTTGCATTCATACATGCGCATGGTACAAGCAAAATCAAGGACTTGTCATTACTGTATCATCGGATAGTCAAACCATACACCAATTCTATGAATCAAATTACCCCATTCTGTTTAACTAAGATGGAGACCACTCAAATTCTAAAAACCGAATAATAGAAAAAGTGGCGAGACAGACATATTGAGAAGGAAACAGAGCCCGTTTAGCCAAATTACAACCTACATATTCCTGTGATTGAACCCTCACTCAAGGGAGCATCTGTCCTCTCGAGAGAGCTGTGCTCGTTATAAAGACAAAAATTTTCAATGTCAAAACAACCTTACATTGGTACAATTGGAAGACTAAAACAAGTTTTGGAAATTCTCTGTATCTTCCTGTTTTTGCTCAAGTCAAGCCATTTCAGAAACTAAAAGTACTAAACTTTTTGACATTTTGCCCCAAATGATATATAAAAACAAAACTTGAACTTTTGCTTCTCAACTACTCCTTTGCTCTGTTATATCACATGTGAACTCCAATTACTATTGTCTAACTTGTTTTACATTTCCTATCCTTAACATGAGCATTATGTTATCTTACTGTTGTACTAGGAAAAATTGGAGACAAGAACCTATGCAAGAAGACTATAATCTTTCTAAAATCATGGGACCCATCTAGTTATGGACTAATTATTTACCATGAGATCCGATTTCCCCTTGAGAATCCAAGTTCAAGTTGTTTTCTCACCTGCTCACTTTTGTGCATCTGGCATCATATGCTCTTACTGTGTTCGGGTCCTCTGAGGCCTAAGGCCTAAGGCAAATAGCCTGCTAAGTACATTGTTTTAAGCAGGCATCGTTCTAAAATGTATAGCATATGAATTTATAATGGATACAAAATCTGGCATTTTACGCAAGTCATTATAAGCAAATCGGTAAAAATCAACAAAATGAAACAAGGGCTCTGCTCCACAATGGCTTTCAAGTCAGTTGGCAGGTTTGGATATCAGAGTATACATCACTTGTCTTTTAATTGTATATCACAATTGTCAAGATTTCGGCTGCCTAAGGTCTTGCATTCACAACTTTAATCCACAAGACACAGACGCAAACACACAACCCACTTGAGATATAGCACATGCAAACAAAGCTAACAGAGATTATGTATAAAGCATACAATATAGTGTTATTCACACATAATTCTGAATCAAACCGATTTCACTTGTTAAAAATATATGGTGCCAAATTGGCTCAAGTTGAGTACAAGAGTAGGGTGTACAGCAATCAATTATTATACTGGTTATTTTCTGTCAAGACTCAACCACAAAAAAATCCTAAATCAGTTAATAAACAGATGACATTCAGCCAAATTATTAACATTGGGCATGCCAAACACCTTTGCTGCCAAGTGAAATTCTGAGAATAAAGAAAACACTGCAAAATAACAAACAGATATGACTCTGTGAAGTAGACCCGTCATATGAACCAAAATTATTGTATTGCAAACAGGACCATAGCTGTCACTTAGAAATTGCTCTCATCTCACGCTGTGGACTCTAGCAAGTAGAGCAAGTCATCATAACAAGGACATCATGCAGCTACCTGCAACATACTGCGAAAGCCATGACCAACTTAAACCAAAAGTCCAAAAACAGGAAAAACAGGACCACAAGAGGAACAAAGTCTCTCACCCCCCAAAATCAAAAGTTTAACCATTTATGGGCTGTCATTTTCAAAATTATCCTGGGGTGACCAGTCTACACCATACCCTTTGATCTTTTCGGGCACTGAATGAATGGTCTCTCTCTATTCAGTACTCCAGAGAACCCATTTTCCCTTGTCCCGTTTGCTATCTTCATTGTCAACACTTCTCAACATCACATTTCAACAAACATATTGTTTATACAAGACTAAACGTCTCTACGATAAAGTTCAGGCTGAACTCATTCTTCAATGAGAAAGGCCAAAAATAATAATAATAAGTTCTCTCAATCACCTGCCACCTATATTTTTTAACTCAAATTACCTAACTTGATGGGATTTCAACATTCTTCTATAATAATGCAGAATGTGATCTATCTGACCGTAAGACTGACTGTTAACATTCTTGTACTCCTAAAATGCAATTTTATCTCAACAGACGTCAATTTGCTGAGCTGAAATAAATTAAAACCTGACAAACACCTCCGAACCTTGTTTTGAGAATACATGATTGATATTTCAACAGAGCCCCACAAGAACAAATGGTCCAAGAATTACAGTTCTGCTTTTAATTCTCGAGTAAAGCACAAGAAATATTCATATCCAGCACAAAGACAAAAATAGGGTCAGATCGGAGAAACTGCGATCTCTCCCAGAGACAAAAGATAATGTTACTTAGGAATACTGTTCCACCCCCATGAGGCTGACTTTTCTCCCAGAGAGAAAGCAAAGATTATTGTTGTCGGATTTGGTTTGAGCCAGCACAATAGTCCCACTTGTTTACTGTAACACTCAAATCTCATTTTGCAATCCGAAGTTTATATTCCACACAAGCCAAAGAAACTGATATATAGCAATGGTAAAGGTATTTGCTGAAAAGTTGAAATGAGCAAAATGACTGGAAATTACACATACACAGTAAAGATAAACTCATGGGCAGAATTACATGTCTTTCCACTCTTGGATCCCCATTCCACGTCAAACTCACATAAGAAAGTCGAGAATTGTGATTTTAGTTCGTGCCCCATTCACTCTCATTCTTTACCAGAAAAGTATAGAACTAAGAACGTGATATAGTCGCATTTCAAAAACATAACTGCCGGATTTATGTGAGAAGGCTACCATGTTTGAAGTAGATAATAAGATAAACAATTAACGAGGGCTATTCAGCACATCAATAGACACACGAGTTAGAGAAGGCAGATGCATCTGCTGGTCCTGACCTCTGCTTCTCTTGATCGATGGCTCCAACGAAGACGTCACAGCTGATTCCACGGTCCACGAGTCATTTGAGCTATCAGAGCTGAAATATGCATCGATGACACCATGAGGGCTACTTGGTATGATCAGGCGCTTGCGTTTCAAGTGAAGATTTTGAATGTCTTCATGGCAACCTAATAGTCTGAATATGAGTTTGTGGCACTCGTCCACTTGTTCCTAAAAGATTATCACGCAAAATAGTTCAATTCAATTATATGCAAAATCTGAAGCATATTTGTAATTTGCAAATGAGGAAATGCAGATGATGTTTCTTTTGGCCATCAACTAGGAGTAATGTGAAGACCCAAACCTCACTAATTTTGAGTAAACCCAGAAGCTGACTCCTGTATTCCATTGCATTAAAAGGCTCCATCTCTCTAATTACATGGATCATTGTAGTAGCAGCCAATGTAGAAGGAAGGTAACTCACAACCCTTGAATCTGGAAACGATTGCAACATTATATATACTCGGTATCTTATTAAGAGAGTTCTGATATTGTCAGTAAAGAGAAAGAGCTGTTGCATTCCTTACCCGCAATGACACGGAGAAGAAAACGCTCGCACTGCCAGAGGAGCTCCCAGTGCAAGTGGCTCTTCAAACCAAGCCTTCTGACTATGTGATCAAAGAAGGATATTGGGGTCACTGGATTCATCCTCCATTTAAGAATTGACAGCACTAGAAGCTCCATTCTCTGTATGGTCTTTGCTTCAAAAATGTACTTGGATTCCTCCACCTTATAAAGAAAACTCAAGCGTTTAATCATTATGGGAAGCATAAGAAACAAACAATACAGTCATATCTACAAACACCTAAGACTCCATCTCAATGTAAAACGTACTTGCAGGTCTAAAAGAAATGGCACTTGGGTCTCCTCCATCTTGGCAGCAAGAGATAAACAGGCAACTGCAGTGAGCTGTGTCATCCATGGCTTATCCCTCTGAAACCTTGGGCTTACAATGAATCTATCAAAGTAGTTCACAGCGAGAACAGTAGTCAGAGCAAAGAAACCAAAATGCGCCGAGACTTTAGAAATCCAACGAACCGCTTCCTCGTGCGCAGCCTCTAAAAACCCATCTTTAGTCAGATTACTGAAACAGAAGTCGGTCTCTTTCTCTTTCGAGATAAGAGACACAAGTTCATCGTCTTCCCAAAACAAGTCATGGTCTAGCAAAATCAAAGGTAAAGATGAAGGCTTTTTCACAGCTGAATCATAGTTAGCACATTCTCTTTCAACTCCATTCTCACCGTAATCTTCCTCAAAGCTTTCTTCCTCGCAGAACAGAGCGTCAAAAGCAAAAGCAGAGTTCTGAACATCCAGCGTTTCCTCTCCGAGAGCCATCTTCCACAAAGAAGATGTGAACTCCTCTTCATTATACCTTGAAGAGATCCAGAGCCATTTTCATCCTAAACGTGTATTTTCTCTCCCCCAGTGTCCAGAGAGAGTGAGAGAGAGCCAAATGAAGCAAGCAAGCAAAGGGTTTTATCTGAGAAGCTCTTCACGCCTGTCCTTTTTTACTCCATTTTTGTTTTTTCTTTTTCTTCCTCTCTTGCTCTCTGTTTTGTCCCTCCTCTATTCTAACAATTTTCCATGTTTAAGTTAAATTGAAAACGTCATTTCTGGCCGTTTGGCGCGCAGAACAGCACGCTTTCCGAGCCCTGGCAAGCAAAATGGCCCCTTTATTTAGAAACAAATTTAATGAGAGAGTACTGTATTTGTATTGCTTCCGTATATAAAAATTAAGGAAAAATGTGTAGTGTCAATATTTTATCAAATTTAATTATTAGTACATAATTATATATCATGTCTTAAAAATTATTAATTCAATATATAATTAAATTTGTTGATGTACGATCATAAATTCCAAAAAAATTAATGGAAAATTGAATAAGTACAAAACCAATATTACGTATCCGTACCGTATCTGGTACCTGAGAGTAGATCACTTACGACAGCGTATCGCACATCCTACGTTTATCGGATTATCGTCGTTTGCGTTTTGCTTCGACCTCGCAGCGTCTGCCACCACGCTCCGATCTTTACATGTCCATAGCTCAAGGATCAGAATTTTAAACGTTCTGAGTTTCTTCGAGGTTTGAAAAAGAGGTGGAGGGCGAAGTTTGATCGCGAGGTGGACTGTACGCGCCGACGAAAGTTCTTGGGAATGTGTTTGGGGAAGACTAAAAGCGTTGACCGTGTCTAGCGGGGATTGTAATCTCAGACCGGAAAAAATGTGGGAGGAGCAACGTGTTTTAAATATTATTTAAATTAAATTTTGTAACTGATATTATCACTCACTGGATTATTGTTTTTCTGACAGTGGCGAAACGTGGACCGATAAAAGGTGGTATCTAGTCAACCGGATTCCTTATACCCCATTATTCTATTACAAAATAATGGTTTTTAGTTTACTTTCGTATGAAAAGTGTTCAGCCTGATTACCTATCTGTTTGAAAAATGTTGAACAGATATATCAGTTTCTTTCTCGATCTTAACTCGGGTTAAGTAGAATCATAGTACACCGGAAGATATTAAATAAAAAATAATATAATTTTATTAATTATTAATGTGAGGGCTGTAATGCTTAGTGACGATATATTTATAATTAAAAATACAGTCTTGTAAGATTTTATGGAAAAACTTCTCTTTTAAATATTATTTGGTATTTTTTTAAAAATTTATATTTTTATATTTAATATTTATTTTTTAACTTTTACATATATATATATATATATATATATATTGAATGATTTAATTATTCTTATTAAAAAAAAAAAGAAATATGTAGTCCGGAATGGAAAGCAAAAGAACTGGAAAGCACGTTCTACGGAGCAAAATTTCTTAAGCTGGGAAAGTGGTTCGCGAGGTGTGACTTTCTGAAGGAAGCATCATACATCTGATATTAGTTCAAAGTCAGGGATCTTAGAATAGCTTTTAATTAATTGAATCTACGAGGAAAGTTAAAGGTGGTAATTAAGGATCCCCTTTCACCTTTGGAGTCAATAAGCATGCTATTTTTTAAAGTCATTTTTTAGAATCAAGATGAGAGAATTAACCAGTAAACTTTTTCATGTATAATGTACTTCGATAGTTAACCAGAAATTAACATTTTTAAATACCATTACCTAATTAGTTTATATAGTGCTTTTAACATTAAATAATTGTGAAATTGGAAGGAAAAAAGCCATGAAAGTGATAGTTCACTCCATTGAAAGCTGATTTTTTTTTATAATAATAAAAGTGAAAAATTGTTTAATACATACATAATTATATATTTAAATTTAACTTATAAAAAATTAAAATAATACTAAATGTTATTCTACCACTAATAATTATTGATGAAGTTGGTAGTGATTTGTGAAAGATTCTTGATATATTATTTTGCCAAAAGTGTACTATGATCACCTCTTTCCGATAAAAATACAAGAAAGGTCTAAGAAATGTGAAATCTACACTTCCGTAGATCTTGTGTAAATTGGACCAACGGGTCCTGTGTTTTTGTGTTCATCTCATCCTAAAAAAATGAGTGTTTTTGTAGAATTTCTCTCCTCAAGTGTTTGACCACCTCTTTCATCATTGCATCCATAACAATGATTTAATCATTACAGAAAGAAGAAAAGGCAAAGTAATTAGTTATGAAATGACAGCTGTAGGTTGAATAGAATGTGGCTGGGAAAACGGTGCTTCTCAGTTCAGAGCCATCTTCTTTTGCTCCCCCTGAGCATCCCTTACCATTCCCTAATCGGCAATTAGATTATGGGTACCCCACGGACAAAAAATCCCACTAACATTGCTGCAATTGCAAACACTATTTCACGTACAAAATGCCAAACTAAGAAGGAATGTCAAAGAAAAAAGACCACAAGGAGATGGTCCATTTGGTGCAGAGGGAGAGAGAGGTGAAATTGGGACAGCTCATAGGCCAGCAGCATCAGCGGTCAGTAATTTTCAAGTGTTGTTGGAAACGTGAGAAAACACAGTGAGCAAAAGGAAAACAAAAGGGAGCGCATCGAAACCACAACTACATATTTTTCCAATTTCCAGCCATCCTCTCTCTGTTTTCTTTATCATTATTGCTCCCGTCTTGTCTGCGAGGAGCATACGCCGTACGTTTTCTTTTATGTCTCCCTATATTTCCATCCTACGAGTGGAGAAATCCTTCCACGTTTTTAACACATTTTCTTGATTATTATTCGATTAAAAATTAAGAAAAAATTGCACATTAATATACCACCAAATATACCGCACAGTAAGTTGATTAGATTTTACAGCGCGTGATGGTATACCAATTTTTAATATTATGATGTAATGATATATCATTACATAAATAGTATATCTTAATTTTTTCTTTAAAAATTATTATTAATTTTATTTTTTAATTTAATAAATATGAGAATTTACATAAATTTTGATGAATACTTGTATTAGATAAAGCTAAATCTCATTTTGTACTTGGATTAATCAACTTGATTTAAGATTCGTAAAGTAGCCTAACACTGCTATGAGTAACCAGATTGAATGGTATCACTTGAATAATATCAAAGGCAATTATTATAGTTAGAAAATAATTACTATTTATAAGCTATTTACTCCTTCTTAAAAAATTGAATTGCCTCCACAGATATTAAAATATAACTATTTTATCTTAAATAAGATCTATTCTATAAATACTAGTTATATAATTCAAATATACTCTTTAACTACTATTTTTTATTCTTTGTTCTCACTTACATTGACTTAAATTTTAAAAAGGACAAAATAACAGACTTTTCTATCATTTTAGTTTACTTGCAAATGGTAAATGAAATTTATCGAAAATTTTTATCCTATTCTCTTTTATACAATCACTTGTTTGATAAGAGAAAACTAACAAGTTCAACTTTTTTTTATAGATTTTAGAAGATATTAGTGATAGAGAATTATTATTTTTTAATAATTTTGTGGGATTCATATATATGTAATATGTGTTAAAACAACAAATGATTTTCTATCATTGGATAGAAGTAAGTAACCGGAAGATAAGAATTTCTGGGAATTAAATAATACAATACCTTCTTAACTCCTCTACCTTACTCCCCCCCTAAACGCTACCAACTATGTACAGTTCTCTGTGTTGTATTTAATTTGTAGCCAGCAAGAACACCTCCTTGTAAAAACTTTGGAATGTCGCTACCATTTCGTACGTTGTTCTTTGTTTCTAAAGGCGATAGGTATAAGTCTTTAGTTGTGGTAGATGCAAATTATGCCTACAATAATGAAGTTTGTTACGATTTATATGAATAGAAACCTATGATTGATTGTGAGATATATGCCTTGTCAATTTGCTTTGCTGGTTTGTACGTACATATTATGTAATGTGCTTGCTTCTTCTTACCACATTTCGATTTGCTCCAAGTTTTGTAAGTAGCTCAAAAAAACCAACTTGGGAGTAAAAGATCCATGTGGTTGTTCCATAACTTGCCTCAAATAGTTCAATTATTCGTCTCCACACCCCAACACTATCATCATAGCAAATCATTGTCCTTATGGTTTTCTTGCATAGATCAAATGAGTCCCTTGCCATATTATATAATTACCGATGTATTATGTACATTGTTAATGTCACACTATATTTTGGTAATTAGTCAATCTGGAGAACCTAAAATCTCATAGATTTCTGAAGAGTTACCTTGCGTAACAATAATTTTATTTATTCTATAATACATAACATTTAATTATGAGTGATGATTTATCAACTTTTTCTATTTGTAAATCCTCATTGGTTAAGTTAATTTGTTTATTTCTTTTCCCAATTTTTTTGTGTTGTTTTTTCAGTGGTTAAAGATAATGGATAAGTAAAGCTAGACAACCAAATATTGGCCTCCATGAAAAGTGCTTTAGATTCTGAATATGGCTAAATCAACTTTTACTAAGGAGGCCAGAGAGATTCTAACGCGGTAAAGAAAGGATTTTTATTTCACTAAAACAGAGATAGACTCAAAATATGAGATTATACCATTTTTTATCTTCTAAATTTATATTTGTACATTGCAGAAAATATTCGTTTATTTATGTTGTAAGAAAATTTTATGATACAATAATGCATTAATACATTCATAAATTTGATAATTAATATATTATCATATGATATATTTTAAAAGATTATCTATTTAATATGTTATCAAATTTAATAATTAATATATCATCATATAATATATTTCAATAAATTATTAATCTTATATGCAATCATATCCCATATTATATTGATGGCGTACCATTAACTTTTTTTACGTTATAATTAGATTTTTTTTCATCTCTTTGACAAGAATAAAAATGTTGTGATAAGATTGTTGGTCTGCTTGAGGGAGGAGGAGGTTCACTGATTCCTCATCCCTGCCATTGTCGCAGAAATGAAAAAGCAAAACAAAGATTAGTTGTTGCTTTGTTTGCGTTAATTAGATAATCATTTCTTTTTCAGAACATAAAGTTAGATACACACAGATGCCACTGTTACACTTTCTTGTCGTTTGCTACGTCCTTTGAGACCAAATTGCGAAGCCCTTTTCTGTTTCAATTCAAAGAAACCTTATTAATATATAAAAAACCAGAGTCCAGAGGCAAAGAGAAAGACCCTTCTTTGTATAATGATCCACTTATTGTTTTAAAGTATTTGATTGTGTTGCACGATAAAGGCTCTGCATTGCCAGCAACACTTTGCTTGGCCTCAACTCAAGAGATCTTGGTAGATTTATATTTTACAGCTTTGCTTTTTCAATATGAGGGTTCTGTGTTTTTAAATTTTCCACCATCTGCTTTCTTTCTGCACTTTCTTTCACGGCTCAAGCTGCGAGGTGCAGACTGTTTCCCAGCAAAACCCAACTTTGAATTAAAGAACTGCTCAAGTAAAGGGTCTTGTGGTACATAACTTTTCTTTGTCAACAGCGTTTCATACTATATTGGGGGGTGGGTGGTTTTTTCTCTTTCAATAATTTGGTTATATTACCAACAACTGGTTGGCTGGTTGGATAATAATAAATTGAGTTTCATATGGATAGATAAAACCAATAAAACAGTTGATCTGAATAGTTGGGAATTTAATTACTTTAAATAAAATTTTAAATTCAAAACTTGTAAATAAAAAAATTACAAATGAGAGAATTTTACCAGATCCAATCTAACTTAATTTCGGATTAATCGAATCTTAGTGTGGCTATAGAATATAAAAAATTTTCGAACAAAAAATTGATTAATAGACAAAGGAGTTTAAATTTAATTCTTAAAATTGCCTTTGGAAAAAAAAATATTGTCTATTACTTTCCTCCAAAATAGGATTTACTTTATTCCAGATTAAAAAAAGTAGGGAGACACCGAAATGTAAATAGAAAGTCTTTGATTATGTTGTATGTATCCATACAAACATATGACGCATTAGTTTCAATGGTCACACGCTATTTTTTGTATCCTATTGCATGATGAAGTTGCAGGTTTAAATTACTATAGTAACATTTTTCAAATGCTCTCTTATAATTTTAGTGCCAAGAAATAATTTAATACAATATTTATTTGAAGTTTTAAATTTTGAAGTACTATAACAAGTTTGAAAATTAATATATCAAAATTGTTTGATTATAATTATTCTTTTCTAACGGATGTAATCAAATTATTACTCTCTATCTCTTTTTGTTTGTCACCTTAAATTATTTTATAAAAATTAAGAATGTTATTTTATCATTGTCTGATTATATTTATTTTTATTGTACTTTCCAATACCACTTATTGGAAAAAATAAGATTAGAGTAATATAGTATTACTTTGAAGTTTTAAAATTTGAAGTAGCATAACAGGCTTAAAAAATATTATATCAAAATTATTTAATTATAATCATTCTATTTTAACATATACAATCAAATTATTACTTAGGTAATAATTTACACTCAAGTAAATCTTGCTTTTTTATTGGTTATGAGTTTAATTATTCTTGATGCCAGGACAATAAATAGTAAACTCCTTTCGATAAAGGTACTTTCAATAATCGAATTATGTATTTTTTATTGGGTCTGAAGCGTTGAAAATAATAAACAAATTTTGTTAAAAATAAAAAACTAATGCACTTATCAAAAAATGTATGAAGTAGCACTGAATTTTTAATATTAAAATTTTTTTCTCATAATTAGTATATTTTACACTAAATCAACACTTTATTAATGGTAAGGTATATAATGTAAATATTGAAATCATACAAAATACTCTTATTTTATTTGTTTACAAATCTCTTTATTGACAAACACATTGTATAATTTAATCTAAACTCATTCATTAATTCCTTTGGATTTTATTCGTATATAATTTTGTGATACTCAAATTATGCAAAGTTTGTTAATTTAAAATAATTTTAGGACAGATTCTAATCATAATTAATCATGCCTAATTGATTCTAAAAATTGATTATAAATGAATATATCTTATATTTGGTAAAATGACATTAGAATAAAAAGTTATTACTCATAACTTCTCATTTTCTAAAGACAAAATTTTGAAAAAATTTCTGGAAATTAACCTACAAACAAATAATTTTAAATAACAAAATCGTTTATATATGGAACTCAAAGTTAATTTTACCATGTCACCATCAAATGACAATCATGATCACAATTGTTGAAAGAAAAAGGGATAGATGAGTGAATGTAAATACAACTATATCTTTAATATTTGGTTAAAAAACTTACTGTCTAATTAATGATGCCCCTATTTACTAAAAACAATCACAAGAAACAAAGAATAACAGCTAATGTTTGCGTGAACCTAGCTACAATCGCAAGTCAACCCCTCTCCATACGAGAAAACCATCAATTGTTGCGCCATTTTAGTTCTGGCTCCCATCTAATCGTCTTAATTTCCTTACTATCTTTAACTTTGGGACGTTAGCATCGAGACAAAGAATAATATACATTATTAAGGCTCTTTTATAAATATTATTAAATATATTTTTTATTCAATATTTTTTATTAAATTGTTAAATTAAAAAAATAATATAATTAATAATATTTGTAATAGAATAGCATAAAATTTTCGATACTAAGTATTAAAAATTTTTCCAAAATAAGACTACTCTTTCGTTTTAGGAAAAGTTTTCAATTCTATATTATCAATTTAGCACTAAGATTACTACCTCCATACATTTTTAACAAAAATATTAGTTTTAAACTTTTTTAACATCAAATTTAATTTTTATTTCCTAAATTACATTGAAATATATTTTATAGTTAATTTTTATAAAAAATAATGCATTTATCAAAATTTATATAAAAATAATACTGAATTTTTTATGCTAACTTAGCCCTGGAAATTTATCCTATTTCATACGACAGGGGATATTCTTTTGTGAAATAAGTTTATCGTTAAATTGGATATAGAAATAAAGAGAATAATGTATTAGTGAGTTATGTAAATATTATATCTGTCTTATTTCTTATATCTACAATAATTCGGATCCACAAAAAAAAAATTCATACATCCTGCACTCAATTTCTCTTGCTCCCATTAAATTCGTGAGCGCTGAATCTTCCTCAACAAATTTGCAATAGGACCATAGATGGATCAATAAATTTGTGACATGAACCATTGAGTTTAAAATAATATTAGTACCAGAGGAAATTCTGTAAAAACCTTTATCTCAGACATAATATTTCCCATCACATAAATTATTTATGATATTTAACTCACATGTGAATTAGATGCTGGCTACATCCTTTGATGGAAGACGTGTTTTTTTTGTGAGAATGCATCAACGAGGAAATAAAAACAATAATATTATTTATTTTAATTTATTTAATACATAAATTGAATCAAATTAAATTCTAGATCTCTAAATTAAAAACAAAAAATCTTAATTGATGCGTAAGTTTAGGGAAACTCTCTCACTAGAGTGGAACTGAAAATTAGTGAGTTCAATATTTTCACGTTGGAAAACATGCATATTAGATGACTTATTAGTGTTCTAATATATCTTCAATTTCATTGTTAGTATCACATAATTTACCATTTTTTAGATGTTATCAACTTCGAGCAATGTTAGATATCTGTACACGAATTAAAATCTTCCATCTTCAAATTGATACTAGTTACAAACTTAGACTTAATTTGATTCAACTTATAAATGACTTGGATTAATATAAAATATTACATTTAAGAAGTAAAATATGATTAATTTGTATACCAAAAAATCAAATTTATGATTAAGCTTTTTTTTATTGAATTTGAAAATAAACGGACAATCTTACAATAAAAAAAAAGATTCAAGTTATATAAAGAGTCAAATAGGTTATATAAATTGAATACAAATTAATTTGCATAGACCTTGATTCATATTGTACATAAAAAATGAATTAAATTTAATAAAATTCAAGTCTAGTCCATATTTGTATGAATATGAATTAGTTCATTAATTTTAATTGCAAATTCATAGATTAATTTATATTTGATTGATCCATGTGGATTGATCTATATTACTAGTAAAAAAAAATATACTTAATTTTATATGTTTGAATCCATCAAAATTTATAAATCGATCCATATTATCCACGGGTTAAAGTCTGATTTTCAACTCTAAAGGCCCCCAGAATTAGCCTAATACTTTGCAAGTGAAAGGCCAATTCTTCAACTAGGAAATAGAAGGCGATGAATGGGAGTATGGAAATATGGCATTTTCAAAGCAACCCATTTTGGCATGTAGGGTTGGCAACAAGGTCATGATTTTACAATACGTTTATTCTGCACAAAATATATCTTATAAAAATATAATTATAAATTATTAAGATAATAAAAAATAATTGATATATCTAGTGTTAAATGTAATAAATTTGGTAAAAATTAACTTTTTTATTTAAAGAAAAATTATTTTTTTACTAATATTACTCTATAAATTATTTTTTAAAATATAAAATATAAAGATACATGATACTCTTTTATTAATATAAAATAAAATAATTTTTTTACTAAAATTATTTTTTGAAAAAAAAGGGAGCTCGAAGATCTTAATTTGAGCAACATTGTTGATGATCAAGAGTATATTCCTGTTATCAATATTATCCGTAGCTTAATGGCATCAAATGAGTCGCTTAAAAGGCAAATATATGTATCACCACCTAAAAGTGAAGCTCAGAGGGTCTTAGATTTAATTCTCATTGATGGGGCATACGCCATAGCTAGCTTGATTTGAGTTCAATAATGGTTAACGGGGTGCCTTATTTTCCCTTTTGGGCAAACACGGTCTTGGAAGCAAGCTCATCGTGTCTTTTTCAGGCTCCCTTTTGTCCCAATGAGATTTCCATTTCCTTATTTCATATATCATAACAGCTGACCACATGCATTTTTGGTACCTTCGTACATACCCTTTTTGTGCCTCTATTTCCCTCCTTTTCTTTTTCAATTAAGATTGCACAAATGCATTTAACACTTCCTTTTCTTTTTGTTACATTTCTCTCTCTCTCTCACTCTCTCTTTCTTTTCTTTTCTTTTTTTTTCCTCTTTAATCTCTCCATCTTTTTGTTTTTTCTCAATAATTGAACTCAAAACAGGCCCAAATATTTTTAAGAGGCTAAGTCCAACCCAAAATCAAGAAAACCAGATGAAAAGGGTAATCTAAAATCTCCCTACAGATATCATTTCAATAAACAAATCCTAATTAAATTTGTAGATACGAAGACTAATAGTTAATTATGACATTTGCCCCCTCGAAAATTTTTATATTCATAGTTGATAGTAAAACAAAAAGATAAACAATTTTACTGAGAATTTTTAATTTAAATAATATTTTGACATTTTTTAAAAATTTTATACTTCCTATTACATTTAGAGTTTAATTTCTGTTCATTTTATTCATCTGTAAAAAATAGTCAATTTTGAGCAACTTTTCCTTTCGTATTTTCCTTTTCTGGTCTTTTTTAGTGCTAGCAATGGCATGTCTAATTACGAGGGCACATGGAAATCATAATGTGAAATGGATGATGTTTTCTAAGGCAAGCAAAAGGGGAAACTCCACGAGTTCTCGAGCTATATCGGCGAATGAAAGAGCGATCGATGGCCATTATCTTACTTCAACTTTCAAACGTGCTGTCGCAATGTTTTGTGGATATTGCACTATCAAATCAAATAAGCTGCAATAAAAGTGACTCCATCATAGCTTTGACTTAATGTGAAACACGAAAGGCAAAGTGGGAAAAATGACTTGTGCAGTATGAGTTTTAATAGTCATACTCTGCTGTACCTAATTATTGAATTCATTTACAAGTGGGAAATCGAATCATAAGATTTTTTTTTTTTTTTTAAATTGACGACCCAAATTCCAAACAATGAAAGAATTTACATTTTAGCGATCCGATGGTAACAACTCTAATAGTATTAATATGAATCAATATTCTTAATTTTGTAAGTAGACAATCGAGCAAACTTAAATTCAATTTATGTCTTAAACTAGAGAAATTATAAAATTTTTATATTTTGAATACGTTATATTTATTTTCCTTGGGATTTAAGTTAATTATATTAATAGGGTGTAACTCCTTTCCAATATACTTTACCTTTATGTGGGCACGGAACAAGATCTCTCTTCAAAGGCTTCTATGCTTGTTTTCGAATTCGCAGCAATCGATGAGTACGATTGAGTTTGAGAAGGTAAATTTATATTTAAATAAAATAAATTAAGATAAAGATGCTGAGTGCATATAAAAATGAGAAATTTGTATATATTTTTAAAATTATTAACATATGTGAGTAAAATTTCAAAAGAAATGAATGTAATTTGTCCGCTTATTTTATTAATGCATGTTTTTCATGCCAAAACAGTCTAGGCAAACTATCTAATGACCACATTGCAATGTTGGCATAACGATTATTGGCAGACAAACCCTGCACATGCCAAACAATCTAACCCAAAAATTTGCTGGATGCCTTATGTTTAGGCCCATGTAAGACGAGGTCAGCCAAGCCCATGATTTCAAGCTTGGGTTGATCATGTTTAAAAAATAGGGCCCATTGGGTTGAGTGTATATACCCTTGACAAATTGAGTGATAACTACGCGGATAAGGAAGGTTATCTAGAAATCACGGAGGACGAAAAAAGTAAGAAAGAGAAGTCGCATGAACCGCGTGGTTGTAGAAATTGAAAATTGACGAACTACATTGAAAACATGAATCCGAATTGTGGAAAAGAAGCAACCAACGGGGGCGACTTTATAGATGCTCCTGTTCTTGGTCTACAGCCCCTTCATCAAGTCGATGAATATTTACCAATTCGAAGAGATGCGTTGATTCTCATTTATGAGAACAAGAATCCATGTTGAACTCCAAATAGCCCCTGTGTTGAAAATGTATTAATTTTTTTGCAAAATTAACCGTAAAAAATGAAATTTAAGAATTATATTATTAAATATAAGATGATAGAATAAATTTATAAAATTTAATTTAATAAATATAAAATATTTAAAATTTAGATTTCATTTTTAATATGTATAATGCTTTATTGTAAAATTGCACAACAATAAATATGAAGTCAAACAATTATTTTTTTTAAAAAAGTATTCAGAGAATATTTTATGTGTTGATGAGGTATGAAATAATCCTCAGTGGACATCTTCTATTTTAGGTTCAACTAAAGAGACAATTCTTCTATAGAAAACAATTATTAACAAAATTTGGTGAATTCCATGAGTTTTGAAACTAATGCGGTAGTTATCGAAAATTGTTATATTGAAATTATTTAATTATATTCGTTAAAAAATAAATAATTAAAATTTAATAATTTTAAATTTTGTTACATTACTTCAAAATTTAAAAATTATTAATTTGAAAATTTGAAAATTAACAGCGAGCATTGCGGGCACCACAAAATTTTTTAATTTTAGTTGCCATGAATTAACTTGTTCTAACTAGAAGTAGGAATAAGTTAGATTAATCTAAATTTTACTTTATATAGATCAAACATGTTTTGTAAATTATTAATTTAAATTTGGTCTACTAACTCATATAAAATTAAAATTCAAGTTTGGTTTGACTTATTTAAAAAATTTAATTTAATCTGTTCATTTATTCAAAATTTTACTTATATAATTGAATTTTTAAATAAGTTAATAGATAAATATTTTCAATATAAAAAATTAATAATTAAATTATATCTATACTTATAATTGTATGCATTAAAGTAATATTAACAATATATATTTTATAAATATATAGTATATTTATGATATTATATTATATATAAATATATTAATTATTTAAATTTAAATAGATCGAATTAATAGATTTACAAGCTAACTTAAAAAAAACGTTTAATTTATTTATTTAAATAAATTTATTTATTAATTTTAATCTAATCTATTTAAATAAAAAATTAAAATTAAAATAAATCAAAAATAAGTTATAACGCAAGTTCATGATAAGCGAGGAAACTTTCCGCCCTCAGTTGCGACCTACTAAAACTAATGTGGTTTTTGTGCAAAATGGAATGCTATTTGGTCTTACCGATTCCGATCCGGCCAAAATGGAGAGGCTCTTGGTCTGCCACCATGATTGGATGTTTCTACATGCGCAATTTCATACTCATAATTGGTCCCCACAAGGCATCCTCGCTCGCATTTCAAGAAAAAGACGAGGAGGGATTGAGTTGAGGCAGACTATTCCTCCACGAACTTTCAAAAATAAGGGCCACGGGAAGAGTCTCCATTCTCAATGTACCCCTAAAGTGACGAAGTCGCAGACAAATCCTGCCTTCGCTTTTGAAAATATCAAAGTATTTTTAACTTTATATTATCACAAATAAAAATCAATGTTCAACTATATTTTACAAATTTTATATCTTTACATGAAAGATTAACTTTCTATTATTTTACACAAAAATTTGTAGTTCAAAACAAAACGATGCTTTCTTTTATTTTAATCAAATCACTATATCCAATTGCACTTAAAATCAACTCCCATTCAAATTTAGATGAAGCACTCAAGATTCGAACTGAAGCTATTTCTTACACAAACAAAGAATTAAAAATTCATTTAATTCATATAGAAAATAACTTCCCACAAAAAGTTAAATTTTTTAAAAAATATTTTTCAATATAAACTTCCTGAAAAATAATCAAAATTATTTAGTTGATATATAGAAAGTGACAATACCTAATAAGTAATTTTCTCATAAATAACTTTTTATATCTTATTTAGTTTGATTTTAAATATTTTAAAAAGTATTAATAAAATAATTATTATATTTCAATATTATTATAATATAAAATAATAAATTTTAATTATTCTTAATTAAATTTAATGAGAATAATTTTATTATTATATTTATAAATAATATACAAAATAAAATTTATTTAAGAGAGAGGTGAATAAATAACTTTGTATATTTTATGAAAATTAGTAAACCTTGTGAGAAAATTTTATTTTCTTTAATTTAAAAACTAATGATCATTTAAATAATCTATATATTTTTTATTTTTCAAAAAATAAAACTTTTAAGACGAATTAAATCAACTCTAAAATTATTTCTTTTCCCCTGTAGTTCCTACTTCTCACGTGGTCCCACCCATTGAGTTGCTAATTCCTCCTCCTCAGCTTAAACGAAAACCAAAAATTTTTTTCCCCGTAAACAAAAATAATATATATATATTTTTCAGAGATTCAATAGCCGTCCAAAGTCATAGTTTCTAACGGCAGCGATGAGTATGATACCTGCCATCACACGCTAACCCAACACTGGCGTCGAGTACCGGACAACAGTTCCTGAACCTCCCCTCGATGATTGCGACAACGACACGCCCCTTCCACCATTTGACGGGTTTACAGTGCGTGCATCTTCCCTCTTCTCTCTACGCGCTCTTTTAATACACTTCCTCTCATTCCCCCCCTCCGCCAGCTCGTCTGTCTTGTGAACCCATTCCCTATTGCTCTTTGCACCCTAATGGGACAGGCACCCTCCATCGCTGTAGTTTCGCCGGAGCTTAATCTCCGGGACATTTCCCACACCAACCGATTTAATCAACGTTCTCCAAGCGCCGACGCTCGGGTGGATCCGAATGTGGATTTCCATTTTACCGAGAACTCGTTTGGTGGTCGCGACTATAGTTTAGATCTTCCAGACGATATTTTGGCTTCGATTTTTCAATTTCTCGGCACCGTTGATCGGAAACGATGCTCCCTTGTCTGCCAGAGGTGGATGCGCGTCGAGGGCCGGAGCCGACGCCGGCTTTCGCTGAATGCCCAATCGGAGCTACTGGATTTCGTTCCTTCATTGTTTACGAGATTTGATTCTGTGGCGAAACTCGCCCTCCGTTGCGACCGCCGGTCCACCAGCATTAACGACGATGCTCTGATACTCATCTCGCTTCGCTGCAGGAACCTCACGCGCCTGAAAATTCGTGGTTGCCGTGAAATTACAGAATTCGGAATGGCTGTCCTTGCTAAGAATTGCAAGGCTTTGAAGAAGCTCTCTTGCGCTTCATGTATGTTTGGTGCCAAAGGTATGAATGCTGTTCTAGAACATTCTACGGCCCTTGAAGAGCTCTCTGTGAAGAGGCTTCGAGGGATCCAAGATAGTAGTGAACTTATTGGTCCCGGTTCTGCATCTTCATCTTTGAAATCCATATGCCTGAAGGAGCTTGTTAATGGCCAAAGCTTCTTACCCCTTATTGTTGGTTCCAAAAAGCTTCAAACTTTGAAGCTAATTCGCTGCATGGGAGATTGGAATAAGACACTAGAAGACATCGGAAACTTTAACAATGGCTTAATTGACATTCACCTGGAAAAGATTCAAGCTAATGATGCGGGGCTTTTCGGAATTTCCAACTGCTCAAGGTTGGAGAGTTTGCATATTGTGAAAACTCCCGAGTGTTCTAATGTGGGGCTTACCTACGTTGCTGAGAAATGCAAGCATTTGAGGAAGCTTCACATTGATGGTTGGAGGACTAATAGGATTGGCGATGATGGTTTGATTGCTGTAGCCGAACACTGTATTAATTTACAAGAACTTGTTTTGATTGGTATTTATCCTACATGTTTGAGCTTGAAGGCGATAGCTTCTAATTGCCAAAGTTTGGAAAGATTGGCACTTTGTGGGATTGGCACCGTTGGTGATGTGGAGGTTGAGTGTATTGCTACCAAGTGTGTAGCACTTAAGAAGCTATGCATTAAAGGATGCCCAATATCCGATGCTGGAATCGAAGCTATTGCATCAGGATGTCCGAATTTGGTTAAAATTAAAGTGAAGAAGTGCAGTAAAGTGACTGGGGCGGTTGCAGAAAGAGTTTGTGAAAGGAGAAGTTCTTTGGTGTTTAGTTTTGATGATAGTGAAGTTGAAGCTTTGGATGGCAGTGGTAGTGATGGTGCTCAGGAAAGTACTATAGGAGGATTTGCGGCAATAGTCGGGCAAAATATGGTTGCTGATGCTCCATCAAGTAGTAGTAATAACAACCGGTTAACAATGATAAGAACAAGGTTGGGATTTTTGGTTGGTAGAAATTTAGTGCCCTGCGCCTTCAGAAGGTCGTCAAATAGCGATGATTTTTCCCATGGCAGCATTTCATAATCTTTGTGAGAAAGGTGAAGTACATTGTTTCTCTGTGAACATTATGTGAAGATGAGTTTTTTGTGTTTCTGTTGTTTGTTCATGGCCTTGTTGCTCCCCTGGAATGTTTTGTTTCCCTGGGATATGGGTATTGTCAATTCATTTATTTTGCCAATTACTGTATTGTATTCCATAATTTTTTACGTCAATGTTAGCTTCTTAGTTTATATCTACTCTGAAGAACATCAAAATGATGTTATTCACAACTTGAGATCAGATATAAGCTCAAATCTGTCAGCCTGCATATCTGTTGGGTGGCCAATTGTAGTTTTGAAGTACGAGAATATTGGAATCATCCAAATACGTTGGTTTGTGGTTTCTGTTGACTTTCTGTACGTTGTCAATGTCTGCAAACAGAAGATATTCTATATTGCGGTGTATTCTCTAACCATGAGCCCCTACATCCTGCGTAGACATCTCCTGCCAAAATGAATTTTAGAAATGTTCTTGTTTTTGCATTAGCAGACAGCATCTTCAACTTCAAGGGCCAAGAGTTACGCAGATAATTGCGTATTTTCCTGATAAGAAAAGTTAGCACAACACTTTTACATGCCCATTCAATATTATTGTATTTTTTATATAATATGAAAAATGACATGCAGGGTTTCACAGAAAGAGGACCTTGTGATTGGCAATGTGTAGTAATCTCTGTAATTATGTTCTCTAATTTCTTGGTAGATTGTGGAGACTCAATGTCATTTCTTACAAATCAATTCCATCATATATTGAATGTAAATTCACAAAAACATTCGAAGAAGTGAGCAAGCAATTTACTGTTAATCAGTATCATTAATTAAAGACAGTCAGAAGCAGAAATCTCAGAATAGCTATATAACTGCCCAAGTTACATCAACTGAGACTCGTGCTAAATTTTAAGAGAATTCAATTATTAGTGTGAGTATTGTTTGAGGCGCTTAATTCTGATTTAATTGATCGAACTTTGGCATGGTCTCATCCTTTAAATGATATAGCTCAGTAAAGCAATGTTTATGAACTGATTTAAAAAATTAACACACATTACAGATACACAGATTAAAATATTGATTGCCTATGAATCTCCTTACAATCGATTAATCGCGAGATCCAATGGTAAAATGTCTGATTAAAAATCTAAACATCATATTTTGCGGAATTTTGAAAGAAATGAAATTCTTTGAACTTCAATTCCTTCTATATTTTCTTTCAAAGTCTAATGACTGTTTATGAATTATTTAATAGATAAATTGATGTATTGTATCATTACTTGCTTTTGATAATTCTCTGAATCAGCCAACTAAGCTTTGGCTTAGGTAATTGGGGTAGACAGAAGACATGCAGACATAGGTTGTTGTTATTGTTGTTCCCAGTTAACCATTAGGTAATATACATCTAACAAAACGTGGAAACATAACACATGAAACATCAGTAGACAAGCTGGGCAAAATCCACTAGCGGACTACAGAAGATGATAAGTGGGGATTGATCAAGCCTTCCTTCTTAACCAAGGCATTCACCCTTTGATTTGCCTCCCTGAAGATATGATAAACTGCCTTATGAGGAATTCTGGTACACTTGAAAGAAGCGGATGCAGCATTTGATTAGAAATACTTCTCCTACAAAGGAGTTTAACAACCACATGAGAATCAAGTTCAATATTCAAGTCAGAAATATTTAGCTCAACGGCAAGTTTTAGCCCTTCCAAAAGGCCCCATAACTCAGGTATGACATTGGTTGAAAAGCCAGTGCCTTTATAAAGCCTTTTAACACACGCACCGTGAGTGTCACCAGCCATCCTAGGATTGCCAGGGACAGAACCATTTGTATTTAAATTAAACCACCCTTCACTAGGAGGATGCCATTTAATTAGATGCATTGAGTTTACTTTGACTGCATCAGGTCAAGGCTTCCCTATTGAGGCAAATATCTCGGCTGCTTCGGATTGGATACTAAATTTCAGAGAGTTCATGAGTCTATCACGGTGGGAAGAAGACAAATTGTTATGTGTCAGTTGGTTCCTAGCTCCCCGAATGCACCAGAGAGCAGTACAGAACACAACACACCAAGGCAATTCTAACACAATGTACATAGCACGAGTTGAACAATTTATTTTAAGCCATAAACAAAGATCTGTAGCAAAAGAAGGGATGAGATCTGCAGGAACGGCAAGAGTCTGCCGTAAACTAGCTTTAACAGAGCAGTCACGTAGGATATCTACAGGAGTTTCCTAATGGGTCAAATATAATGAACACAAGCCCTCCGAATGAATGCCTCTATATTTCAGGACAGAGCCGGATTTGATAGTGTTATGAGTGAGGAGCCATATGAATAATTGGCTTTTTGGTGGAACAGGCAGCTTCCACAACCACAAATTATCAAACCAGTTAACAGTATTCTAAATGAGCTCTGATCATAGAACAAGCAGAAGAAGAAGAAGAAGAAAAGTTACCATTAGATGAAGCTCCCCAGATGAGAGCATCATTGCTGTTGCTGTCAGGATTAACATGCACAGACCGGATGATGCCTAGAATTGAATCAGGGAAAAAATGAGCAAGCATGTCAGTATTCCAGCAGCCTGGGCCCTGCAATGAGTCTTAACTTTCCATTCAGCTTGATCGTAATTAAGAGGGCCCTAAAAGAATAATCTAAGGGGACTTAACGCAGTCCAATTGTTATGCCAGCAGCTGGTTTGATGGCCATTAAAGGTAAGTCATCTCATACCCATTTGAATAAAATTCCCAACTTTCCTCATGCCCTGTCAAACGAGAGACACGACTACTTTAGGGCCCTTTCTATTATGGATGTATCTATCATAAGGACACTAAGCCCATGGTTTCCCCTTAACATGAAGAAAATTCTTAAATCATCTAACTGGGAGAATTTATTTTGTCTTTATCAACTTGGATTCTCAACTATCCCTTAAAAATTCATAAATCATCTAACGGAGAATTTCTTTTGTAATTCTGTCTACGTACTTTTAAATGCAAGCCAATCACTTCATTGCTATAATAATAATAATAATAGGTGAGAGGAAGTATATATTATCTAGTGGAGAGCCATATCCGACCCAGGATAAAATAATATAGTAATTTGATCAGAATTATTTTAATTAATACATAATTTCCATAACATAATATAGTAATTACTTTAATTTGATTAGAAAAATATAATAGTATGTTACTTCTATGTTATACAATGCTTTGGTTTTGTTTGTTCTTGTTTTTTCCCTGCTCTTAGCGCTATGATAAAAAGAGAGCAGCGGCAGCATATGCAAGCCTTTCTCCAAGGGATTGATATTCTCGGGTTTATGGAACTTTATTTATATCATTTAAATTGCATGCTCAAATGGGGTTTGATACCATCTGCTTTATATTTTAACAGCTGGAGAAAAGTCAGAGTGGGGTGGCAGGAGAGAATTTCGTTGAGGACTAGTTTGAACATTGTGTATATTTGATTCTTGGTTGAGCACATTGCTTCGGATAATCTGATATTTTCATCACCTTCTTTGTTTGATAGAGAGAAAGAAAATTGAGAAGAATTTTTTTTTTAAAATTTTCTCTTGCCTTTTATTAGAATGAAGGGGAAAGAAAAAAGAAAGAAATATTAGACATCAAATTTGTAGTCGTCATTTTCTAATCAATTCAAATTTAAGAAAAAAAATTTCTTCCCATTTTCTTCTCAATTCAAATTTAAAAAATTTCTCTTCTTTCTCTCCTAATTTCTTTCTCCATGTTGCACCCCCTAGTAAAATCCTCTTTCTTTATTTTTTTTAATTTCTGTTTAGGTGGGCAATTGCCAAACTCCTATTGCTGCATTTGTAGGAAAACAACATGAATAAATGCCAGACAACATTCCTCCCCCTTCTCTGAAGTTACTTTTCCTTGTAGAAAATTATGGCAGCCATTGCCTCTGTACTGAAAACTAGTCAATAATATTTCAGATGTTATTTATTCGTACCACCAAACAAACATGAAAAAACTTACAAATTCTCTAACTTTGCCTTAAGAATTGAGCAACAAAATTCAATGCACAGATCATAGCAAGTAAAGAAACCACAGGAAACTTAGTTAATCGGCTCGTAGTATGCTAAATAGTATAATAGGTTTGTGCAAAAGTAAGCAGCACCAAGACGACAGCAGCAACCAGAGATATAATCGCCCATGGATCATTGAAGTAATTATGTCTCAAACTCGCACGCCAAGGATTCTATCTATGATTGTAATAGCGATTCACAGCCTCTGACAATGGAGAAAGGTAACTGTTCTTAATGTCGAAAACAACCTGTTGACACAGACGATTGAAAAGGTCAGCAACTTCAGCATCACTTCCAAGCCAATGTTCTATGATTCCACAGGAATGAAGATACCGCTGGAGAATTAATCAAGTTGTCCATGAAGATTACATAGGATGTAATGTCATTGCTGCAATCAAGATGACACTGTTCGAATGCAATAAGGTTGAGGAACAAAGACTTGGTACCCTCATGAGTCAAAAGCCTCGGCATTCTCAAAACTCCATTCTTAAACTTGATACCCCAAAAACGATCCGTTTTCTTTCTCTTAAATTTGATTCCAGATTCTCTGAGCTCCTTGACGCAATGTACTAGTTGCTGCCGCCGTTTGTCTGCTAATCTCTGGTTACTTGACCGGCGTTTGATCCAAACTCTCGGTGCCGGTTGAGTTCCCATACGCTATAGGCTACAACGGAACACATCCAGACAGTGAAGAACACCTTGATCGGACAAAGGATCGAAGGTTGTCATAGTCCTAAGCGACCATTCCAATCTCTGTCGTTTTTGGTTAACGGCTCATCGGTCGGCATTAATGGGTCGAAGAATCCCAGTGCTACTTCCGCAACCAGACCTTTCTGATCAGGATTACCCAATCGAAGTCCCAGAAGCCGATCCAGTACAAAGAAAGAAAGCTGGTTTTCTAGCATTATCATGTCTCTTTGGCTAGAATGCATTGAACCGCGCCTTGCGAAAACAGGGTCGCTTCGAAAATACCGAGGTTGCTTGAATCCCGTCTTAACTCCCCGAAAGAGCTCAAGCACGAAGCAACCGTCGAGAACCAACATTTCGACAAATTCATTGCTGCTCAAGGAAATTGGTTCTTCAGAACAGGAACGGGCTTTTTCTTCGGTTTCTTTCATCGAATCAAGGTAGAAATTGATGTCATGATTTGTGCGCTTCAGGACATGGTGCAGGGTGGCGGTCCATTTGGCGGAGCTGCCTCTTTCCGTGGTGGTAGGGGCCTAAAGACACAATCTGAGGCACAAAAGCTTTGTCCCCATTGCCATCTCGAAGGTAATGGGGGACTCTGTTTATTGACAACCTAGACCATGAACTGGCTATGTCGTCTTGGCGTGCCAGCTCTAGTTTTTCTTTGATGGAAATCAGCCATTCGGAATCTGGTGAGTTTGTTTCTTCTGCGTCTTCTTTGATGGTAATCTGCAATGACTCTGAGAAATCGTGCTGGAGTTTCTTATGCTGCTCTTTATACTCTTCTGATTGGATGCCAGAATTAGTGGACCATGAGATTCCGGATCCTAAGGTTTCTCCGAGTTTGAGGGTGATGAGGTACCAGCTTAAAAGTTCTTTGTTGAAGACAGCCACCATTTCTTAAGGAAAATGCTATTCTGGTTTTTGTCAATTACATGAACTCCGAAGATTGGATGAAGGGTGGCGTTCCAGCCAAAACTACGATAATTTTGTAACCGTATGTTCCTTCGGAGTGGCACTAACTTTGACTTAGATCTACTCTACTGTTCCTTTATTTTCATATAACAAAATGAACAATTTTGCCCAACGAATTATAAGGCACTAATAAAATTATCCTTAATTTATATAAAATTATAATATTATTTTTATAAAATAATTTAAAAATAAAATTATTTATACGATTATTTATATATGGTTGAAGGACATTTTAGACAAGAAAAACATCAGTTTTATTCATAATTTCTTTATATAAATATATAATATATTTTCTGCAGTGATTTTCATTTGTCCTTTTGCTATAATCTATTTATTTTTACTTGTTAATTAAATATAAGATATAATGCATTTTATCATGGAAATTATTTTTCATTTATCACAAAAAATTATGTTTTCATTAATTAAAAATGAAATATATGCGTTTTATCAAAACTATTTTTTCATTATTAAACAATATTTTAAAATTAATCAAAAATAAAAATAATATATTTTAAAATGAAAAATATTTTTTAATTATCACCAAAAAATAATTCTTCTATTTATCAAAAACAAAATATAATATATTTTAGGTGCTTGCTATGGTGCCCCTAGGGGTTTGGTATCCGGGGTGATGTGGCAAAATACAAGTCACTGGATGAGATTACAAAAATCTTAGCATTGACTTAATAATCTCATCCAGTGGCTTGTATTTTGCCACACCACCCGAGTACCAAACCCCTAGGGGCACCTTAAAATTCACCTATATTTTAACATGAAAATCACTAATAAATGAATTAGTCACTTCAGGCCTGCCTGCTCTCTTTGGCAGAATCATGATACATTTCTATATTCTGCGAGTACGGGAAAATCCACATTTCAGCAAGGGGGGGGGGGGGGGGGAAGACATCTAGAAAGAAATGCAACAAGTACTCGACCCCCCTAAATAATAATAATAATACACATGCGTAAATTAATGCAGTGGTTTATAAACAGGTCCCATTACTACAAATAACAATGTGAAGAAGTAAGGAGGGGCATGGTAGAGTGGGAGATACGTGAAAGGTAACATGAAAATTTTGGACAATGACTTATCCATGTCCTGCTAAAACAGTTAATTAGGCAAGGCTGTTGTACCATGTATTTTTTTAAGGTAAATATATTCAAAAGAGAATTTGAGTATTAATCTATCATATATTTTGTTATCAGCAATAATTAATTAATCAAATTTCATAATAATAATTGATATTAATTATTTAATTATGATTAATTCTGTATTATAAAAAATAAAACGAAAATGTCATATTCTAACTTCAAATAATGTAAAAAATTATTATATTAATGTAGATGAGATTTAAAATAATCATTCCTACCTAATGAGTTTGAAGTGAAATTTTATAACATAATGTTAATTTAAAAATTATGAAGTGTAAATATTAAAAGAAAAAAGAAACTACGGAAATGAAAACATAGTAATCTAATTCAGAAAATGTTCAAAGTATAATATATATATGATATGATATGAAAATGCACTTAATTTGTCCTTAAAAATGTAAAATACCCCATTAATTTTGAGGTAGTTGTATTTTACTTTCATAAACTTTGAAAACTTGCAAATCAAATCCATTAACTAGTAACCTCCAATATTTACTTAATTAATCATTTATTAAATTACATGAATTTTCTAAGAAGTTTTTAAACATGAATCATAATATTATGGTATATTTGTTCATTATAGCATTTTTTGCACATAATTTATATGTCATATAACTAACAAAAATTAAATTGGATAAATATAATTTTAATTAAACATTTGAAGATGAATTGTGAAATTATGTAAAAAAAAAGATATAATGAAACAATATACAATAATAGTGTGATTCTTGTTGAAAAGGTCAATAAAAACATTACATAATTTAATAAAATAGTTAATTAAGTGAATATTAGATGTTAATTGTAAGTTTTATATAATTAACGGGTTTGATTTGCAAGTTTCCCAAATTTATAAGGTAACATGCAATCATCCTAAACTTAAAAAGGCATTTCATATTTTTCTCTTAATTTTACTTATTTAATTTTCATTCAAGAAAAGACTTCAGTACATCACTAAAATGTACTAGTGCACCATGAATCCAACAGCTAATGATCAATCTTATAATGGGGAGAAATAGGTTATTAGTGCTAACTGCCAAGAATGTTGAGTTACATTGTAGCCTTTTAATTATCGACAATTGTAAGAAAGCTTAGTATATATATTTTATGAGCTAAATTATTTTTAAGCCACAGTTTAGATTGCATAAATCTAGAACTAAATAAGTAATCTTGAATAAAAGTCATCGTCAATATTGTCAAACATACAGTCATCAGCAAATGAATCAAAAGTAGTGAAGATTCGTAATTGGGGAGGACAATGGCTAAGATCATATACAAGCTACAATTTGCAGTGAAGAAAACTAATTGTGAAGACAAGTACTAGCAAAAATTTTCTTATTTTAATTCAACAAATATGATTGTGTGTGTTAATATAACTGGATTTAGAAAAATGAGAGCAATTAGGAGCAATTTATGTCCGAATTGAAAATTTTCATTATATTATGAATTTCCATATAAAGAAAGACCAGATATTTTCATCAAAATTCATTCTTTTTTACATTTAACATGTTCGATGGTTTGGCTATAATTCTAAGCAACAATTATTAATTTTTTGTCTCTATGCTATGAGGCTTTTGCTTTATAAGGATGATGTGGGATTTTGATTGTGAAACTATAATAGTTATTTTCTCATTTAAATTTTTGCTAAGTAATTTCTCTTATTTTCTCTCTTCTCACTTACACCTAAGTATCTCATAATCATCACATTCTTAATAAAGTGAAACAATTGATAGTAGTAAGACAAACATGAAACTCATTTTAGAAAGATATATATTTAGCATGACAAAAGAATGCATATGCCCTCTTTTTTTTTAATTGCTAATTTGAATTAATTAGATAATAGTATATTAGAATTGGATTTCATTAATATAATAAAAAAACATTCACATTAAGCCTGCATAGGGACAATTTAGGAAGAATAATTATTAAACAATAATGGCTTGTAATGCAATTAGATTAGAACTTACCAGTTATGTTTGTCTAATTACAATTTTATGTTATCATTTTGCGTTTAGTTTTTAGATAAAATATCGATTACTCTCCCTAATCTATTTCATTTGTTACTTTCACTAAAAACACAATTTAAAAGGTGTAAAAGATAGAGTTTTGTCCAATTTCATTAACTATTAAGGAAAATTATTTATAGAGTTATTAAATGTTGAAAATTTAATCACATGCTTAAGGTCACCTATAAGTCTTAAAATTGCATTCAAATTAAGATACTTCAAAATGTGAAGAATGGAATAGAATTGATAATTGAAATTCAAAATAAGTACTATATTGAGTAATATTTTTTGACATGCAAATTTGCTTTTAATTTTTAATGATAACATTATGTTAAAAATGTTCTTGGTAAACTTTGATGACTTTAGAATTTAGTAGGAAATTACTTCACTGAATTTATTATTTTATTATTTAATTTAAGTATCATTTAAATTGACTATTTCCATTGTCACAGAAACTTCCTTTCCACCAAATTTAAGGAATGTTGTTAAGACAATTTTTAAGCTATTGTTCCAAGTATATGCCCACATATATCATTCTCATTTTCAAAAGATAGTGAGTTTGAAGGAAGAAACATATATGAATACCTACTTTAAGCATTTTATTTTATTTATTTGGGTAAGTATTTTATGATAAAAAGTTTGAAGATGGATATGTTAATTTTCTCATTTAGTTCTGATATGGGTTAGTTTTGCTTTAATTGCTTTATCATTGAAACATGAAATTTTTCAATATTTCCACCTACTCATTTTAGTGTGTTAATGGACTAATTAACTTAGTATCTAACTTGCTATTATGTATTACATGAATTAAAATTTTGATTGAAAAAGCAAAGTTGGCTACTTTCCAAGACCTTGTTAAATTTATTTATACAATTGTAATATTATCTTATTTTCTTATTTTGAGATATTTAAGTGCCTTGTTTAAAATAATGTTTCAATAGAAAAAGAAAAAATGTAATATCCTCATCTATTACTAAATAAAACTTGCTAATTATTCATTAATTTTTACAATGCAAACAAAACCATGTTTATGATACTATTTTGCCACATGTACTTTAAGCATAAATTACCAAGATTTAGTTTAGACTAGTCTCATTTAGAAGAAAGTATTATTACATTTTTAGCTATTTATAGTTGTTTTATTAGTAGTTGTTATTTAGCATATATTATCTTACAATTTAAGACTAATAGACTATGTGCAATGTAATAAAATACTAATGAATTAGTAAAGCCTATGTAAATTAGTAAAAAAGAAAAAAATATTTTTGCGCTTTATTTTGAAAAGTAGAAGAAAGAATCTAAAATGCATTATTTAGAATATTCACTTTTTGAATTAAAATCCAGTAATTAGATAGGATAAATCTTAATAAGCTAATAATGTACCTTTCAAATAATAAACAAAATCTAAAAGAAATTTCAAATTTTGAGTTAAACTATTTGATCAACCACAAATGCAAAAGGTGCTACAACAAACAAAGTTACATAATTCAACTACTTTTCAAGTTAACATTTATGGAGGCAAAAATATATATTTATGACAACTGAACAAAACTAAGTTCCGAGGTATAAGAAAATACGGCTAGAACTCAACCAAAGCTAAGAGCTTATTGTTATTGGGTATCTTTATATGAATAATAATAAATACATATTGCAATGAAAACTAAAATCCTTTCACTAATTATTGGTTGTAATGGTTCCTTTCTTTCTTTTTTGCTACAATAAGCTTTGTACTTTTTATAGCATTATCCATTTCTTTAATCGATTTCTTCTTCTTTTTTGGAATAACCTTTTTAAAATGTCCTTTCACATTAATAGTGGATTATTCTCTTCCACCTATGCAGTACCTATGGCCTCATTAGTCTTATTGCTAGCATCTCTATTGGTGCGTTAATCCTAAGAATCGTTCACTTTCTTCAAAGCCTTGTCCTTCTTTTTCTTCTTTTTAGTAATTTTAGATTTTGCATAAATATTTTCTTTCTTTTCTTTATCTCCATCAACCTCGACACCTCATTAGTCCTATTGCTAGCATCTCTATTGTTAGGTTAATCTTAAGAATCTTTCACTTTCTTCGAACCTTTGTCCTTTTTTTCTTCTTCTTAGCAGTTTTAGACTCTGTAAAAATATTTTTTTTCTTTTCTTCGTCTCTATCAACCTCGACATATTTCTTGTTAGTACCACTTAAAATGCAATTTGCTAATATGTTTTTATTATATTATTTAACAAAAGAGAAATGTCTACATTCCTTAGTTAAAGAGAAATATCTTAATATAGTATATGTATAACTAAGGCTGCTCACTAGTCGATTATATTCAGTTAATAGCTGAAAATTCAACCCACTATTTATCAAAAAAAATTATTAGGTGTCAACCGATAAAATTTATTACTATGCCCTAACCAACCATGATTGCAAAGAATGTAGTCAGTCAGGCTATAGTGGGTCCCGATGGGTGATCAATTTATTCGTATGAATCAATCTTCTACAACATACAGAACATTTGGAACATAGAAATTCAATAGAAGAAAATTTAAATGAATTGCATGTAATACAGTGAAGATTGAACTTTGAAGAAAAAAAACCTAACTAAATAAAAAAGCAATGTAAGATTTAGGAAGACTCCAATGAACTCAAAGAAAAACTGAACAACAAAAACAATTCCTAGAAGTTAAATTAAAGGACAAAACACTAAAATATTGATGCGGAATAAAATTAACCCATATTCCTAATAAAAAGCAAAATAAATCAAATTCAAACTCAAAAGGCACTCACATTGTTTCAAAACTATTATTTCCATCAAAATATAACCCCATCAAATATTCCTAAAAAGAGAACAGAACTTTCAAAGCACAAAGAAATCATAGAAACAAACAACATGACAAAAGAATTCACCTTTAGGTAAGCAAACTGATCTAAGCTAAAAAGCTCCTTGATTTGAGGGTACTTAAAGAGAATTGGATGATGTCGTGAGGTATGGTGTTCATCACCTTCTTCTTCCTCTTTGTATAAACCCTTCCTCATTTATCTCTCTCTCTCCTTCTCACGCCCTTCTCTCTCTACAAAACACCCTTGTAAGTAATTTCATTTTTTGTCTTCTACTATCCTTTTGAGCTCTTCTTCTATCGTTAATTGATGGTTAAATTTTCTCTCTCTAAAAAAATAAGAGAGAAAACCTGTAAGCATTATTAATTTGATGCTGTTGTCTGTACTCCAACATTATAGAATCAAAAGGCAAAGCTCAGGTACTACTCTGTTAAGGTTACATTCAAGGGAACTATGGCAAAGATCGAAAGCAAGGAAATGAATTGTGTCTCTGTCTCTCTGGTTTGCCACTTCAAAATGCATGAAAATGACATCATTTTTATTACTTTTCGATCGGTTTGATCCTATATAGCATTTACATCTTTAAACCACACTTGACTGATCTAACCATATTTTCCTTTATTTTCATTTGATCTTGCCTGCCAAATCACATGGAGCTGCTATTGACCGACTTTTCTAGTCTCATACAATCAATTTCCACCAAATGACTAAAACTTGAGTAGCCTTATGTGTAACCCATGATATATAGAAAAAGAACATAGAGATAGATACAAAATTCCTAAAAAAGTTAAAAGTTTAGGGAAACAAGATAAAACAATTGAAAATATATGCATGCCTTAGCAAGCAAGAAGTAAACTTTATAAACAAAAAAATCTATAGCCTTATAAATTCATGTAGCATATTATTCCAATTACCTTGTGCCTTATTGCTTTCTTTTTACATAACCCCAAAATTAGTAAAAATGAACTTCAAGCTTTTCAAGTTCCTCCTTTTTCCTTTTTTTCTTAAAGAATTATCTTTTAACTTCCTTTGAAACCATAGGAACCTTAGTAAGCTTCTTAATCTCAGGTTCAAGGTCCATAGAAGGTTCTAGTTCATAATCATGCTCTTCCTCCAAATCATTTATTTTTACCAATTAAAATGTTATCATAGGAATTCTAATTCAAAATGACATTAAATAAAGAGACGATGCATTTTGAGTGAGGACTAATCTTCCATCGTATAGAAATTTCTAACCAAATTTTAATAAGCATCATAAAAAATCAATCCATATGGAAAAATATCAAAGCCTTTAAATTCAATAAACCTTATAAAATGAATTCTAAATTAGCAACTTAAAAATTCATTTTTTTTAATAACCTATCTTCCTATCAGCAAAATGACTTCTTTAATCATATGATAGAATCTTATAAATAATGTCAATTTCAAAATAACAATATATAAAATAAAGTTCAAAGAAAGTGACATCAAACTAAAGTATAGCAACATGGTTGCTCCCCTTATAGACTTTCCATATATGATCTCCTACTTCACAATATGAAGTGAAATCAAGGAAATGTTGACTAAGAATTTCAAGCTTAACCATTAGTAAATAACATTTTATATAAACTATTTTTTCTTTATAACATATTATGAATAATACTATAGTTATCAAGGATATTAGTGAAAATGAGAAAAATATGAAACTATCTTTATCTTTATTGCTAGTTTGTTTCATTGCTATTAGGGAACGGGGATATGGAACATATTAAAGGGCTTGAAATCCTAACCCTCAACAAACACCAAAATCTTAAGACTAAAGTTAGAGGTATATATTGGATTATTTGTTTAGTGGCAAGTTTTATACCCTTTTAACAACTTATTCTATGTATTTGTGCTTTTTTCTTTTAACAATCACAGCATGTGAATTGCCTCTAAAATGCAAAATCAATGCTAAAATATCTGCTTTGTTTATTTTTTGTTTACTAAAATATATTACAACTATATAAATTGCAATACCATCTATATCAATCCATATGTCTTTATTCCTCTCATCTTATTTAAATAAAACTAAACTTTTAGCTAGCTTTCACCACATTAATAAAAAATAATGTAGCACACTTCGACCCTATATTAATGAATAAGCATCTCATTTAAATGCAAAAAATAGTTCATCTAAAATGTCTTCCTCGTTTTCACTCTCTTGTACTGGAGACTATACCAATTTAATTATGAAGTAACAAATATAAGATACAACATGATAATTCAATTGACTGATTATAATAATAAGCAAAACATTATAAGGATATATTACATTCAAGGTAAACCCCTTCCTCCTCATCCACTTACTTTCATGGATATGTTGCAGCCAAATTGTATGCAATAATATAGTTTGAAAAATAAATTTGATGAATATTGTAACCTTACAAGTATTTTTAAAGGCTTAATCTTACTTTACACAATCAAATTAACAACTTCATCTAAATCTTAAACCCTTTAAACATCTTTCACATCTTTACGAGATGTTATTCAAATGACATAATACTTTCTAAAATTTCAATTCAACAACTATATAGTAATGTAGAACCTTTTATCTTAACATTCTTATTTGTGTTTAATCTTCTTTCAATGCTAATAATGCTTGTTTTTTATGGTACTGCATGAGCATCCACCAATAAATGGCATCATGTAAGGCAAAATCATAATTTGCCTCCCTATCCTATAATCACACTTACCTAAACTATCAACAAACAATTCTTTCCCCAATAATCATCTTGCTCCTACCATTGACAATACCTTTTCCATTGATCACCCTTCCTTTTTTCTAGAATTCTTCTATATGTAGGGTTACGGTGGTTAGGTTAGGCTAGGCTAGGCTACACTTAAATGAGTCCTAGTTCCATCATCACACTTCTTCTTTTTTAGGTGGTCAATTTGTAAAATAAGGCCCAATTCTACCATGACAATTTTTCTTTTTTTAAGAGTCAATTTGTAATTGTTGCCTTTTAAGTTGCCCATAACATTTGCATTATATTAATAGATCCTAACTGTTAATGAAATGTTGCACTGATGCACCACTTCCTCCATGGTACACCAAAGCTTACTCCTTTCATTTATCAAGTTTATTCATAGATAACATTACTTTCTATTATGACTAAGAAATTCGTGATGTAATTTATTTAAATATTTTTTTAGAAGTTATTCTTGCAAGCTTTATTAATAGTAAAAATTTATTTATAATTTAACAAGATGAATTTTTAAAATAAAATTAAAAAGATATGACTTAATTTGAGAAAGTGATCATTTATGTAATACCAACTCAATAGAGAAAGTTGAATTTAATTTTTTATTTTGCAAATTAATGTCAAAATTTAAGTATGTATATAATGCATATATACAAAGATGTCTAAGAAAATTAAATGTCCTGATTAGTGCTTTCCATTTTTATGGGACATCAAAATATTTTCACTTTATTTTTAACTAAAATTAAAAATAATTAAATACTTATTAATATTAATTATTATTATTATGAAGGATAAAATAGGAGAGATGATTAATTGATTAATTAATTGTTATTGATAGTGGGATACTAGATAAATTAATATTGAAAATTTTTCCTTGATATTTACACTCTAAAAAAATATATAAGCATGGAAGTTTAGTTTTAACTTGACTCTTAGTATAGCATAAATTTTCATGAGGTTGAAGATATTATGATACATAATTAATATAATGGTATATTAGTATATTATCATATTTGATCACATATTAAATTTATTTTTTTTAAAATTAATTTATTATATTATACAATAATATATCAATAATTATATCATATAACTATTGATATATTATTATATTAATCTCGCACTATCGCCATCCCCTACCTCTTTAGGCTTTAAAAGTAGTGAGGTTTTGATAGATGAGTTTTTTTTTTCTTTTGATAGATGAGTTACTTTGTGCTTCAACTACCCCCAACAAGAAAAGAGGCTCGAATCCAACTCTATAGCCATAATAACATGTTTTCTTAAAGTGCTTGAGATATCTCAAATTGGTGAAGCCAACAACCTTTTTAACTTTTTATGTATCTTTCTTTGAACTGGTCGACTTCTTCTAAATTAATGTAATACTATCTTGATTCAATTTTCATACACTCCCATCCATTTATCCATTTCTAATCCTCATCCTCGCACAAAACAAACGGGATCCAATTTTGCTTCTTGGAGTGAGGTAGGAGGAGATTTAATTTTTTTAAATAATTTTTATCTTTTAAAATAAAAAATTATTTTTAAAAATTATAATTCTAAATATATAATTTAAAAATAAAATTAATTTTTAAATATTTTTAGAAAATATTATTTTATTTTTTATATCAATTTTATAATTAAATAAAATACTTTTCTATTTATAATACCAACTATTTTTTATTTTTTCCAAAAAATAATTTTTTAAAAAAATTGGAATATATTTTTAAAAATATAAAAATAAAAATATATATGAATACACTCTTAATTTTTTTCATCTTGCTTTTGCATTGAGATAGTCTATTATCTATCGAGTGTAAATGATAATACACTATTTTAATATGTATCATTATTTTAAAATTATTAAATTTTATTCGACCTATGTAATATTATACAAATTAATAAATTTAAAGTATTAAATCTAGTGTTGCACTGGGAATTCCTCTCTATTTACTGGCTAAGCAAATTAAGGATTTTGTGACATTGTTTGTTGAAAACCTATAGCTGGAGTTTGACCAAATAAAGCACAAATATTTTATGGTGATGCTGACAAATCATTATTGCTAACAAGCAAAGCCATTTATTATAACTCTGCACTTCAAGGTTTTTTTTTTTTTTTGACTTTTTTGGGCTTAATAATCCTCTCGTTAATAATACATAATTTCCAGATAATATATGCCTATTTTTCTCTTTTTTTATAATTTATTGAAGTATGTGAAAATGAAGGAGAAATATAGAAAGTTGGAGTCTATTTATTTATTATTTTTCAAAATAATTTTTTAATTTTTAATTTTTTAAAAGAAGTTTTTGTTTAACAAATTATTTTCAAAATCTACTTTTAAAAATTATAATTTCAAATGTGTAACTTAAAAATATATAGATAGAAATAAAATTCTAATTTTTTTAACATATTCTTTAGTTTTGAATGCTAATTTTATAATTAAATTAAATATTTTCTTATTTAATTAACCAAACACTCTTTATTTTTAATTTTCTTTAAATTCAAATATAATTAAAAAAACAGTTTTAAAAATAATTTTTGAAAATAAAAAGTCAAAAACATATCTAGGCCGACCCTTCTGTTCCCATATTTACGAGCATAATCTTCTTTAAATTCATCCCTTCCCATTCATTTTTATTCTCCAGGATCCAAATGTAGATGTTTTGCCCATTAGCGTGACTAAAAAATAAGAACGAAACAGGATGATGTGATTAACAGTAACTTCTGCGGCTTTCAATTTACCGCCAAAGTGGTAAAAGAACTAATTTTACCTCCTTCAAAAGAAATTCTCCAGGAGTGGGAGTACTGTGCAATAGCATTTCTGCTCCATGCCCCTTCTCTCGGTTTCTTTTGTACTTCTCTCTTTTGCTAACCCATTGGTTACGTAGTGTGCAAGTTTACTATATTTAATGAAGTTCCTGCCAAGGGCTCGGAGATCAACCATGATATTAGTTTTTTCACATGTGAAGCTATAACTAGGTGACGTGTCAAGCATGCACTTTTAGGTTTTGACAGAGGAAGTATGATGTGAGAAGACCGAGTTTGTCACCTTGAGGATCGAAGAGTTGCAGAGTTGAAACGAACAGTTAACAAGTAGGTAACAATATAACTAGCAGACGAAACAAACAGAGGATTTCAGATTAAACATTTAAATGAAATAACACCAGAGTGGCAGCCACTACAAATTGATTTCAGGCGCAGTTTTGACAGGTAGAGGTAGAAATATTTGTACAACAATGATCATCCCATCAAGCACAACCACTCTTCTTTGGGTGACTTGAAGGGAATCACCATTTGGGCATGAAAGATAACAGAAACATCATCGTATAGCAATTTCATCGATGGTTTATCAAACACTGCTAATGGTCTCTTCGATGCTTTCATTCGGAATCACTGAGTTAAGGCCGCCATGCTTAACGGGGTATGAAGGCAGCATTGTAATTCCACACATGCCAGTGTCAGTGCCGGCCACATTACGCTGCATCTTGATGTATCCATTCTCGCCCCAGCTGGTGCCCCATGAGTTCCTCACAAGCCAATAATCCACACCATCTTCAGCGCCGTATCCTACCACAACCACACCATGGTCTAATTCTGTCCCACATTCCCCTGTAAATACCCCCTGCAATAATACAACAATTATACAGGCATGTTATTTTCATGCTTGTTGTACAATAAGTTCACTATCTCAAGCTGACCAAAAATTTGAGTACTACTTCATGTTAAAAGATTGCCTAAGATCAAATGCTACGGTAAAGATGAAATCAGAGAAAGCATATATTATGTTTTTTCTGCTTCAGCTTTGACAGAAGCCCTTTCATCTATTATCAATTACAGGCTTTACAGCCAAGTCTGTTTATACCAAAAAAATTTACTCAAAAAAAAAAAAAAAAAAAAGAAATCAAGTATTTATATTCTTTGAAGAAATAGTCCGTTGGAGAACCATCTCAACAGCGAAAACATGTACTTCAGCTACTTAAGCAAGAAAATTTTTTTATAATTATTCAATTTCTAATTTTCTCATTATAAAATCCATTTTACTCTCAAAACTACATCTTGCACTTTACTCCCGGAAAAATGCATTTTTAAAGAGTGTTTCTCCAACAACATCAAGCTCAAGCCATACCATCAAAATAATCAACTTCACTAAATTTGGGGTAATTGTAGTTCTTGCATATATATATGTATATGCATATATAATTCTCAAATTGCAGATAACTAAAGTTATGCAGATTTGACTGGGGAGGTAAAAAGTCCAGAAACTTTAATTATATAGGACTACGATTGTTATGAGAAATGTTACCGATTCATAGAGTTGAAATGCTCTGCTAGATGCTTCAATAGCAACGCTAACGGGTTGGTGAGCCACAGCTTTCTTCAACGCATTTTCATTGTAAGGAAGAACATCCTCGTAACCATCTATGCTTACAACCTTAGCATTCGTCTGCATTTATTCAATCAACAAGAAAGAGCCACCCAAATCATTCATTACAAAGGAACACCAACCAATTGATTCATAATTGCGAACAGTAAAGACAACGTCAACGAAAATTGTCCTTGTCATACCCTGTTTAGAACGCATGTGCCATCAACACCCAGATAGGGATAGTCAGCCTCTGTGTCGATGCCTCCATTTCTGATGATGAACTCGAAAGCATAGTCCATGAGGCCGCCATTGCAGCCATTGTTGTAGGCTCTGTCGCAGTCTACGAGTTCTTGTTCCGATAAAGAAACCAGCTCGCCGCTTACTATCTTGTTTATGGCTTCAACCGACGCCACCGTTGAGAAAGCCCAACAACTTCCTGCGCCAAACCAAATATCGATACATCAACAAAGCCCAACATATGTTGGCCACTTGGGCGAATGACTGCCCGAATTGGGCCATCAAGGTTGGCTTAAGATTTTCACTAAATCTGCCAGCACCAACCTTTAAAAAAAGAGAAAAAAGAAAAAAGAAAATTACCACAACTACCCTGATCTTTGATTGGATTAACGGCACCTTTCAACCGCCAGTCAACATGCGCAGGCAAATCGACGGCGTCATAAGCATACCGGCGATGACCGGAGTTCTTGGCCCTCGTGACCCTGCGTTTGGCCTCAGTCCTAGTACCAAAGTACATGGCACTGTATTCCTCGTTTGTCAAATCGGCAAACCTATTCAATCCAACTCTGTAGGTGCGGTTCTGAGCGTTATGTTGATCAATGAATCGCAGGTTGTCCTTAAAAACTTCAAATCTCCTGTCTTTCGCTCCCAACCCATTATATATTTTCTGGGTCTTCACTAGCCACTCTTGGTATATAGACATTACCTCTTCTTCACTTCGCCAATTCGGTTGGTCTTGGCTCTGGCTGTAGCTTACGATGGACTCAATATCTAAAGCCAAAGACACAGAGAAGGAAAGGAAGATCAGAAAGATAGATAAAACCATTGCAGCCATAATTAATAGTAAGTTGCAGAAGAGAAAAGAAGAGTTGTGGAGGCTTGAAGAAAGGATAGAACATAGAAATTTGGAAAGGTTGTTGGTGAAGTCAAGTAGGGAAGAGTTTCCGTTATATAGTGAAGGTGGGGGGGAATTTTTCATTATTCAAATATGGTGAATAATGAATGTAAGAAAATGAATAATTAGACAACCGGTGAATAATTTTGGGAAGGAAAAATTATTAGATTCAGCACCGCCACACCATGTGTCTTGGTCTTGATGGGTTGATGTTGGACACTAAAAATTTACATTTGCAATGCTTAATTGTTCAAAAATCCTATTAATTGATACTATTTCTTACTCTAAAAGAATGAGATGGATATAAATAAGAGGATTTACAACTATGTGAGTGCACAAAATGTATAATTTGGCTTATGCTTGTGATTATATATATCATTCTTTTAAAAATTTTCTTACTGCAAGAGTAAGGTAAATTTTTCCCACCTTTTCCTAAGGTAAGAGGGCACTATTGATTGGAATATTTTAAAGTAAGAGACAATAATATGGTGAAGGAAATAGGTTGGTTTTCTTCGAGAAGAGGGAGTTCATGTTTGGGTAGCCAGTGAAGTTCGAATTATGTGCTTTTTAGACATGAAAAAGTTAGAAGCTTAATGGGAAAAAAAAAGGAACAACAATGCCTTTTTACACTTATACAAACTTTCGGTTCATCAAGTGCGCAGCTCTTAGATCCCTATCAGAAGGATTGAAATATATATTTAAGGTAAGTGTGAATCAGCTGAGTTATTGGGTTACCGTCAAGTCGCCTTCCTTGGTAAAGTTCATTGTTTTGTAAATCAGAATTTTGTTAATAATGACATCAAAAGTTAGACAATTTGCAAGCAGAAGGAATTTTACTACGAGTATTATTATTGTATGTTCTGAAATTGAAGTGGAACAATATTTTCTTCTGCTAAACTTTTATTGGCAAAGAAATAAAGAAATGGGGCTGTGACAGTGTGCAATGCATGAAAGATGGGAAATTGTGAATTTATGAGAGGGGGTTCATTGTATAATATCATCTGACAGCCGCAACTAGCAAGTGTTTCTGTGCATCGTAGACATATGAATTAACATAGCTGAGCTGGCGACAGAACCAGAAATCTAGTTTGCAGAACAACACGACTGAATGAAAATTTTACATTTTTTTTTTCTTGCGTTCGAATCTTACCAGATCCAATTATTTATTTAATTATTTTTATATCTCTCTCAAAATACCATTCTCTCCCTCCTTTATTCATTAACCTCGTATCAATGCCCCTCAGAATTAGGGTGGCATGCAAAATAAAAGTGAACCTCGCAGTTATATATCACAAGGCCAGTAATCGCTCTGTGAAAAATATTGCTATATTAGTTTTGTTGATACGAAAATCCAAACACTGAAAACATCTGTATAATTCTTTTGAGAAGAATCTGTGTAACATATTGATGCATATTGAATACAAGGGGAAATTATCCAGTCGACATTACCTTTAAAGCTACAGGAATATTAATCACCCCAACAAAAATATGAGAAGAGAAAAAAATGAAAAAAAAAATATAGATCAGACTCGAATTCAGAAATGCTGGACCAACATAGAAGTCATCTTGTATTCGGCCAGAAAGGCCATCAACTTCATTTTGTCATTCTTGAGTGTTGTTTCTTAAGGCCAGCAGTCATAAATCAACAAGGCGTTAAATTCAGATGCTCCTACTGAGATCTCAGTTTTGTGCTGAATTTGTAGAGCCTTGCATGTCAACTAATTTAGTGTCGTGCTTTCTCTTTCTTCGGCTGCGTTTAGATCGAGATGTCCGAGTCTTCGTAGAATGTTTAGTTGTTGCTGGCTGGTCCTGTATGCCACTAAGCACTTTCTCATTAGATGGGAGCTCAGGAGGGGCATCAGGCCATGGAGTGCGTTTTGATGGGACAGTGATGTCCAAAGGAGGGTCAATTATCCATCTGTATCAAATATCATCAAATGGTCAGGGATACACATATTAAACACACATATAAAACTAAGAGCTGACAAATTGTTGGAAGCCAGAGGATCTGTGAACAGAAAAAATTGACTTAATGAAGAATTGATGTCAATGTAATTGCTCAACAATGAAAAGACCGTACTCAGAAAATTATATAAATTTGTCCAAAAATGTTTCAGAAGTTCTGGGATTTTGCTAATGGCAGAAAAAGTCCCAACACCAGTTCCCTCACCATTAAACTTTTCTCCGGCATCTTCCTCATTTTGAAAGTAGTAGATGACTACTCGATATAATAGCAAATAGTAAATAACCAAAAAAGTAACAAGCATAACAGGATATTGGAAGTTGGAACTTCCCTCCACCCCTCAAATGATGATTTATTTTTGGTAAATTTAAAATGAGTTTTTGTCTTCAATCAGTCGGGAAAAACCAACAAGTATTATTCACAACTCAACAACTTCTTAGCCTTTTTTAGGTTGACATATTATTCCTGAAGATCTGTTGATTTCTAAAGTCCATTATAAGAACATGCAAACATGAACTCTGCACTACTGTCTATTTTATAAAGGCAAAACCATCGAGCAGATATTGTTACAGTAGAACTGCTTCAATACATTAGACAATTTTATCCTAAGAACCCAGAACTGCAGCTATACATAATGTTTTGTAAAGACTTGAAATTACAGTTGGTTTTTAATTGGCATTCACAAAGTAGAAGGCTACATAGGAAGGAGGATGACATAACATAATCCATGAACCTGCCTTGTTTTCTGCTCACGGAATACATCTCAATAGTAAATAATCATGGACCAAAGGAAACATCATGACCAATATTCATGAGGATTGCGCAGGCATGGCAAGTGTTTTGATAGTAGATAATATTCAATTAGGTCAGATGAAAACCAAGAATTCCCAAATGATATTACTCAGACATCTAGTCTAACATTCCTAAGTCGCTACTTACAATTCTAAACTGCCAATTAAAGTATTACATTGCATCTCTAACTGCAACAGTGAAACCTTGACTTGGACGAATGTATTTCTTTGGTTTCATCAAGTCAAAAGATCCAAAATATTCCAAGAAGTCATCCCAATTCAGATTAGAATACAAAGCCAACAGTTACAAAAGAAACACACATTCTATAGCAACATATAGGGGTACAGCTAAAATGGATTCTACATTTTGACCAAGTTGTAACAATAGCATTTCTTCAATACTCATCAAGTGATATGCATGAAATGATAACTTGTTCATAGTAAATTAAAAGTAAGCTGAATATTGAAAAATAAGAGGTGAGAACTCACCTAGCAGGGAATTTGCTGTCTGTGCGAGCTTCAACACGCAACCACCAAAGAAAAACTTGGCGGCCACAGCAACCAAGCGGTTCCACCACAGAGGTGTCCTTGAGCAAAGACAGCAGACTCTCTATGTCCTCATTATCCCCTCCTAATGCATCAAGATCCCTAATCCACTGTGGCTTGTCATTAGCATCCTTCCAAAGCAATCTCGAATTCAACACAAAGCCAGACCACTCCAGTTTTCTAGGCAGTACAGGTGCTTGGTCATCAATGTAAACAGCACTTCTTCCTCCATATTGCAATGCGTTGAAGGTGTGCCACCCCACCAACTTATTAGTAGAATTACAAGCAGGACCTTGCACTGGCATTGGTGGGGCATCCTCCACGCCCTGTTTCTGAAGCAAGGATGAAGATTCATCAACATTACCGGAGTGAAGAAGTATTCCAACTGAAACAGCACCGACCCATTTCACATCCTGAATTTCATCAAAAAGCTCCATACTATGCATATTACTATCATCAGCAAACATCACAACTCCATCCAGCTTCTCTTTCGTCACGATTCTGTCTAACCACACAGCAAATCAATCAAATCTCATACTCGTTACTCACAAACAAGCTAAATCTGTAAATCATGGATTGTGCTATCCTAAGAAGATATGAGAAGTGGCCTAAAGCTTTTCAATGTATTTCCATTGTTTTAACGATGCTGAGCAGTTTACTTTCCTTTTTAAATTCAGCTGCTATTTATTATGATCCATTTAATATGAATAATACTACCAAGGAAACATCCCAAATAATAACAGCCGTTTCTTTAATAACCAAACTAACTGGACGCCATCAATTGAACCAGTGGAATACTAAATGTTTTACCTCAAAGCGTGAAGCCGCATTTTAGCCTCCAATTTATGCCTCCCCTCCCATGAGATGGGCATCTTTTGATTGAACCCGACATGGATTATTCTAAGACCCGATTTAGAAATAATTGAAGCAGTCTCATTGGTGGCTCCCCCGGCCTCCACCACAATCCACACCAGATCGTATGGCACCAGCATTAGCGAATGCATCACGCCGGTCAAATGCAGCGCCTGAAATGTGCGCACATAGGTAGGCGTGACCGCAATCACAGTCCTAGGGTTCTTAAACCCAAACTGAAGCCTCTGCTCCCTCTGAACTCTCTCAATTATCTGATGCGCCTTCATCACCTCCTCCGGATTCGGATGCGGCCACGAACGGATTCGGATCCCATGTCGCCCGACCACAACCCTGCTGGTGGAGCTGGCAACAGTGGTTCTATTAGCAGGATTTTCAGTATTTGTTATCGGATTCGAAGTAAGAGAGGAATGAACGTTAATAGAACTAGTGATTTCACTGGCACTGCGAAACGGAACTGTATACAGATTGGTAGACGAAGTAGAGAAGAGAAAGAAGAAGACAAGACGAGAGAAGCGGAATCCAAGCACGAGACTTATGAGGCAGCAGATTGCATGAAGTGCGAGCCAGAAAACCCCCGCCGGCAACTTGACCGAGCCGTCGGCGGCGGAATCTAACTGGGGAGATCCTCTTAAGCTGTTGCTCCGGCGGTTAATGTAGCTCTGATGCAACGTCGAGAGCTTCATTATCTCTCTGTGGCTATCTGTACCTGTCCCTCCAAGAGGCTGGAGAGAATAAAGAAGATAGTGGGGTGGCTGGTATAGGAAACACTGCAATTTAATCAGACATTTTCCTTTGGGTTTACGGATAAATCGGTTTGCTTACTGTCTTGTTTTGAGACATTTCAACAACCTTCATCATACCAAAAATCGAAGACCCAACAAACATACAAAAGACGCGGCGGGACACGTCTTATGAAGGACGACAGGAGGGAAGCAACCTCGGGCTAATATTTTTCCCCTAATTAGCTGTTTCAGTTTTGGTGGTTTTAGAACCTGGGTTACACGTGGAGGATTACCATTGGGTGGTAGGAATATAATTAGAGATAGAGTTAGAGTAATTATATGATCTCTACTTGATTAATTATTTCTACTTACGTAGCTAACCTCTTTCACTACTATCAAACTACTGAAATGTAAAAGAGGATATTCGGAACGGAAGACGGGGTTTATTGGTCAACGGGCTCCGTTATTTTTCTGGTCTTGTAGTTTCCATTGTTTTCTTTCGGTTTCTGGGCTACCAAAGAGAGCACCCTGACATTCCATCAAACTAGATTTGAAATGTTTTTTTTTTTCCCCCTCATTGGCTTTAATTCGGTCGGAGAATTTCTTATTTCTTTCCTTTTCATAATTTTACAAGATATTATTTATTTTAGAACAAATTTAATTCACCTCCTTTAAATTTAATATAATTATATTTATATTTTTTATCTTTAAAAATATATATTAACTTTCCTTTTAATTAACACATTGAAATAGATCAAAGTTCGACTCGTATATTTATAAAATTTAACAAATTAAAGTTTCTAAAATAAAATTCTGTTTAAATATTGACCTAATTTAACCCAATTCATTTTATTTAAGGTTCGTGCAGAGCAAAATTAATCAACATTAATTATTTACTTAATTTTTTTCTTTTTATGTGGACTCAAATTTTCAATTTCAATAAAAGTATACTCTTTATATAAAATATATTATAAATTATTTGTAAATGATATTTTTATTCGTGAATATTTTATAACTTATTTATATATATAATATTTTTATAATTATTACGAATATTAAATGTGTTATAACTTATTTATAAATAAATTTATAATATTTTGTAATATTTTTAATCTTTTTATTATTTAAAAGATAAAATTTTCAATTTTTAAAAAGGAAGGGAAAAAAGTTTGCAAGCAACTTGTTTACCGGGGATCAAATCAGGACTTCGAATTTAGAAGGCCACTTAAATTGCAGGTCGCTATTTAATAATCCAATTTTTTTACATATACTCATCTCTTCTTTCCTTTATTTTAAATATATAATCACCTTCTTTGTTTTTGAAAAATTGAGGAGGTGAATTATATTTTTAAAAATTTAAAAAGTGTGAGTATAATTAACTTAAATATAAAAAAATATAAATGTAATTTGCTCTTTGTTTTAAAATTATAATATTTTATGATATGTTTAAAAGTGGAAAATAAAAAAAAGGAGAAACAATAGAAAGAATTAAAAATAAGGAAAGAGAGGAGAATAAATTATTAAAAAATGACTTTCCATTTCCATCCTTACATGTTTAACGATGGAGGAATTGGGGAAAAAAATGAATACTTGAGAATTGGGGAAGATTACTACGAGGTTTCTCATTATCTTCTCAGTCAAAACTTGTAAATAAATGAGATGTTATGACATAATTTTTTCTTACATCTCATTTCCCCCTTTTTTTTTTTTCATCCATTCAAGGCAATTATTTCAATTCGGGAAAATCTAGAAGGAAATCTATTTAATCATAAGGTTTTCAATTAATAGAATAATGAGAATTATATTCTACTTTATTTTTTTCCCAATTATATGCATATACATGCGACAGAATCTAGTTTAAATATTCAATAAACAACTTTGGTGGTTGCTAATATTTTTTAGGTAATGTTACGGGAGTAGAATTTTTTAAAATATTGAATATTTTATTTTAAAATTTTTTAAATTTTAATAAAAAAATATAAATTAAAAATATAAATTCTAATATATTAAATATAATTTAATAATAAAAATATTTAATTTTTTAAAGAAATCGATCTTCTCATAATATTATCTTTACGTTCCTATTGCAGTGGTCCAAGTTCATCCTGAGATGATCTCTAAGTCAAAGAATTAGACAAAGAAAAAAAAAAGGATGCTGATTTTCTTTCTTTCTACTTTCAAAGGCGCTGCTGATATTGGCCCGGTCTCCTCCTGGTATGTAGCAGCACATCTTGGAGGATGATGATAACGTGGCATGCTTTTCGAGGACTTAATTCGTTGCCGTTGCCTTTTCAGCCACCTTTTCTTCGCCAGCTTCCCAAGCCACGTGCCATCGTGCCATCGTGGGTCTCATCTTAACCCTAAATTATATATTAATATCATATATACAATTATATAAAAAAATTTAACCTCTAAAACACTGCCATATCAAAAATAAAAAATATATAAGAAAAAATCCATCATATTAACCATCCGTTATAATCATTAATTAAAAAGGGAAGCTACAGTTAATTACATTTTTTATGAATTTTTTTAAAAAATAAAAATATTACTTTTTATATATCATTAACATTTTCAATTACTTATAATAATACTTATAGATTCCTAATTATCTGACACCAATATCATTATTATACCTTACTTTATCATATGGATTCTTTCGAGCCTTCCTGCTGTTGATCCATTTAAGGAATGTATCTTCGAGCTCTTTTTCTATAACAAGGCTACGGTGTAGATACACCAAGACCCTTACAATGATCAAGTTAGCTTGAAAGTAAAGGTTTAATACAATGAAAAATATTAGTAATTATTGAATATGTAAATTTGAAGTATTTATGTGCATCAAAAGACAGGCTCAAATTAATAAAAAAAAATGGTATGTGGATACATAGAAGGTCAAATTTAGAAAAATTAATGATTTTTAAAGATAATGTAATCATTTGACTGTATTTATATATTTTATACTTCTTCAACGTATAACTCGACTCAAGACCTAATAGATATATTAATTTGATAAAATTACTTAACATGTTTTGTTAATTTAACAAATCGAATTAGAGTATTTATGTTCAATCCAATAATATATATCACTTCTACCCTTAACTAATTGTCGTTTGAATATTTGTGTTACATTAGTTCTTTGTATCAATCCTTGATTAAGTTATTCAATTCTAAAATTTGAAAAGTTGCAACAATATAATTCTTCTAAATATCACCTTTAAAGGAAAAGGATATAGTAGATAAACCAGATTGAGATATGATAATTTCAATAGTTTGATAGACACTAAATGTAAGTTAGATTAAAGTATTAATTGACAATAATATTTTAAAATATAAGAGGAATGTGTGAAATATGCACATAAGTTTTTTTCTCAAGCATGTTGGCATGCGATTGAAAACGAAATGCCCTTTTTACCCGCCGTAAAAACAAATCCTAACAACCGGTTCTCCTTTTAAAAGAACTAAATGTGTTTTATATGCATTAAAAGAATTCCAATATGTTTAGCTGAGATTAATTTATTCGATGTATATACTATCCGTTGGATTGAAAGTGTGCCCTGTTGAACCTTCCCTGATTGCAATTAATGTTGAAGATGCAACTTCTACTCAGCTAAACGTTATTCATTATCCAATTGCTCCATTTGAATGTGGACATCGCCTTAAGTTGAGTGTGTTCTTTTGAACCATGAATTTCTAATCTCGTGGCCTTTGCCGGTGTAGCTTCGCTTCGGTAAAACAAAATGTTGTCCACAACTTTTAATGATACTTTTGCTGCCAATGATGTCACAACATTCAGAAATAAAAAATGATTGATGTGAGAATCTTCCGAATAAGGTAATTGAAATTTTATTTCATCGATGCAATCTCCTCTAAATTGTAATAATTCTGATAATAAAACAAGTTACATAGATTCAAAATCATTCAAAATTTGTTAGTCGCTTGGATTTAGGATAAGAAGGGCACTTTAATATTTGTTTCCTTTTTCATTTCAAATAATCTTCTCTGTCTTTTTTTAGAATTAGAATCAGGTATACAAAGGGGAGGATTCATTGCATCATTAATATGGTAATAATTAGTATGTTATTTAATCTAATCGTATATTATATTTACTTTTTTTTTCAGAGTCAAATATTTATATATTATATAATAATTTATTAATAATTAAACTTAGCAATATAAACCAATGCAACCCTTCTTATTAGTATGTCATAAAATTTTTTGCGATTAAAAGAAAAAAGGTCTCCTTCTTGGGATCCACGAGAGCAAATTCAATTTCGAAACAACAATTAGAGGCAACGTGAACTAAATATGACTATCAAATATTACCTCAAATGGGATAGAACTTGCAACCTGTGTGTAATGCACTATCCAAACAAGAATTTGGCGAAAGAAAAAGCAGTTAGAATCTCAACAGTAAAAGACGTTGATTGAGATAAGCAATCTAATTGCCAAATTTGTAAACCTTAGAAGATGTAGGGATCACCTAAAACTAATCGTTTTTTTACTGAAATTAAGACAGAGCATCGCCAAATAACGTCTGGTAATCTAAAACTGTCGGAGCTCTAAGCAAAAGAATCTATAAATTAAGTTAATCCAGTACTGACCAAGCTGAATGGAATTCAATTCAAGAAGGAAACTTTTTAGTCTTAACATCATACATGAAGTGGATATGAGCTAATCGCTAGAATGAGGGTCATCGTGCCACAGTAGCCGAATTTGGCAAGGAAAAAAAAATAACATGACAGGTTAATGTAAAATAATGTCATAATGTCATGATTTTTATTTAATTTTTTTATGATTTTATATTTTTGTTTTAATTTTCTAAAGTTAATGAACCAAAATATAATTATCCAAATTAAAGTTATAGTAGTTTTATTGACTATAAGGTTGGGTATGGCCTAGCCATACAATAATTGATTATTGATAGATTTAAATATATATCATGATTTTATATTTCACACAGTTAGTAGTAATAATTAATTTTTTTTAGAGAGAATTGACGCTAAATGCTTTTACTATGAGGAAATTCACAATTAAAAAATAAATTATAAAATATAACTTATTATTTTATTGTAATTTCTTACTAAAAGCTTTTACACTAATTATTTTTTTAAAAATAGTCATTATTAAAAGTATTACCAAATTTAAAATTAGTTTACAAACTATAATAAATTAATAATCATTTATTTTTATTATTATATTAGGCAATCATTTGATTCGCATAAGGGATAAATTTTCACGAAAAGTTGAACTTTCTAAAAAGTAAGAAATTGTTTGATTTGTTTTAATAGTATGAAAAATTCTATTATTAGGAAATAAAAAAGATATAACTTATTTAGCTGATTATTATTTAAAAAATTAAAAAAAATAAAACTTCTTAAAAAATTATACTTTACACAAAGTATAGGAAGTTGTTTATTCACCTTCTTGAAGTAAATTCTATTTCTTATATTATTCATGGATATATTAATAAAATTATTTTTATTAAATTTAATTAATAAATTAATAATAATTAAAATTTTATTAATTCATATTATAATAATAATAAAAATATATTAATCATTTAATTAAATATTTTTAGAAAGTGTCACTTCATGTCTATTAACTAAATAATTTTGATTATTTTTCAAGAAGTTTATATAGAAAAGTATTTCTTAGAAATTTTAATTTCTTATGAGAAATTACTTTATGTATAAATCAAACGACTTCTAAATTCTCTTATGAATTTTTGGAGAAGTTCTTAATGCTTAAAATTACTTTATTGATATTAATAAATTTTATATAATTAAATTTTGAATAAAAAATATTATTAAAAATATTAATACACCTTTTAATATTGTAATAAAAAATAAAAAGTAATGATAAATTTTAATTGTCTTTGATTATCTTTTTTCAATTATATTTCTATTCTCTCTTTCTTTCATAATTTTTCAAAATTGGTACTCACTTCTTTTTAATTTACTATAAAAAATAAAATAAATTTCTATAAAAAATTAGATGTTATCTATATTAAATTTTTATCATTCTTGTGCTTAAAATTATTGATTGATATTAAGAAATTTTATATAATTCAATTTTGAATAAAAAAATATTATTAAAAAGATTAATATACCTTTTAATATTGTAATAAAAAATAAAAAATAATGTTAAATTTTAATTGTCTCTGATTGTCTTTTTTAATTATATTTCTATTCTCTCTTTCTTTCATAATTTTTCAAAATTGGTACTTACTTATTTTTAATTTACTATAAAAAAAATAAAATGAATTTCTATAAAAATTAGATGTTATATATATTAAATTTTTTTAAATGATTAAATAAATTATAATTTAAATGAAATATATAAATTAAATAATTAATATAATAAATAATCAGTACTGTCAAATTTCTATAAAATACATAAGAAATACATAATTTTCTATTTGTATAATTAAATATCATGATAATAAGTAATAAAAATAACAAATATATAATAAGTAAAATAATATAATAGATATATAATAAATATAATTATATTTTCAATTTATATTTATGATATAATATTTAATTTTTATATTATATAATACTCATTCTACTTATTATATAATTAACAATTACAATTGTATACATATATTCATATTTTATAATTAATAAATTATATTTATTATAATTTTCAAAAATAAAATATTATAATTATTATTAAATAAATTAAATAGGCGTAATTTTGTATTTCTATCTATAAAAGACATAAAAAAATTCTTATTAAAGAGAATGTGGTTAAGCAACTTTTCATAAAGCTTATTTTTTCTATTTTACTAGTTAGTAATTAGTCAAATGATTCAAAATTTTTCTACTCTTTTAATATTGTGACATAAAAATAAAAAATAATGATAAATTTTAATTCTCTCTGATTGCCTATTTTCTAATTGTATTTTTGTTTCATAATTTTTCAAGATTGGTACTTACTTATATTTAATTTACTATAAAAAGGTAAAATATATTTCTATAAAATGTTAGATCTTATATATATATATATATATATATATATATATATATATATGTATGTATATATATATATGTATGTATATATATATATATATATGTATATATATATATATATATATTATATTTTTTAACATAATTTAAATGAGAAAACATTAATTAATTTTTTAACATAATTTAAATGAGAAAACATTAATTAAATAATTAATACTGTCAAATTTCTATAAAATAGATAAGAAATACAAAAAAATTTATTTTTATAATTGAATATTAAGATAATAAATAATAAAAATAATAAATATATAATAATAAGTAAAATAATATAATATAGATAAAAATATAACTATATTTAGAATTAAATTATTATTATAATAATATTTATAATTTATATTTATTATATAATATTAATTTATTATATAATTAATAATCATATTTAAATACATATATTTATATTTTATAATTAATAAATTATATTTATTATAATTTTTTAAAAAAAATATTAAACTGATTAGTAGATAAATTAAATAGGCCTAAGATATAAAAAATTTATCTTACCGAATAAAATATGATTAAGTAACTTTTCCAAAAAAAATTATTTTTTATTTTAATAATTAATCAAACGATTCAAAATTTTCTTACATTTTTTAAGAAGATATACTTCTCATATCAATCTTACAACCAAAAGTTCTCTAAACAGATTTTATTATTATCACTATTCCCCATTAAAAATAATTCAAACCGACGGAGGCAGGAGCGGTCGGTTCGGTTGAATAGGCAATAGAAAGAATTGGGTTGGTGGATTGGTTGAGTTTGAAATTGATCACCCAAACTACTTTACTATACATGCTTCAGAATGCAGCCATGAGCCATCTTCTCTCTCTCTCTCTCTCGATGATTTTCCTTCAAATTCTTCAACTTGGTGATTCTGAGGCTTTATTAAAAACGATGTCGCGCATCTCGTGAACTTATAATAATAATAAAACTGTTTCTGACTTTCTGCTACACTTCCCCCCCCCCCCAAAAAAAAAATTTCTTTGGACCATTATTGCAAGACGGAGTATTTAAAACATGCTTTGAAGTTGCTGCATCTACGTCATTAAGCCAAGCTCCAAAACTACACTATGCCGTTACATATTTAAAATATTTATCTTATGATGAGGGTAAACTCTGTAGTTAGGAAATTTAAAACGTGGGATTTAGACTCCCATTTCTTTTTTTTTTTTAATTTTTGGGTAATGAATGAAAAATAGTGGACAAACAAAGTAACTACCCTGAAAATAGAATATTAATCTATTTCTCCCTTCTCAATTGGATCTCTTCAAATTTTAAATTTCTTATTAATAGGTAAATTTCATTTAAAATTAATGTATTTTTTATTGAATTAATATTTTATTAATATTCTTATTTTGTTCTTGATTCTCATTTAAGAGCAGAACGCGCGTAGATCTCTTGTATTAATCGAATTGTCTCAAAAATATGAAATAACTGAATTGTGTGGGAGTTGGTTTGGACCTAGCTACTAAAACAAGGAGGTACAAAGGAACAAATTATGGTGGTAAGCTGTAATCTGTCAAATTAGAATATATGGCAATGGCAGCAGCAAAGGAAACTTAGAATTAAAGCAATTCTTATATCGAAAGAAGCATAAATGAATGATTAAGACATGCTTGAATGTGATTCTTATTAGGTAGAGAAGGTGTTGACTCGATCTCGATTACCACTTTCCACCATTATGAATGTCGTCCTCAGACAATGTTCCTGCTGCATCTTCATTTGCTCAACTTTAAGGCAGTAAAACAGAAAAATCCGTCAATAATACAATAATATTTAATATTATTCTAAAAATTTTATTTTTTATTATATCTAAAGTTTAAATCTAGAATTATTCGTATGTATTAATTGAATTATCAGTTTTAGTGTTACCGGGGAAAAAAAACAGTAAAACCCACTATCTGAGGGAACTCGTCACAAAGTCTTTCGTTCTCTTCAATGGACAAACGAGTTACAACTTTCAAGATAATCCAGGTTTTGTTTTCTTCATCCCAAAGTCAAATTCTTCTGCCTCATTTTTCTCTCCCAGAATCCGATCCATAATTGACATCCTAAATTATGTTTGTATTTACATACGGTCTTATCAGCCCACTTGCCAAGACCAAGAGTTGCTGAGACCATTTCAGCTTCTCTGGGATATCTCACGACCAATAACATGGATTTTAGTCGAAGTCCAAAATGGGCCTCCACTTCTTCCCTTTGTAGTCTGTCATTAGCCGATTACAATCTCCCACAAATCCTGGAAAGTTTGTCAAGTACGGATGGCCCAACGTAAGATATAATGTATCTTCCAACAGGATTTTGGGCTGCACTATTCCAGTTAAGGTTAAATTTAAATATTTTTTGCTCTCTGCATCTGGTACTGCTAGTTTAGCCGAAAACGAAAAGTAGTTATTAGTGGTGATTATATACAAGTCAAATTCGACTCGGAACTTCATGTAATATTTAGATGTACAATAACACATTATTTTTTAGAATTTTCTTTTTAGTAATCTAACAAGCCTAGAACGTTTTATGTTTATATGTTAGGTAATTTATTATTTCTACAATCATATATATTATATCTTGAATTCAAACTAAAAAAAAAAATTTGAAGTTTCGTTGTGCCATTAAGAGTACCTCTTTTAGAATATCTTTGAATTGGCATTCTTAATCTTCAATTCTGAATCAGTTTTTAACATGTTGTTAATATTTTTTAAAATTACTATCTTTTTAACAAATTTTAAGAAAGATTTCCTAGAGTAGCTTCTTCTTATTAAACGATGTAAAAAAAAAGTACTTAGTACAATATGTCTAAACATGTTATTTGTCAATTGGCGAAAAAACAAGTGTAAATGTTTTGGAAAACTTCCTCCAAGAAAGCGAAGGAAATTATATAGAATGAACACCCAATATTGATATTTTGAATAATGTTATAAAATTATATAAGTTGGTTGGCAACAAGCAAATATTTGTAGGTTCATGCATTGGGGGAAAAATACTAACAACAGGTGGGATCCATGATGTGATTCTCTACGTGAAACCAACTACCACGTTGGATATTGTCTATTCAAGCAGCCATTTTAACACTTGCTTCCAAATCTACTTCTCTCCTTCTATCAATTTCTTTTGCTTGTAAAATAATTTTGTGTACTAAACATATTTTAATATATAATTGAATTAAATGTCATTAATATAATAATAATGCATAAACTTTATGTTATATTAAAACTTTAAAGTGTGTGCATATACCCTATTTTAGATTAATTATGATGGGCCAATTAATCCTAGTTGAGTTAGGGTTAGGATCCCTATCCACCTTCTTATAAGGTGAGCTGCAGTCTCCCATCACATTGCAATTTGTAATTCCAAATATTCTCTCTGAGACTCACCTGAGGAAGAATGGGCAGTGATCCAACCAATTCTATAATCAGATATCATCGATGCAATAGGAAGGTCAAGTAATTCAAAAATTCTTTATTTTATTTGTGTAATTATTGTACTCTTTTTTATGGATTTATGATTGTATGAATATTAAATTATTTTGTGAATCTTAAAAATTTCTTACAATTGGTATCAGAGCCAGAAAATCCATATTGATGAGTCAAATTTCCCAAATTGCATTGTGCTATTTTATATTTTACCTAGTATGAATTCTTTCTATGTTTTAGCCATAATAAATCAAAATAAAATTATGGTAATATTACTTTAGATTTATTATTTCTTATTTATTTTAATCACAATGTTGTTTATTTGATTTGAAATTAAATTTTGAGAACAATTTTTCAAATTTCGGTGATATGAAGATTGTGTTTTAACTTTTATATAAAATGAATTTTCTGGTTTTCAAATTCGGTGTTTTATACATAAATGATTTGACATTCATTTTGGATATATATATATATATATATATATATATATATGAAACGTTAGAGAGACATATGTAAAATAATAATAATAATAATAAGGTTAAACCAAATTATATATATCTGTTTCATTTCCTCACACTGTCCATGTGTCAGAGTATATATATGCACCGTGCACGTATGGACTGTGTGTATTGAACATACGGTATTCGGCCAATTTTATCAATATCACTAAGATTTTGAATAGATATATAACAGATATATACTTACAATGAACGGCAAACCAAATCCTAATATATACTTCCGTGTTTTATATATATATCTCTAACGTTTCATATATATATATATATATATATATATATATATATATATATATATATATATATATATATATATATATATATATATATATATATGGTGGTGCTCCACTCTCCAAGCTTATATTTTGATAATTTTTTTTATAATTTTCTAGAAATAAAATATTTTTATTATTTTTTGTTTTAATATTTTGAGTATTAATTTAATTGAATTTTGGCTCGAATTTTTTACTGTATAATCTTTGTATAATAATCTGTTGTGTAAAATTTTTCTAGACGAAATATATATTATATGCATATTTTCTCAATTTTTGTCATTAATATGCAATTATTTTTAAATTTATACAAAGATTATAATTGCTCATATTATGCCTTTTAAATTTTATGTAATTAAACTCACCTATCACAGGTTAATTGCATAAAATTCTTGTAATATTTTATTTGATATATATATTATGCAATATTATTGATTAAATTACTATTATGATAATTTAATTTTGAAATAATTAAAATTAGGAGAGTACTATATTAATGAAAATTATACCCTATCGGTATAATTCTATTAATATAGTTTGTAAGTGATAATATGAGTGTTAGGATTATATGTTAATTTTCTAAAATTTTAAATACCCTACCGGTGTTAAGTTTTAGGATTTTAGCATATAGTTCTTGTATTATATTATAATACTTATACTCCATCGGTATTAAGTATAATAGCATTATACTGTAAATAGTTGTATATTTTGAAAGGAAAATTTAAGCATGATTATTGTTCAAACATGCAATGTTGTTAATTTATGATTAATTTCATAAATTTTAATAATTTTCCTCAGCTTCTGTTCCTATACAACTAACTTTTGTGAAAATTTTAAATGGGACAAATCATGAGGACTAGGTGGAATCCTCGAGACTGTATTTAGCAGTCTCTAACCTTGATCTAACTTTATATGAAGAAGAACTGGAGATCAATAAGGAGTTAACTCCTACTCAAATAGCCTATCATGAAAAATGGACTCATTCTAATAGAGTCTGTTTGATGGTGATAAAGTACACTATGGATAAGACCAGTCTCTAATAGACTGGGTGGAATCCTGGAGACTGTATCTGACAGTCTTTAACCTTGATCTAGCTTTATGTGAAGAGGAACTAGAGATCAATAAGGAGTTAACTCCTACTCAAAGAGTCCATCATGAAAAATGGACTCATTCTAATAGAGTCTGTTTGATGGTGATAAAGTACACTATAGATAAGACCATTAGGCAAAGTATTTCTGATAGTCAGAAGGCAAAAACGTTCCTAAATTCAGTGGCTAAAAAATATGTTAAGTTTAATAAAGCTGAAAAGGAGTATTATGTGTCTCTATTGGAAAAGACTATGTATGATAGAGTAAGTGGTATTAGGGAGCATATAATAAAACTAGTGCATTATTACAACCGATTGAAAAGTATGAATATTGATCTAGGAGATAATTACTTAATTTGGCGAGTTCCGGAGTCACTTCCTCCTCAATTTGATATGCTAAAAATATCTTGCAATACTCAGAAAAGAGAATAGATCATTAATGAGATTATCTCTATAGTGACTCAAGCAAAAAAATATATATATATATGAAGTAGACAAAGATACAAGTAGCAAATTTTGTCTCTCAAGGTTTGACTTCTGGACAAGCAAATAGGCCCTTCCAGAAGGATAATAAGAGGAAATCTAATCATGAAAGGAAGAAGAATGATATGAGGGAGTAGCAACATAAGCTTAAAAAAGTCATGTTTAAAGGAAATTGTAAATTCTGTAAGAAGTATGGGTACAAAAGGGCATATTACTTCAAATTTAATAAATGGCTTGAAAAGAAGAAGAAAGGTAACCCTGTAGCTCTAGTTGTTTTGAATCCAATAATATTGAAATTCCTTCTAACACTTGGTGGTTGGATAGTGGTGCCATTATCCATGTCACTAATTGCTTGGTACCATTATCCATGTCACTAATTGCTTGCAAACACTAAAAAAATCTAAGGAGACCAAGTGAGGGTGAAATAGTTTTGAAACTAGGGAATGGAGACAAAGTACAAGTTAAACACATAGGAGTCATTTCTTTACATTTGTCCACTAGTCATGTTTTAGAATTAAAAAAAAATGTTGTTTATGTACCTTTTATGAGAAGGAACTTAATTTCTATAACTTATTTAGACCAAGATGGATATTTATATTTATTTGGAAATAATAATTTTAAGTTATATTACGACTCCTGTGTGGTTGGGACTGGTACTTTGAATAGTAACTTATATAAAATTATTTTGAATAATGCTTTTGAAAATTCCATCAACACAGTTGTTGGAAATAAAAGACTAAGATTAAATGAAACATCTTCAATGCTTTGGCATAAAAGATTAAGCCACATCTCCAAAGAAAGAATGGAACGATTAATAAAAGAAGGAGTTTTACCTAAACTCAACTTCCCAGATTTCAGCATCTAAATGGATTGCATTAAAGGAAAACTAATGGCTAGAGCTAGAAAAGGAAAGAAGATTAGAAAAGAAGGTATTCTGTAGTTAATCCATATTGATGTGTGTGGCCTTATCTCACCCAATGCAATAAGAAGTTTTAAGTATTTTATCACCTTCATTGACGACTATTCGAGATTTAGATAAGTGAAGTTTCTTTCTAAAATAATTTTAGAGCATTAAAAGCCTTCAAAAGACAATAACTAAATTAAAGCTAGGCAAGAAAATTAAATGTGTACATTTAGATAGAGGTGATGAATTTTATGGCAGATATGATGAAACTTAAAGAAATCCTGGTCTCTTTGCAAAATATTTAGAAAAGTATGGAATAAAAGTTAGTTACATTATGCCTGGCACACCAGAACAAAATGGAATTGCAGAACGAAGGAACAAAACACTTATGAAGATGGTACGATGCATGCTCACTCATTCTACTTTACTAGAATTTTTTATGGGGTGATGTTCTAAGAACTGCTGCATATGTGTTGAACCAAGTTCCAAGCAAATCTGCACTAAAGACTCCATATGAGTTTATGTATGGAAAGAAGCCAAGCTTGAAATATTTTCATGTTTGAGGCTGCAAAGCTGAAATTAGACCTTATAACTCATAAATTAATAAGCTTGAAGCAAGAACAATTAGTGGGTATTTTATTGGCTATTGCTTTTGTTTAAGAGGAAGTAGGTTTTATTGCCCATTTCATTCATCAAGAGTTATTGAGATGGATCGTGCTGTGTACTTTTAGGATGAGTCGAATAGTGGGAGAAAGTCATCTTAGATCTCTATAGGAGAAGAGCAAAGCAATGTCTCCCAAACGGCTGATAAACAAAGTATTATTCCTCTAATAGTGCCTTTTGTTGAACCGATGCATATAGAGATGCAAAATGATCCAGAACAACCTGTGATTGAACCAATCCAACTGGTGAATGAACCAAATGATGTAATTAAAGAAGTTTCCCTAAGAAGATCATAGAGAACTTGCCGTCAAGCAATTTCAAATGATTATATGGTTTATTTACAAGAGTATGAGTTTGATGTAAATGATGATTTTGATCCTATTAGTTTCTCTAAAGCTATTTCAAGTTCTAATTCCTCAGAATGGATTCATGCCATGGAAGACAAAATAAATTCAATGTACAAGAATAATGCATGGGATTTGGTGGAACTACCTGCAAGATGTAAACCAGTTAGTTGCAAGTGAATTTTTAAAATCAAACGGACCGCTAAAGGTGAAATTGAAAGATATAAGGCCAGATTAGTAGCTAAAGGTTACATAAAGAAGGAAGGAATTGATTATAAGGAGACCTTCTCACCAGTCTCGACCAAAGACTCATTTCGAGTTATAATGGCTTTGGTAGCTCATCTTGATCTCGAGTTACATCAAATGGATGTGAAGACTACCTTCCTTAATGGTGACTTGTCGGAGACAGTTTATATGAAACAACCAGATGGTTTCCAAGAGAATGGAAAAAAGCACTTAGTGTGTAAGTTGAATAAGTTGATATATGGCCTGAAACAAGCATCCAGGTAATGATATCTCAAATTTCATAAGATTGTGTCCTCTCTTGGATTTAAGGAGAATGCAGTGGATCAGTGCATCTATTATATGATAAGCGCTGGCAATTTTATGATCCTGGTGTTATATGTTGATGACATTCTCCTTACGAGTACTGATATAAATTTTTTGAACGAGACAAAATTAGCGCTGTCACAAAATTTTGATATGAAGGATCTTGGAAATACATCTTTTGTGCTTGGCATAGAGATCCATCATGACAGATCCCGAAGTTTGCTTGATTTGTCTCAAAAGGCATATATAGACAAAGTGCTTAAGAGATTTAACATGACTTCATGCTCGCATAGTGCTACGCCCATTTAAAAGGGTGAAGTATTTTCCAAAGTCCGGTGTCCTCAAAATGATGATGAGAAATCTAAAATGAGTATGGTCCCATATACTTCCGTTGTTGGTAGTCTGATGTATGACCAAGTGTGTACACGCCAAGATATTGCTTTTGTAATTAGTGTGCTTGGGAGGTACCTAAGTAATCCTGGTTAAAGACACTGGATAGCAGCTAAGAAAATCATGAGGTACCTACAAAGTACAAAGAATTATATGCTAACTTATAAAAGATCCAGTGATCTGATTTGTACAGGCTATTCAGACTCTGACTTTGCTGGTTGTCCAGATGATTAAGAAATCAACATTTGGATATATCTTTATGCTTGTAGGAGGAGCTGTATCGTGGAAAAGTGTCAAATAATCTTTAACAGTAACCTCCACTATGGAAGCAGAGTATGTCGCTTGTTATAAAGCCACTTGAGAGGCTATATGGTAAAGAAATTTTATTTCTGAATTCTGCTTAGTTGAAAGCATTTCGAAACCCTTAACCATTTATTGCGACAATACTGTTGTTGTTAACTTCTCTCAAAATAATAAAAGTTCTACCCATACAAAATACTTTGATGTGAAATATCAATTTGTGAGAGAGAAGACACATGAGCATCTTACTCATATTGAGCATATTTCGACAGATTGTATGCTTGCAGACCCATTAACCAAAGGCCTAACTGTAGGCATATTTAAAAGACATATATTAGATATGAGCCTTATTGAATCTTTTAATGTTTTGAGTTAGTGGGAGTAATTGTATATTTTGAAACTGAAATTGTGTTGATCTCGAGATTTTATAATATTGTCATAAAAGTGCACTTATCTTGTTATAGCAATATAAGGAGATATTAAAACCCTGTCTCAAACTATTATAAAGCATCTTGGGTGGATGCATGGATCATTTTATATATTTTGATTATGCACACATTTTATATTATTTGATCTTTTGAAATGAGTATTTCATATATGTATATCTTTTCAACCCTATCGGATGATCAGATATGCATTTAATGAAATCTCATAATTGATCTATGGTTGTAATTGTATGAATTGTATTAATGACATTGTTTAAATGTGGCCACATATTGTAATTCAAAATTATATATTAAAATATGTTTGTCCAAGTGGGAGATTGTAAAATAATTTTGTAGACTAAACATATTTTAATATCTAATTGAATTAAATGTCATTAATATAATAATACCTAGACTTTGTGTTATATTAAAATTTTAAAGTGTGTGCATGTACCCTATTCTAGATTAATTATGATGGGCCAATTAATCCTGGTTGGATTAGGATTAGGATTAGGATTAGGATCCCTATCCACCTCCTTATAAGGTGAGCTGTAATCTCCCATCACATTATAGTTTGTAATTTCAAATATTCTCTCTGAGACTCACCTGAGGAAGAGTGGGCAGTGATCCAACCAATTCTACAATCAGACATCATGGATGTAGCAGGAGGGTCAGGTAATTCAAAAACTCTTTATTTTATTTGTACAATTATTATACTCCTCTCTATAAATTTATGGTTGTACGAATATTAAATTATTTTATGAATCCTAAAAATTTCTTACATTGCGTAATCGTGTCAATATTGCCATTGGCTGCAACTTTCCACGAAACCCCAAATATCTATTTTCCTTTAATCATTATTATATTTTCCATGATCATATTAGCTATATCAATTATTATTTTTACTGATTTTATTATATTGTACCTGGCCTGCTTGATAAAATAATTATAATATCATGCTAGTCTGCTTGACAAGAACATATTTTTCATTGACGAGATCTAATCACATGTCTCAAGTTTTTCTTTCTTAAAATAATCTATCATTTATTAATCTTAAAACTTGCATGCAGGAAACCTGAACACAATTTCCCTTGATTATAAAAAACGTAATTATTAAACCATAACTTTGTTCGTATCCAACAATCAAATAAATGTATATGCTATTTATTAGTTTTTTTAAATTACATCAAATATCATATTCGCACTTGTTGAACTTTGAAATAAGAAATTGAGTGTTGCAAATACGACAGCAAACGATAATTCAAAGCAACGAATCCTAAGATGAGTCTTGTACATTAGTCTGTTGCTGTAGATTGGGACGAAAGAGGAGGGAGGCAAAGTCTGACACGTATATGAAGAGGGAGAGCGAAATGTCAAACTTTGCGTCTGTTGACTTTAATGAGCCTTTCCACTCCTGTCTTGTATTCACAGTCACGTGTCATGTGCTTTCTTTAGTCCCTGTAGCTATAACTATCTGAAATTACCTCTCAAGTTATAACGTCCAATTTCATTTTTTTTAATATGAATTAAAAGATAAAATATTATTTATATTTTTATAATTATAAAATAATATAAATTATTATAATAATAAAAATATTTTTTAAATTTAATTAAATATTATTTTTTTCATTCATTACATTTAGTGTTAAAAAAGATATTTTTTTACTATTTTAATATTTTATAATTATAAATATAAATAAATGAGACTGTATTTCTATTAAATACATTTTCTGACAAAATAGACTAGATATAAACATATACATATACATAATGATAGACTAATTTCTTATAATTTTTTCAATTTGCATCCCCTCTTCGAATTTAATTATTTTGAAAGAGAAATCATACAAAAATTTCAAGCGCAGCAAGACTCAATATCTACTCATAAATTTGTTTATATTTATATATTTTTTTTAAAATGACATCAAAATAATCACATTAAAAGGAAATTATTATACTTAAAGGAACAAGAATTTATAATACATATTTTTAACTTTTTCACAATGGCATAATAAATTTAATATTTAATTGTTTAATTTCATTCTAATCACAAGGTTTCCGTAATTCCTTTGTTTTCTATAAATATATATTGTGAAGATATCATACATGAAAGAAAACTCCTGTGTGCCCGGATACAAATAAATTAAATTGAGTTAGATTTTACTTTAAATTAATTAAATTTATATTTTAAAATATTAGTTTAAATCTAGTTTATTAATTTATATAAGATCAATTTGATTCAGCTTATTAAAAAAAGATTTACTTAATTTATTAATATATTTAAAAAATTATTTGCATTAATAAATTTTTAAATATATTAATAAGTTAAAATTTATTTGGCTTAAAATTGTCTAATAGCTTAATTAAACTTATATATATAAATATATATATTAAAATATCATATATTATATTACATATAAATGTATTAATAATTAAATAATATGACATAATAAATTTACGAGCCAAATCTAAAATATATATAATAAATTTATTTATTAGTCTTGATCTATCTTATTTAGATATATGTGCCTTTAATAGGTCACTTGCACCTTGCTTTTCCACCCTTAGTCTTGATGATATGTTAAGTTATGGTTAATTGATGTTCACATAAAAATAAAAAACTTGTTCTTGTTGTAAAATTAATAAACACATAAAAAACTAAGTAAAATAAAAGAGATAAAGAAAAATTATGAAAAGAAGGAAAATATCTAATTCAACTATATATAGAATTACTTATACAACTTATACTTACAGAGCAAATATATTACATGTTACAATTTCATAATAATGATTCATAAATAAAATTGAATCCTAATAATTAATCATAATGGAAATATCACATTTGATCTATAGATATTCACATTTAATAAACCTAATAATTATTCTAACACTCCCTGTTGGTTATACATATAAAAGAGCACTTAATTATAATACACAATGGAATACTGCCTTATTAAAAATTTTACCAAGAAAACTTAATGGGACAAAACCTTGATTGAAAAAAAAAAGTACAACAATGTCCTTTAAGATCTCTTAACTGATGCAGTTCAATATTATGAACTAAGTTTTTAAATGTTGTAGTAGGAAGTGATTTGGTGAATAAATATACTAAATTATCATTAGAACAAATTTATTGAACATCCATGTCATCGTTCTTTTGAAGGTCATGTGTGAGAAATAATTTTTATGAGATATATTTTGTTATATCACCTTTGATATATCCTTCTTTCAATTAAAATTATACATGTTATATTATCTTTATATAAAATTATTGGTAATTTTTTTTTAATGATAAATCACATACTGCTTGAATTTATTGAACTACAAACTTTAACTAAATACATTTTGAACTCACCTCCTGAATTGCCAAAATTTCTGTATAATTGGAGAAAGTTGTTAATATAGTTTGTTTCATAAAATGCTAAAAAATAGTTGTACCACTCTAAGTAAATAAATAACTTATTTGTGATTAAGCATTATAAAGATCTAATAGATATTTTGCATCTATACAACCAATTAGTTCAAGTTTGGATACATTTGCACAATATAAACTTATATCCATTGTATCATAAAAATACCAAAGTATATGCTTAATTCCATTCCAATGCCTTCATGTTAAGCAAGAACTATTTGTTACCAATAAATTTGTAGATAATAATATATCAAATTATGTATAATTAGTAAGATATATTAGTACTCTAATAGCACCTAGATATGGTACTTCATGATTAAATAGTTTTTTTACCACTCTCACAAGGTCAAAAAGGATCCTTATTCATATCTAATAACTTTACAATGGTTGGGATGCTCAATGGATGAGCTTTATCTATATAAAAATGTTATAGCACCTTTATTATATAAGTTGTTTAATGCATAAGGATTTCATTTTCTAAATGTTCAGTCTGTATATTAAGGCAAAGTTTTGTTTTCCCAAGGTCTTTCTTTTCAAATTCTTTCTTCAACTATTCTACTATTTTGGAAAATTATTTAGGAGTTTTAATAATATTTAAATTATCAACGTATATAACAATTATATTGAAATTACATTTAAATTTCTTGATAAAAACACAAAGAATTTTTATATACTTTTTTCAATAAATTAAGATAATTATAACACATTCATCTTATTACTTTAATCCATATAAAGACCTTTGTAATTTGATTGAATATATTTCAAAAATTTAAATTTCATGCTTCAAGCATCTAAAATTTATCAAGAATATTTATATAATATAATTATCAATTATCATGCATGAAATAAGATATATTAAATCCATTAAACATATAACAAATTCCAATACACTACCAAAAAATTATATCTACCATATAAAAATAAATATTCTCATAGACAATGATGATTATTATAAAAATCATTATGTACAAATCATACTTTCTCTTTACGACTTTGATTCTCTTATTATCTTGGTATATTTATACATTTAACTTCATATATTTGAGGTGTTTCATTTGTGCTTCTTTATTTTGTAAGTAAATTTAAATTTTATATTTTTATTTGAATTGCATATTTTATCTTTTCTTTTAGCCAATAATCATACATTATCTTTTTATAAATTTAAAATCCTAACTAACCATTATTATTTCATAATTTTGAATACTATATTGTATATAAGAGTAAATATTATTGACAACTATTTTCTTTTTAATTTCATTTTTCTCATTGGAAATATAATTAATTGAGATCTCTTTATTTTCATAAATTTTAGATACTTGAATTCCTTCAAAAAGTTTATTATTATGTCTCAAATATCAACTTTTTTTAGAAGTTTGTTGTTAATTATGTTTCAAATCTTTTTAAAAGTATATAATTCCTCAATAAGGCTATTTATTTGCTCCTTCTTTATATAGGGGACTTCTGTATTTGGAACCAATAGGTTTATCATACTTCAAGTATGTACTAAACTTAATTATTGTTGATAAATAGATTCCCTAACTTAAGCATCGATTTGAATGTAAGCATTTGCAACTGATATATAATATTTATTTATTTTCTTTTAGTTAGTAACATATCTGGCAATTTTACTATGCTTTATAAACTAATCATCTTATGAACTTTTGGATCATATCATTTTGTGTGATAATAAAGATGATTGAATATCATATTATTTTCATAATTGTATATTTTCTCCCCTTGATTTTAGGAATATAATTTCACATATGAATTTATATTTTATATCATTTTTCAAAATCATTTATATGCATTGTGATGGAATAAGAATATATTGTACAAAAATATTTCTATATATAAAATATTTAGTTTCTTACTAAAGCTAATTATAAAAGGAAAAAATAACTTCTTGCTTTGATACACATAAGTTTTACAACCTGTAAAGTTGCATGTCTCTTAGGATAATATAAGAAATTTTGTTCTCTTAAATAAAAATATAACTAATAATTTGGGACATTAAAAATATTATAACTAGATCATTTTACATATGAATATACTTCAAGATGTTTAACAATTATTTTAAATGACATATAATAATTGATGAAAATTTTGCATATAAATTCACTAATACTATTAAAATATATTATCTTAATTGCATGATTAAGAAATTGTGCTCAAAATCAAATTATTTAAGCAAGTAATATCACAAACATTAGGTTGCAGATTGATTATAAATACATATATGACTATTTTGTTGAATAATTAACTAAAATAACAAAATATCCATATAGTTCAAATATCCATATAGTAGATAAATAGATCAACATATGTCACCTTATATTCATTTCAAAAATATTAAAAATTCAATCCTAACTTTAACTGGAAATAACTTTATAATTGCCTTGAGAAGGAAGTAGTTTATTGAAAAATTTTCAGGTTCTTCAATGAAAAACCTCATGAATTTTTAATTACTTTTTTCATTATTATTAATCTAGAATGGCCAATCTGATCATGTCAAATAATAAAAATATTTCGATTAACAAACTTCTAGTTCATTGTTCTCTCAATCAACTTTATATATATAATACATATCAAAGGAAAATGACAGTAACCTTTTTCAATACATTTTTTATCACATGAAACTATTACTATAATATAAAAATATTTAATATCTTATTTGTCTCAATGAAATATCTATTTTCTATATTTTTAAAACTTAGTAAATATCTTCAATACTTAATTAATAAAAATGCGTATCAATCAACTTTAAACTACTAGATATTATATTAATATAATTCATTAATCTTTTATTAGGAAAAAGTATTTTTCATTATTAAAAATTATGTGCATTGTTATACTCTCCACAAGAGATTGATATTCAATATTAATTTAATAAAAAGTAAAATTAATCACTTTCATTATCAATCAAATTATTAATTATTTCTTTGTGATATACAAACAAATTTGTCACATAAAAAATACCATTCTTGCCTTTTTTTATCCCAAGCTATGCACTAATCCATCCAAATCCACATCCTATTAAAATAAAGGGATTTGCTTAGGAGAGAAAAAACATATACACCACTACTTACACATTTCTCATAAAAAGTTTAACTTTTTTGAATAGAATTCTGAATACATTTGTTACAAGTATAACTATTCATATTTTAACTCTTTTACTTAAAAATTATAAATTTTTAATATATTATACAACTTTATATGAGGGTGTATAGAAGTAAATCTCTAAAATTAAACGTATTGTAGTAGATGGGAGATTGTTGAAATAAGTTATAGAGGTTTGTCTGCAAGCCCATATCTAATTTAAACTTAAATTTCCTGTGCCTTTTAAAAAAATTTAGAATGAGATTTAAAAAAAATTGAATCTTATCTTAATAAATGTATGAGTTTGACATACTTTTTAACAAAGAATGATTCATGGAAAAGAATAGGTTAATATTAATTCTAAAAGCTATTGATTTATCTAGTAAAGCTATTTAACATACCCAATTGTTAACAATACAATAAATTAATAATTAAGAGTGGGAACAATATTATTTTTATGATGAATTTCAAAATAATTTAATAACAACTCATTGTAATTAATTTATCATCCAAATTATTTATGCAAATTAAGGCATAGTATTTTTCTATCTCTTAATTGACATGCCAAAGCAACATAGCAAATAACAAGGAATTAGTATACAAAGGTAAAATATTCGAACCTTTGTATTTATATTTGCTCTTTGAATTCAATAATAAAAGTAAGAATCTCAATTTTTTTTTCATATATGATGACTTAGATACACTCAAAGCAAATAGCAATTTACTAAATACATAAAAACATGAAGTAAATAGCAGATTATTTACTAAAAATAAAAATTTTCAAACTAAATCAAGAGCCAATAATAAGCATGGTTCCTACCTATAAATTTGTGGACTTCTTTTTCAACATTTTGAATCTACAATATAGGTTTTATAAACAAATATTTAAAATATAAATTAATATAAAAGATTTACTAAATTTAGACTAAATTTTAAGTAGATATGATAAAGAAGAATAAAAAATCTAAATTTGCGTGAGATTCTCAAAATATCGCTTCATATTTGAACATAATGATCTCTTATTAATTATAATGATGGTAAAGTATCTAATTAAAAATAAAAACTTATAAGCGATAATAAAAATAATTCAACCATAGATCTATTATAATAAAGTTGCATATTAATAATAAATAAGTATAAAAGAAACTAGACATATAAATTCAACAAAGTTACTATTTGTGCAATAAGTTCACCAAATGTAATTATGACAAACATAAATAACAATCTTTTTGATAATTTTTGTACAACTTTATATTAATACTTTATTCCTTTATTAAATCACATTTTTAGTATTCATTATATTTAAAAGAATTTAAACATTTAATATATATAATAGATTATTTCCTTGTAATAATGAGTATTAATAGCTATAATATGAACCTTGATTGAATTAAAAGACATATCAATTAAAACAAAAATAATTCATACATATATAAACTATTAAATCATATGTGTAAATATTATTTCAAAACATAATTAAATCAAAAGTAAATAATGTACAATAGTAGACAAATAAAATTCATTAATAATTTCATTTTCTTTTCAAATAATTTAAATGCTTGAATTAGTAAAACAAAATTAGAAAATAATAAAATTAGGTTTACAAATAAAGATGCAAGAATCATTCATTATAATATAAAGTAACAACTCTTGAATAAGGAAATAATTTTATACATAATTCAACTATTTTGTGCACAAATAATAGTTGTCATAAATAACAAAAGAAATCATGTGTAAATTTTTTTCATTTTATACTTCAAACTTAATATGCATAATCATAAAGAAAAATAAAAAGGTTTTGATTAAATAATCTACATAACAAAATAGAGATCATTAGTTGATCATATATAAATTTGATAAAGAGAAAAGTCATATTCATAAACTTTGTAAATTTGAGCAAGTCAAATGATAATGCTTCTCTTATGAATAAAAAAACTCAATCTAAAAGAGAATCATGTTAATAATGTATTATAAAATTAATAAACACATAAAAAATAACTAAAAAATATATGAAAGAAATAAAAAAGAATTATAAAAAAGATGAAAATATCTAATTCAATTATATATGGAATGATTTATACAACCTATGTTTATAAGATAAATAAATTAGATGATTTATACATAAAATTAGATCTTAATAATCGATCATAACAAGAATATAATATTTGATCTATAGAAATTTACATTTAATAAACCTAATAATTATTCATAACAGTTCTATTGGCATATCCAAAAAAATTATTTCTTTCTCTACAAGTAATTCATTCAAAGATCCAACAATATTATGAAACTTTAATGACTTCTCTGTTGTATTAATTATATTATTTTAAATGTACTACCAACTAATGATGTTTTAGATTTAGGTAATGAAATAATTTATTATCATTATTTTTGTATCATTATTTTAGATTTAGCTAATATTTTTTTCTCTACAAGTAATTAATTCAAAGATCCTACAATATTATGAAACTTTAATGACTTCTTTGTTGTATTAATTATATTATTTTAAATGTACTACCAACTAATAATGTTTTAGATTTAGCTAATGAAATAATTTATTATCATTATTTTTGTATCATAATTATTATTATAGTAAATTTCTTATTATATTTTAAATTATATTAATTTTTAAATTACTAATTTTATAATTTAGCCTATATTTTAATAAACTTGCATTTCAAGTACAGCAAATCAAAATTATAACTAAGTAGAAATCAATAAATCTTTATTTTGATTTTTTAATTTTCACGTTAAACATTAGTTAATTATTTTGATTTAAATGTTTCACACTTAAAATTGATGAGACTTGGTTCTTTTTCTATAAATATATTTTCATTGTAAATATTTTTTATATTATTTAGTTAACATTTTTATTCAAAATATAAAATAACATATAATGTTGTAAATAAAATATTTAAAAATATATTTATAATTGAATATAAAAGCATATTTATTATAAAATTAAGTTATATAATACTAAGAGCATATGTAATAATACTATAAACAGATACAATATGAACATATATACATATGAGAATGGTAATATTTTTAAAATATTTATATAATATAAGATAATTATTTTTTACTCAAATATATTTTATGTTTTGAATGAATTATTTATATATACATATTTATTATAAATATTTATAATACTCTTGCATATTTATTTAATAATATTATTATAATTGTAATGATCAAGTATGTATTTTATAGTTGTTACTACTTAAATATTATAATTTAATTGATAATAAATATATTTTTGATTTTTATATTATATACATATATTTAAAATACTTTTTTTAATTCTATCTTCTTATGTCCTAGGTCAAAAGAATTTAGAAAGCAATAAATAAAAATATATTATATGGTTTTAATGTTTTTTATAAAGTGATTGCATTAGTTTACATGACTTTAGCATTTTTTTTTACTAAATATTTTTGTATATAAATGGTTCAAATATTTTATTTAATACATTTATTGAAAGAAAGAGTAAATTACATACAATTTAAAAACCACTTACATTAAATTGATCTTCACATTTAAATTTTATTAAAATTATGGTGTAGACTTAGTATAAATCAAAATATGTTTATTGGTAATAGAAGTGGTTACTATACTTTTAAACTTAGCTAATCCTAATATTTGAAGCTTTGGTAAGGTTGGAAATTTAATCTTTTACTTTAGGTGATATTTGACTCATGGAATCATGTATTTTCAAAAATCATAATATATTTCAAAAAAGTGATTTCAGAAAATTTAATTCTTTAGAATATGACATTATCATATATGATTCAATTAGAAGTATTTTTAAAAATGTTATAATATGATATTTTAATTATTTTATATATTTTAAAAATATTATTTGATTACAAAAATATTCCCATTGAAACTTGAGTGGTCAATGATAATAGATAGTTACTAATGAAGGATTGAAATTTGAGTAGTCAATGATAATAAGTAGTGATGACAAGTGATCAACAATAGTGTGCAATAGTAGCAACTAACAATGGAGGTAGGCATTGGTCATGAACAATGCATAATAACCAATGGTAGTTACCAATAAAGAACTAATATGCTTACATACCTTAGTGTTTAGGATTAAGTTAGCCTAGGAGATCATTACTACATACATACAAAATAAATATTTGTTGCCTAAAGCAAAATAATCTCTAGAGAAACTACTTGTCATTATCTAACTTGATCGTGATTGGTATAGATTTCATTACTTATTTTTTATCAGTCTCAATACCAATTATGTAGACTCTGTCCTAATGGAAATCCCTTTATTTTTGTGGTAACTTGAATTCAATACAAATTTCAAAAATAAATGGATAGAGTTCCATCTATTTTTTGGTACTTTTTAAGTATCACACACCTTAAACTCTGAGATTTGTAATTTATGTAGATCTAGTATCATAAAATACACATAAAAATAAATAGGCTTAATATATTGATTATATGGATACAAATATACTCTACTTCTAATCCAATTGTCAAATCTCCTAATGATAAGTCTTTAATATCCATAAAAGTAGTAAAGTTCTAATGAATTAACTTCAACATGAAAACATTATAAATGAAAGGAATGAGTTATAAAAACTCAATAAGCATATATCTACCATATCCACACTTAGAATTCATTAAAGAGAATAATTAAATGCTAATTAAGTACTAGAATGTTTAAAACAATAACAACAGACCTAACTCTTGGATTTTATAGTCTATGGTACCAAATCTCTTATTTAATGTGTTCACCTACACATATCTCAAGTTTTTGTTTCATATTACAATTCATAATAACGTTATTCACTCAAATTATATAACATAATTACAACTTCACACATAAAACCTTCTTATTATTCATTTCATTTTCAAGTAGCCATTAGAGGTTCAACCCTAACCATATCATCACAACCTTGTCATATAGAAATATCCAAGGATAACAAGATTATAATTTCATAGCATAATAATAACAATTAATACTAAAATATATATATTCACCTTGTAACTTCGAATTAGCCTTATGCTATCCACTAGCATATTATAGAGAATTTTTCCTCTAGTGTTCATAGCATTTTTCTTATCATATTTCTCATTTTATGCCATTCATTGCATTAGCATACTTCACAATACAAATCATACGGTGGAGCACAAACTCATCATATCATAATCATAATTCAATTACAACATAAAGTAACTAATTTATTACTACAAGTCATTCTTAATAAACTAATAATAGATAACAATAGTATTGTACCTTCTTTGCATAGCCATAAACATACACTTATTATATATAACCATAAAATATACAATAACATTGTCATACCTTCATTGGATGACTACAAGGATACACTTAACAATAATTTAAAAGAATTGTATATTTATATGAAATATGCCAATTCATCACCATGATGAACATAACACAAATAAGTAATTATGATTTTATTAGAAAACAACAATTCCATATTTTTCTTGTATGGCCATAAGGATATTTTAATAGTAGTCCATAAGGAATATATATATATTGACATACTAGTTTCATTATCAAACACCATAGTAAAGTAAATAACTATAAATATCGAAATTTAAGTTCTTTATTTATAGGTATACTCAAATTACATCATTACACCTCTAAGATTTCATATATGAATACATATACACTTAGTATAATTAATAAAGAAAAATTTAAATATAACATCTAAATAGAGTATTAGTAAAATATTAATTTAGGATAGAATATATACTCACCTAATGATACTTATTCACTATAAGAACTTTAGATTATTTATACTCATCTTTCGTTTTTCTTCTTACTTAACAATTTACAACAATAAACTATAAGCACGCTATGCCACTTATTTCTTCCTAAATATTATAATTCTAGGTTTTAATCATAACACTTTAGCATTTTAAATCTTAATTTTCTTATTTTTTTTAGGTTAATGCATGAAATAAAAAATATGCCAATTTATAGAGATTATTGGTTCAAGCCTATATAAGTGAAAATATTGGAACTTAATTAAAAAGGCTACAATTATATCATCTTAAAGAATTGGACATGCCTATTTTCTTATATTTTAAAGCTATCATTAAGAAATCTAAAATTGATATAAGTGAAGGTTTTTCAAATCAAGCTCAAAATGTAAAATTTATTAATGATATAGATGGAGTTAGTCACATCTAAGATGGTTGGATAGAGTTTACAACGATGAAATAATGTTGAAATGCTAGCAAAAATGGAAGACAAATAGTTAAACATGTTGGTTAGTCCAATAGCAATATTATGAATTCTTTCGTAATGTTAATGAGTTATTAGTCAGCAAAGACACAATAAAAGTTGGTAATGATTAAAAGTAGCCATTGGAGAAAAAGAAAACAAAAGGGAAAAAGGGAGCCGAAGTATAGAGGAAGATATATATATATATATATATATAGAGAGAGAGAGAGAGAGAAAGAGTTAAATATTGGTGTATTGAGGAAAGAGAAAGGAAAAGTAAGGAAAAAATAAAAGTGACATATGGCTTCTTTTAAGGCATTTTAGACTTATGATATGTTCATCTTATTTTTAGTTTCAACTTTTTATCTTGTTAACTTGTGAAGAAGGATCAAAAGGAAATATATAGTGCAATAAAAAGCCTAGTAATCCTAATTCAAAAATTAATCCTACCTAATAATTATTAATTTTTATTATTCCTATTTTTCAAATAATCCCTACACTAATTTATTAAATCAGAATTTTAAAAGTATTATCTTGATATTTCATAAATCATGAAAAAATTATTTATTAAAATATACTCAAATATTCTTATAATTTTTTCACTCATTACTATCAAATACTCTAAAATTTATAAGTGAAATACCATAAAAATTGTGTAAATAAAATTTTAAATTAGTACTTTAACCAAGTAAAATAAACAACCTTTTAATAATAAAACATATAGATAATAAATTTACTTGTCCAAAATTTCCTATTAAATAAAAAATTTTAAATAATAATAATAATTAGAGCAAATACTTCAGGACTTAAAATTTTGAGAAATTTAAATGATAATTTTGAGTGTCGCATTACTCATGCTATAGTGGTAAGAGTTTTTACAAAAGTATTTGCAAAATTAAATATATAAAGACAGCAAATTTAAGACTTAGCAAGTAAGCAACCTACTTAAAATCAAGTAATAAAAGAATAAATAATACTCTTATCATCTCGATTATCCTTTTACTATCCAAGGATATGCTAGTACACTATAACTTAGATAAATAATAATATTCTTACTAAATAAACAATGATAAATAAATAAAAGCTAAAAAAGTAATTAAACCTTTTTATGACTCTTAGTTAATCTTAAGGTTTAGAGTTTAGTTTATTCCCTCACAAATCTAATCTCGTTCTTCCAAGATCTACTTTATTCCTTCACAAACAATTTTCAAATCTAATTTTATATCATAATTTAAAGACTTCATCTTCTATTTTCACAATTCCTAACACAATAATATTTCATATTGGGATTTTAGTTTCAAAAGGCAAAAATAAATGCACCTATATGCCAAATATGTAATCATATGAATAAACTTATCAAATACATCATAAAATTTATTGAAATATATAAAATCAAGAAAACTAAGATAATAGTCGACTATATAATTGATTATGAGAGTCTAGAGGCAAATTTAATACCTATAGTCAACTATAAACTTCTATAAAGCAAAGTTCTTAATATAATCAATTATGGAGTTAATTATAGGCCTATTGAGAGAGCTTTCAAGGCCATAGTCAACTATAGCTATGATTTCGTAGATGCTCTGCATTTTCATTGTGCATTTAATATTCTAACTTCAAATTTATCAACATATACCATCCCAAACCTTGTTTATACACCAAAACAAGCATTAATAATGGTATTCAACCTAAACTTATCAAGAAAATCATACCATAAGCTAGAATTCACATCAATTAATCACTAAATAATCAATACTTATTAATTTTAACCTCAATTAACTTAAAATCATACAAAACTAGCTTAATCTAAGTAAAATACTTACTTACCTAGGTACAGAGAAAAAAATTAAAGGTTTAATTGTTAATTGGCTTGCCCTAATTATATCAAATTAAGAGAATTATAGTTAGGCATTCAAAATCTCTAGTTTTTCTCTTCTAAGTAAAAATTTAAGAAATAATTATCCAAGAGCTTCAAATTATAATAATTTATCTTGGCTAGTTAAGGATTGTTAATGATTACTTAAAGTTGTTTTCTTGATTTTGTTGAATCAAGTTGAAGAATAAGAGAAGAAGTAGCAAATGATGAGTAGAGAGAAATAGTTGCTAGGAAATGTATTTTGAAATTATAAAATGTTAGGTTTTATTGGTTTTAAGGTATTCTATTACAACATTACATAAATTATAAAAGAAATTAAGCATCAATAATCTAATTTCAATATAACTCAAAATAAAATAACTAAGGGTATTCTATTACTTTATTTGAATATGCCATTCTAGAAATAAATTTTGTAATCCTTATTTAATTATGGTAATTAGATACTACCATCCAAAAAATAAGAATTCATTAATATTTGATTGTGGTATTCAAATAGATGTTTATATAATCTATTACGACATTCTAACAAATATATAATCTTTTGTGATATTCATAAATATACTTATATAGTCTATTATAGTATTTTTGTAAGTTGGGATAAGTATGAGAGCAAAATGAAAAAATAACTTTTTAAATCTTCTCCATAAACCATTACTCAAATTTAATTATATATTAACTCATACTTGATTTTACTCTTTCTATTTAGGTTATAAAATTCTATTTTTCATAAATAAAATCTCACCTTAAATGCACTTTTAACAATTAAATGATTGTCACTTGTGTGAAAATATTAATAAAATTAAATATGATATATTCTAATTTTTTGGTGGCAAGACATTGCTTGAGATCAAAAAAGCAATTTTTTAGCTTTATAGCTAATTATGTAATTGATTATACTTGGTTAGAAGTACATCTTAGGGTGCACAATTAATTATATGGTGAACTACCCTCTTGAATTTTTACAAAATTTCTTAAAAATACTATTCATATTATCAAATTTCTTTTCCAAACTCATTGATTGCTCCACCAACCTACATCAAATCAATAGCATATACTTATTTCACTTGGAAGGTCTTATATTTATACCCATTAATCATCCATCTAACATTAACACTCAACAAATTCATCATATAAGTCACAAAATCCAAAACTCATTCAAATTTATAAACTAAGGTTAGAATGTCTACTCATCTAGTATGAAAGATGATTTAAAAGATTGGATTTGTTGTCTTTTTATTCTAATTAATCAACCAAAACCCAATGATTTTCATATTATGACTCATTTTCTCTCTTTTAAGTTAGAGGCTCAAATTTTTTCAAAACTAAAAAAAAATGTAAAAAAATTTAATTGTCTTGGAGGTCTTACCTTATTTGAATGAAAGATTTAATGAAGATTTACCTCCAAGTTACCTCATTGGGGAAGATTTGTGAGGGAGGAAGGGGGACAAAAGAATGTTTTGAGAATATGAAATTAGGGTTCAAAAAAATGAAGAATAGTAAAAATGAGTTTGAAGTTTTGACTAAATAGGGGTAGGGTGTTTTTATCATTTTATCTTAAATCTTTTCTAAGCTTTTATACTTATTTTTAATTAGTTATAACCATTATTTATTTTACTCAATGCACAATTCTCAACTAAGTCTTTAAAGTTTTTCCATTTCAAACTTAATCAAATAATTTACTTTTTATTTGTCCAAAATTTTATTTGGTGCTCAATAATTGACTAATACTCCTTTTTTCCAATGTTTCATTTGCATTTTTCTTTCCGGAACTTATTCATTCCAACAAAGCTTCTGTGTCAAAAATTTCACACGCTAAAATTTATTAATAACTCTTCTCATAATATCAAGTTTTAAATTAACAAAAATTCCAAGAAGATATAACAGGTGTCTGCACAACTACTCTCAAATTAACGATGACAAGAAATTTGCATTGCATTTAGAATAGCACTAAGCAATCCAAATTATCCGGATAACATTGGGATATGTATATTCAAAGCCAACCAACGAGATGGAACCAATCTTCTATATGTCATAGCAATTATGATTTTCGTTGCGGACTCCTTTCCTCCTTTAATGGCCGTTGGTTTTAATTTTGAATCTGCATCCACAAAAGACACATCACCCTTACCTTAGTTTATAGTTGTGCCGGTGCATCGACCAAGATACGATTGACAATTAGAAGTTCGATAATTGCGTTAGCCCCAAAGGTACCCCAAGTGTCATCAAACATAATGTGCTTTGGGAAGTGGATATTGCCAATCCTAATCCAAATCCTACCGCAAATTTTATAATCAATCTATTTCTCTGCCAACACCTTAACCCTTTCTTGATTTCTATAGAAAACAAATAGAAAATAAATTGAAAGAGTGGAAATTAAAAGAAGTAGGAAATAAGATCTTTTTTTTATTTATTTGCACCGTAGAAAAGAAATAGAAAAAGTAAAAAAAGGATTAGGACCCAATAAAATATTTTCTCGACACTATCAGTAAAAAAAAATAAAAAATATTTACTTTAAACTATGTTGCCCCTTGATTCTTTAATTTGGACTTACAGTTTAATTTTAAAAGTAGAATTGTTATTTAACTTAATTTATTTTTTATCTAAACAAATAAGGGAAAATAATTTTATTTTTCTTTTCTTCCTTTTTATTTTCTGCTCATTCAAGAAAAAAATAAAATTTCTTTTCTTTTTATTTTCTTTTCTTTCTATTTTTTTCTTACATCCAAGAAAATTATAAGTAATTTATCAATATGTTTATTAGAAAATTTTATAATCATGTTAGTATTTAAACTTGATTTATTTTATATATAAATAAAATTTTATATTATTACTTATTCATGTAACATTATATTAATAAAATAAAATTATTTTATTATTATTAAAATTATTAAAAAAATTTACGTCAATAACAAATCAAATTCAAGCTTATGCTTTTAAATTGTAATTTTATACATAAAATAATGTAGCTTTTCTTATAATTCACGTATAATAAATCGAGACTTTATAATTTAGTTTGTTAGCTTTTATAATTATATTATATATATTGAAAATGATATTTGATATTAATTTTTAAATATAAATTAAAAAAATATTATTAAATATAAAATAATGAAATAAATTTATAATTTAGTAAATATAAAAATTCAAAAACTTAATTCTAAATCCCATATTCAATAACCATACCATTTTTGTAGATTTTATATTTCTAAGACAAGGAGCAATATAAATCTGGGACTCCATTTTCAGTCCTAATCGTAAGTCAAAAAAAATTTCGGTGGATAACAAATTCTAGAAGATAGACCGAAAGTGAGGCGGTGTGAAAACACGAAGAAAATCGGATGAGCAACAAAACTGGAATCCATTTTAGCCAATAAAAAAAAATGGGCTGAAATCCTATATCTATATCTGATATTCTCATATGAAACGAAAATAAATTTAAAATATAAAAAAAATTATCACTAATTATAAATTTTAATTTTATAAATAAAAAAATTAAATTTTAATATCCAATCTCATTTTTAAAATATATAAAATACTATTAGCCTGTGTATGAGTTGGTAGTGGATTACAGTCAACCATACCATATGCCTAGGAACCAACCAATATAATTATCTCTCGTAGTGCAACCATTTTCAAACTTTGCTTCTTGAATCTTATAATAACACCCGCTGCTAACATTTTGGTTTGACCTCTTTTCATTTCCCCAACGTCCTTTCCCATCAAATAATTATAACCTTCATGGGCCCCACTATCCCCAGAATGTCAATATCCCCCACTGAACATCAGATCCCATTAGTCATTATTTTTAAAAACAAAATCAAAATTCAATTCAAATACACGGTGGCCAAAATACCCTTCGTGGATTTTTTATTCACACCAACATTTGACGGTAACGGGATGCTAACGTGACAGCACGGTTACCTAGGGGACCCGACCAACCACTAGGCTTTTTTCTTTTCTCTTGGCCGATTTGACCAGCCTAGACCTCCTCTCTTTATCAACACTCCTTGCTCCTTTCGTTACCTTTTACCCTACCTTTTTTTTTTCTTCCTAATTCTTCGTTAATGGTGTTTCAAGTATGGCTGTAGAGCTCATAATGGGTTACAGGAACGATAATTTCACGGCCAAAGTTGAGGAAAATGCCGTTCAGGAAGCAGCTTCTGGTTTGGAGAGCGTTGAAAAGCTAATCAGGTTGCTTTCTCAGAGTCAGCAACAATATCAGTCATCTTCTTCGGCCTCGAAATCTTCCATGGAAATTGAAATGGACTGTAAGGCTGTTGCAGATGTCGCCGTTTCAAAGTTCAAGAAGGTAATTTCCCTTCTCGGTAGAACCAGAACTGGCCATGCTCGCTTCAGGAGAGCTCCTTTGGTTCCTCCGGCGAACCAAAACCCAGAAACTCAAATTTCCGAACCCAAAATTTATCAAGCGATGCCGTTGCAGCAGATCTTACCACCCCTTCGTCAGCCGCAAAATCACAGCGAGCACCCTTTGATCCACAAAAATGGGGTGCTCGAGAGGAAGGACTCGTCAAAGACAATCAATTTCTCGTATGCCTCTGCTGCGAACTCGTTCATGTCGTCCCTTACCGGCGAAACTGATAGTAGACAGCCGTCGTTATCGTCACCGGCGACGGCTTTTCAGATCACGAACATGTCTCAGGCAGGAAAGCCTCCTCTCTCTTCGTCTTCCTTGAAGAGGAAGTGTAGCTCGGAGAACTTGGGTTCCGGCAAGTGTGGCAGTTCCTCTAGTCGCTGCCATTGTTCAAAAAAGAGGTAAGCAGTGATGGGCCTTACTTCAAAATCCTCACTTTATGCTCAGAAATATGATAATCAATAGTACATAGGAAATATTTGTTCTGAGATGTATTTTTCAATTGCTATTTAATAGCAGAAAAATGAGATTGAAGAGAGTAGTGAGGGTGCCGGCAATAAGTTTGAAGATGGCTGATATTCCACCAGATGATTATTCATGGAGGAAGTATGGACAGAAACCTATAAAAGGATCTCCGCATCCAAGGTACATAAAGTTATAGTACTAAGTATAAATTAAGCACTTAATTAGAATCTGCTAAATTGCTTGTTGGCCCTGTTATTTCTGATTTTGAAACGACTTGTATGTGTGATTTGACCGAAATTCCCTTTTCCCAGATTGGCTAATTTTGGGAAACCCATTTAAGTCCTGTGTTTCCTGAGCGTATTATAATAATACTCCGTTCTTGTGAATTGGTATTTGTTATCGGATGCGTGAATAAGTGGTTGCTAAGGTTGTTTCTTTTTTTTTTTTTTTCCTTTTTTGGAAAATGAATGACAGAGGATACTACAAGTGCAGCAGCGTAAGAGGATGTCCGGCGCGCAAACACGTCGAGAGAGCTGTGGATGATCCATCTATGCTTGTAGTCACCTATGAAGGCGACCACAATCATTCCCTCTCTGCAGCTGATGCTACAAATCTCATTCTCGAATCTTCTTAGCCGATTGTTTCCATAAGAATCGCCAGAATCAGTGTCAAAAGTTCTCGATGCTTCCAACAATTGAATTGGTAGTTTGTAAAAATTGCAGCTTTAAAATCTCGAAGGAGATTGGTTTGCTCCGTTTTCTTGTACAATATTGTATTCCTTTATCTTTCTTGTTTTGAAGACTGAGACACTGAATCCACTATAATTTTAAAAATGATAAAGAAAAGGGGGGACGAAGATGGTGGATTTGGTAACGGATTTAAATCTGAAAGGAAGAAAGAAAGTGGGGTTTTATTCCTTTCGATGTTTTTCTACGTGGTTGCTTTATCTTGGATGCTTATCTTGGATGCCGTGTCTTACAACTTTTATTATTATAATATGTCCCAATATCGTCTGTGCGTTTGTAGAGTTTGTTTTCGTTTGAAAAATTAAAGAGATTATTTAAAGTGTAAAATGAAGAAGAAAAAAGCAGTGAAAGGGACAGAGTCAAAGAATTGGATACAAGAGGACGGACATGTCGTGTTAAGGACGGTTGACTAAAAAAGGAGAAAAGAGGTGTTGCCAGTTAGGACGGCTAAACAGGTGGATGAAATGAACCAAGGAAAGTGGGTGATGGGGTTAGGGAAAGAGAGAGAGAGAGAGTTTTCAAGGCAAAAAAATTGGTGGGGGCTGTTCGGATTGTAGGAAAATGGTTGGTGGACGAGGGGGGAGGGAGGTTGGATGCCCTTGGAAGGCTCTTTGCCTTGTGGGAAAATCGATGAGAAAGTCAAAATGAGTGGGAATTGATGAGGTGTAGGCACTGGCAGGAAGGGTCCTACTCTAGTCACAGGCTTTGTTGTTTTTTATAATGACAAATTAAATTTCCCATGAATACTCTGGGATCTGGATTGATACAATATTGTTTTAATTTATTATTAAATTTGATTATCGATAATATTGGGTATGTTTATTCTCATTTAATAAAAGAAAATTAGTTACTATCTATTATATTATTTTTTTATATGCATCGAGAACTATATTTTTAAAAAATTATAAGTAATTCTCTTATCCTAAGGGACACTTGTATTTTAATTAAAATAAAATATACAAGTATTAACATGGTAAATTGTGATACGAGAGGTGGTGGGACGTAGCATTTGTTGTTTTGCTTCCATTAAATGCCTTTGCCTTAACGTCAACTTTGTCATACAGAAGATGGTCCCACCTTGGCTTTTTCTTGGTTCATCATCATCCATTCCATTCCCTTCACAAGCATGTTGATGTGGCTACCTCAATCATGTTTTTTGAAATACCATTCTTGCCATTTTTTTAACCCAGGCAATGCACAAACCCATCCAAATCCAAATCCTATTAAAATAAAGGGATTTGCTTAGGAGAGAAGGACCATATACACAACTACTTAACATTTCTCATAAAAAAGTGTGCCTTTTTTAATAGATTTCTGAATGCTTTTTTTTTTATTTTTTATGCATAAGGGTGTATGGAAGTAAAACGCTAAAATTAAACGTATTGCAGTAGAAGGGAAATTGTTGAAATAAGTTATAGAGGTTTATTTGTAAGCTCATATCTAATTTAAACTTAAATTTGCTGTGCCCTTTAAAAGAATTTTGAATGAGATTCAATTTTTTTTAAAAAAAAATTGAGTGAGAGAATGGAAATAGAAAAGTGAAAGTTGCATTGTTATTTGCATCTTATCCTAATAAATGTATGGGTTTGACATACTTTTAACAAAGAATGATTCATGGAAAAAAATAGGTTAATATTAATTCTAAAAGCTGTTGATTTATCTAATAAAGCTATTTCATATAGCCGGTTGTTGACAATATATTAAGTTAATAACTAAGAGTGGGAACTATATTATTTTTACGATGAATTTGAAAATAATTTATTAACAACTCATTGTAATTAATTTATCATCCAAATTATTTATGCAAATTAAGGCGTAGTGTTTTTCTTTCTCTTAATTGACACGCCAAAGCAACATGGCAAATAGCAAGGAATCGGTATACTTGAGGTGGATCTCGAACGTTTTAATTTCTGTTTTTGGTAAAACTTGATCTTTCTCAATCTTCAACGAAGCAAAGATACTATTTGCCACTTTGGCGGCCGCCATCCACTTTGCCATGTGAAAATCAAACCTTTTACTTTGTCCATATTCTGTGTTGGCGGTATTAATAATCTAGACAGACGATTCACGGTGCATTTACAATGCAATAGTATATGATTTTATTATCAAATCTGATTATATATTTAGTTCATAATTTTTTGAAATATGTATATAACAATATATTACTTATTAAATTTAGTAATATATTGATTTATTATTATATTAATATTATATTATAAAATTTTTCTTTATAATATTATATTAAGGCATTATCCAAGTATATTACATTACATTCTTTTGAGTATGCGAATTTTACGATGATACTGACAATCACTTGCTTAAGACACGTAAATTAAGTGGCATTGTTAACATTTTAAAAATGGCCTTAACAGGAAATTAAAAAAAAAAAAAAGGGGGCCTTAACCCAGTTGTCACTTCGAAATTGGCTTCCAAGTCTGCTTTACACATCACATCAAGAATTTCGGCCTAAGGACCAACTCAGCCCTTTTTTTTTTCCCCAACGAATCAAACTCTATATTCCGTTCCTTTTTATATTTTTTTTTAAAAAATTATTTATTTTTACCCAGCGCTTTAAAATTTTAATAAAATATTAACTATTTTTTTAAATTTATTCTTTTCTTTTGTTAATAAATATTTTATTATTTTATATTATTAATTAATTTATATTTATTTTTTTATTTTTAATTATTTTAAATTTTATGTATAAAAAATAATTTTATAAAATTTATTAAAAATAAATAAATTTAATTATTTTATAAAATTAATTAATGATAATAGATAAATAGAAATGGAAGAAATAATAAATAGGTATTAATTAATTTTTGACTCGATCATAACTTTTTTACATGCTTTTTCTGATCAGAGTTGCTTCTGAGTTCGATTTCAAAACATATTTAGTGGTATTCATCATTATTTAGTGTAGTTGACCTTTCTATATTACAAATGGTCTGATGGATATTAACGCGGAAAGCTTGGTGTCCTGACAACTTAATGAGTGGAATAGGAAGAGTGGGGAAGATAAAATGTTAGAATAATTAGAGTTTAAAATATTTTATTTTTATATAAGCAAAATTATCTGTATAATGAACTTTAACTTCCAAGGTAAATGCACTATAATTTTTTTTCCAAATTTTTGCAAATGATCCTGACAAATTGCTGGGCATTCTGCAGGGTAACGGTCCCCGTGAATTTCACAAATTTGTATATTTCATTTTTACGATGATGTAATAATTTTTTGTTTTATATACATATTAAAATTTCTCAATTGAAAATAGGTAGGGGAAATGGATAAGTTTAGAATTTATTTGTTTATTATTTTTAAAAATATTTTTTATTTTTTAAAACAAAAGAACGTATTTATGAATTTATTTTTAAAAATTATAATTTTAAATATGTAACATAAAAATAAAAATAATTTTTAATTATATTTTAAACTTATTTTTATACTGAATATTAATTTTATAATTAAACAAAATATTTAATTATTTACAACATTGACTATTCTGTATTTTTTATTTTCTTTCAATTTAAAAATAATTTTTAAAAACATAAAAATGAGAATATATTCAAATACATTCTTAATCAACGTGGATAAGTTAAGGTGCTAGATTTGGATTCTCATGACCAAATTGTCTCAGATCGTCGACCGATTGAATTCGAAGGTTTACAGGTTTAGAATTACATTCGGTCAGGAACGGATTTTACAATTTTTTGATTATCAATTAGTCATGAATCGGAAAATTTTAACTGTAGTAAACCTGCACCGACCGTCTCCTAAAACTATGTAATTTCCATTTGTTATTGAATCAAATTGTTTTTCCCTAATTTTCTCCCAATTCACTATATTCCTTATCTTCTTGGACGCACTAGCAGAACTTTCTGCGCTTTCACCTTCTTTTTCTCCTTATGCCACTGCGCCGCTAGCTGTTTGGCCAAGAGAGCTCCATGTTTTAGCTGCTGCTTTGCCCGTTGTGTTGCTCCATGGATGAGCTGCTCCAATTAGTGCTGGTGCTTGCTCAGTCAGCAATGAAAACTGGTGTCAAATATTATGACTTGCAGGATTTGATGTGGGAATGTAAGTTTCAGAGTCTAGTGTTGGGATGGATCAAATCCAAGGAACATGTAAGCTTGCTTCTCCAAATATACATATGTGTTTGCAGTCTACTCCCAAATTAGTGGTAATCATCTAGATTTGTCCATTCTGCAATAGCTAGGGGACTTTGTGCGTAGCACGGAACTTACCGAGAACTTGTTGGATGGAAATTAGTGGAACCCACTAAAAATCGATATTGTTGGTTCAGTTCGGTTTGAGTAATGCAGCCAATCGTTTCGACTTCTAGTGAACATTTTACTCTTACGACTAATCCCGGTCGATTGATTTTGACCTTTTTAACCGACCGAAGGATTATTATCCTATAATATGAGTCAGTTTGTACAAGTTTCACACTGTAAAAGTGCGAAAAAGGAATCTTGATCCGGCCTTGCAATGAGTCAGTGGGCCGGCCTATATATATTTCTTATTTTAATTTTTATTTTAAAGAGTGACATTAGAGAAAATAACAATGAATTTGGATGAGTTGAATCCTCTCATTTTCATTCTCCTCTTTTATTGTGATTTTTGAAGAAGGAAAAATTTATAGTCTTGTTATAGTGGTACTAATTTCTATCCCATCGTTTCTTTGAGATTGCGGCAGCCGCGCCAAATTATGACTTTATTTAGTAAGAATGAAATAGATTAAATGAGAAAATTTAAATGAAATAAAAAGAGAATTGAAAAGAATAAGGTATAAAAGTATTTTCATCCCTAATGGGAGAAAATTATATTTGTAATTAAATATACAAAATTTTGAAAAATATACCTACAAGCAAGTGAGTTGTGAATTCATGTGAAAAAAATAATATGATAAAGCATACAATAATATTGTAATTTTTAATCAAAATTTTGTATTTTAGTGTGATTGATTAAATGAAAAATGAATATTAATTTTAAGTTTAAAGTTTTTAACAGCTATTTTTTGTTGACATCACAATGTTATAGTGTTAATATAGTCATTTATTTATTATTTATACTTTAAAGAAATAATTATTATACAATAATTTTATTAATTGATTAAATGGTATATTAATATAGAGAATTGATTGCGTATAATATAATAACTAAAAAGGACAAATACTTTGAAAGTTTTTGATAGAGTGTAATTGGATAACTAGAAACATGATTGATACTAAAAGTTCAGCAAAAACGAACAAGGAATCAAAATAAGTGCTTAATTATTTATATTTTATTTCAAATTCTTTAAAATCGGCTTATTCATATAGTATAATATTTAAAAATCACTAATATTTATAAAGTGTGGCGAATACTTAGATGAAATAAACACAATAATTCAAACATAACCATTCATAATCATGTTAGTAACCTCTCTAAAATAAGCTTTGTTTATTTTAACTGAAAATATTTTTTGTAAAATATAATTATAAATATTAAAATGATAAAAAGTATTTTATTTATTTAATGTTAAATATGAAAAAATTTGTTCAAAGTAATTTCTTTTATTTTAAAGTAAAATTTACTTTTCTTAACTGTCAAATCTCTTGGTATTTTTTTTAAACTATTAATATAAATAACATATCATTTCTTTATTAATATACATATATATACACAAATGATAATATTTTTTTAAAAAAAATACTTTCCAACTAAATAAATATAACCTATAAAATCAATATCTTTCCAACCCTTATTTTAAGCGACGCCCATTGCCCTTCAATTGCACCAGAAGCCAAATAACTTTCTAAACCCAGTTAGGAAGACTGTTTCGAAAATTTTCCTCATCGTTGAGCAGGTAATTTTTTAAAAGGAATTTCTGTATTTATTTCTTAAAATCAACTGGGGGAGAGAAAGGAGGATCTCCAAAACAAGTTGAGGCTAGCTTTCGTGGCATTCAAAGTTGAAGGTTTTATTTCCGTTTTTAGAGTCCTAAGAAAGTGGGCCACTTTATTAGAGCTTTGTTTAGGGTTTTCTTTGTGGGATTGGACAAGTGGGCTAGTTTGCAAGAATTTTTTTAAAGAATATTGGATTAAGTTGGATAGGAAAACTTGGACAAAAACCAACAGATTAAAAATCAAAATGGTCCATGTCTGTCCCAATTACTCGTAGTGTTTGGGCCTATTTTCAAAAAAAAAAAAAGAAGGTCTAGCCTGTATGAAATCCATGATTTTAGGCTGTAGGAAGAAAAATGTGTGAATGAGGAATATGCCCTGGCACCTTTAAACTGTGAAAGACCATTTGCTATATTGCTAATTTTGGCTTTGTTGTGCCATATAAAGCTTGGACACAATTTTTGTAGAGATTTTCTTGGTAGTGTCAAGTGATGGCAAGGTGGAATAACCACTCAAAGGATTAAAACATTAATAGATTCCTCTCCCTCCCAATAAGGATTTCTCCAAGATTAGAACTCTTGTATGTTTACAAGTTCATCTGAAATTAATATATTTTCTGTACACTGAACCAATGCTTTCTTGGTATATTTGATTTCACTTTTATGACCATTGTCATTGTTCTACCCCTGATATTGTTAAGATGATGGTTGCACTGGGCTAACAAAACTTGCGTTATAGCATTGGCTTCAATATTGTTCTGAATTTGACTTGCAAGCAACCAGATTGCAATGGGCTGCTGGATTGCTTCAGCCGTCTGGTTACTTAGGCGTGTCAGTACATCTTCGCCTATTGTTTGTGTCTTACCCAAATGCAGCTGGCCATTACGAATGATGGAGTTAATTTACTTCTAAGCAATCCAAGCCTTTTTATTTTATTGGTTCTATCCATTGACAAGAGGCAGCTACACTTAACCAAAACCTAATGACCTTTAACTTGAAAAGGTTGCTGCATTAGTTAATAGCCCTTACATCACTAATGCAACTAATACCCGGTTTAAGTTGAAAATTCTGCAAGTATCTTCCATTTGGTGCTGCTCTTTGCCAATGACATAATATCTAAAGAGCTTACTTTCAATGGCATGCAAAATACAATATAAGTCAAACTAATTCTAATTGACTAAAATAAGCAAGATCAATTTTTTCGGACTCTTTCTATGATGAAATATGACGAAATGTTACATCAATGTGGCACACCCACCTAAAATAATTTAAGCCATTGATATACGGCAATAAGACTTGTTCATCTAATGCAATTTCCAACCCATCAAGTACAATAACTTCTAGTGAAGATTTGAAATTGTTAGGATTTCAATCCTGAAATCCCATTTAATTATGGAAGTTACTAAATCTTAATCATTAATTGTTAACAAGAAGTAATCTATGAATTAATGCGTTAATACAGTGCACCCACAAGTATCATAATGATTGATTGTTAAAACAGACGCTAAATGTGTCAGTTGTCTTTCGTTCCCCTATCAAAATAATAATCAAGCACAAATCACAGGATATAGAGTAAAGAAACGAAATATAACTGAAAGCAACGTCCTGAATTGGAATTTGAAAGCTTGTATTGGTTGAATTTGGCGTTTACAGCGACAGAAAATGGAGAATGATATAAAAAAAGAATTATCTTTTACAGTCCCTAACAGGCAAGAAGTAAACAAAGAAAGATTGATAAATACCCAGATAAACCTCTTTTTGCCATTGACCAATTGTGACTAGGGTGATTGATGATGTAAGAAAGCTTATGAATTTATGATAATAATCTGAGTGACAGTAACTAAGAAGACGAGGAAGCTGATGACGAAGATCCATTCTTACAGTACTGATTGCTACTTTCGTCCATCTTCTCCAAAACATAATGCCCCAGAGTCTCTGTTGCTTCCACTAAATTCTCTTTGCAAAGAAACTCATTCCCACAAGTTTTCTCAACCTTCCCGCAGAAATCATGCACAAACACATGTGTCTTCGGATTCCCTCCCTTCTTGCTTCTTGCCAGAACGCCGGCAGTGAAGATGGCCGACATCCGGCCCGGGGCGTCCGGCCAATCGCCACGTGGCCCGTCCACCAATATGATGTCCCAGTCCACGTCGTACACGTGATTTGGAAGGTCATTCAGTCCAAGCTTACATTCTGAAAAGAGAAGGTTTTGAACTGGTCTGCATTCGTTTCTCACTTGCTCTTTTGCTGAAGCTATGAGTTCTTTCATTTCACTCCTCTTGGTGGTGTATTGAACATCATAGGCATCGATTTCTGGGTGCTTTTCTTCCATATATGCAGCGTAATATCGGTTTTCATCAATGAAAACTGTTCTGCCATTGTGATTTAGGGCTTTCCAGAGAAGGGTTTCATGGGTGAGACCGAAGATAAGGAAATTACACGGCGGGGAGCATTTTCGAAGCATATCAGAAATGGGTTTGAGGTCTGAGTGAGGCATGTGGTACGTGTCATTGGATTTTGAGGCGTAATGGAGAAGAGTATTGATTACTGTGGCCGGCAAAGGAGCATTGCCGAACGCAGAAGCGGCGGAGGAGGAGGAGGCGGCGAAGAACGTGCCGGTGGTGGTGGAAGTGGCGGCGGCGGATTCTCTGGTGTAGATGAGGGTGACAAGGAAGGCAATGGTGAAGAACGATATGAGAGCTAGTAGCCATAGGCGATTGGAGCTTCCTTGTTTTTGGATATAAGGGTGGAGAAGGATGAGTTTTGTGTTACCATTGGTGTTCTTCATGTTTTTTCTGAATAGATTCTGAAAGTCTGAGTCGCTCTCTCCCTCCCTATCTCTCCTTTCTAGCCGGAGTGGATGATTGTGAGGTCTGAGGGAGAATTTAGAAACAAGGTACGATTTAAAGAAGTATTTGATATAGCTAAGGAGAGGATTGAAGCAAAGTGAAGGTGGAAATGTTGAGAATGACCTTGCAATGGCCCTCCCATAAGATTCTGGAACTGAAAACAAAGTGAGGAAAGGGTGGTTAATTTGTCATGGTTCGAGTAAAGTAGTGTTAGGTGCATTTGTTTTACTTTTATGCTATCGACTATCACATTTCTCACAATCTAATTTAAATACGTTATAAAAATTAAAATACAATGGCAAACGTGTGGTAATCGTGGAAAAAAAATACCAAGAAAAAAAGAAGAAAAAGAAAAAAGAGAGATAAAAAATTGTTACATTTCAGTATTTCATTAAAAACTTTAAATCGCATTTTTGTATTGATCCCGTTTGTTCAAGTTATATATACTTTGAATGTCACTTTTTAATAATAATAATAATAATAATTGAATTACTAATTACATATATATAAAATAAAGAATTAAATTCTAAATTTACAGAAAGACACCAAACTTTTAAGTGCATATTGAATGCTGCTTAGGTTAAAAATTTTTTTATTAGACTGAATGATACTTTGTACGTAATAATATTATAATATTGTAGTAATTATTTTTGTTGTGGTTAAATTTGGTTCTTACTTGTCTCTATCCATCCGATGAGGTTGAGCATCTTGCTGGCTAAAATGGGGTAGAGGGAATAACTGCAGCGACGCAATAACTAATTACAAGCCGAAAGTCGCTTTTCCTTCTTGATTTGTGCTTTAGTTCCTACGTAACCCCTTAGAATATTGGCAATTTTCTTAAACAAATAGTTGCCTTTGAAAGAGACAAAATACCTGCAACAATTCCTATCGAAAAATACATGTGATTATCGTGTGTTGTGGTGAGTGGACAATACTCAGAAACTCCGAAGTTTTTATTTAAAAAAATTAAAAGGAATTAAAAAAGAGGCAAAATGGTCATCCTTGCAGGGTCGAGGCAGATTACAATTTACAATTTACAATTAGGTAGTTTTATAATAAGCTCCACCACTTGTATAAGATTGAGATTATCTCGTACAAATACATTGATGACTCATAAAGAGAGGAAAGGTGTGTAATTCCTTTATCTTCAATTTAACAACTATTTGTTGACTTAAAATGACCATTTTCTTTTTGGTCAACTTGGCTTTAATGCGACATGAGATACTCTAATTTATGAGAATACGAGATTGAAAAATGAAAGGACAGTGAAAAGAGAAATGATTGGGTTCAATAGAAAACATAATTGTAGCGAAGATGAAAGGGGAAGAGGGGGTTTACTTTGATGTGTCAGTTGGGGGAGGGAATGGCCATCAATTGACAAAGGCTCAATGGTTTGATGCTTTTAGACCAATCTCAGCTTAGAAACAGCATTTGAAGTAGTCCATCATATTTCAACAATTCAAGAACGGATCTATCCTTGAAGTTGGAATTTTCGACCTTCTTCTCAAATAGTTTGTTTCATCTGTTCAGAAGTTGCTTGGCAGAGCTGGGTATATAGCGACTATCGAGTGGCCCAGTTTGATGCTTAGAAATGAAATTATATGAAGTTACATCATCTTTCGCTTGTCTCAAGGATGATGAAATAGAGGGAATTACATCAGCATATACTAACTAAAGGGCATCCACAGTGTCAACCTTGGAGTCATGGATGCAATGATAACCGAAGGAAAATGTCCCGTCGACGGTGTTGCCATATCAAGGGATATTATCAATGGACACGAATGAACTTCCAAAAAAGTACAAATAGTGATTCTCATTCTGCAAGCCGAGGAACTTTCAAGATTGTCTTTTCTTTTCTATCTGGACATGAAACTGCTATTTAATCGAAAACGCAACTGAAGTTTCTTGGATTTTTGCTTCTCTTCACTATCAAGATGATTAGCCTAGCAGCATTAGATGATTACTTCATGGATGTTAGCCAACACTAATTATCCATAATCTCTTTTCCCGAAAGGAAAATAAGGATGCTCCCCTTTTCTATCTTTAAACGTACACACGTAGAGAGTAGCTACGCCAATCATAGACTCGTCATACAAGTGTGAAGGAAACATTGAGATGTACTAGTTTGAAATAGGAGAAATTCTTGTATACTTTCTATCCTCACTAACAATATATATATATATTTATCAAGTTCTATAATTTTCAATGTCAAAAAAATTAAATTATATTTTTAACGTGTATGAATCTCATAAAATTAACAAATATCCTTTTTTTATTAGTTATAATTAAAGATAGGTGGCATATTTAGAATATACAAAATTTTCTCAATGAAATAGACCAATTAAGTAATGAGTGCAACAGCTTAGCTACACCCATCGGAACCAACGAAAAGAAAAAAACAGAGGAGAAAACCACTTCATAGATGTGAATCCTCCAAAAAAAGGGCTCAACAAATACAATGAGAAAATTAACTAAAGATCACATTACACGAGAAATTTGGTAGAGTTTTCATCTGTACACAACCAACTTTCCTATAGTTAGTGATGACAATTTACAAAATTTCCAGTTAAAACAAAAAAAAAAAAAAAGCAACAGCACCATTACAAACCACATCTTCCATATAAGCAGCAGAGTGCAACATTTTTCCTTTCAACCTCCTAAACACAATTCTTTCCTGCGACATTGTATCAGCGTGAACCATCTTTATTAGTAATTACAGACCAGTGACGCAAGTTCCCAACAACCCCACTGGATCTCGTCGACAAAGACCAAAAAACTCTTCCCAATTTACATCATGCCTGTATATATGCAGTAAATTATTAGCCTCTTCCAGTTCAGATGGACAACCAGGAAAAGAAGACCAAACTACAAAAGTATTGGAGCTGAGCTGGATTGTTCGTACTTTGCGAATGTAAACATTATAATATATTAAAATAGATAATAGAAACGCAACAGGGTAAAGGTTACCTGCAAATATCTGTACTCTTCTAGAACCATGTGCTCAAACAAATATGGCAATCGCTATGTTCATAAAGCCAAAAGAAAGCTCATGAATAATGAGTTCACTTTCACATCGCATCAACCAAAGTTTGTGCTCTTGGCCTTGACCTCATGATTGTCTCATCACTGTGCTTGATCCATTCCGAGAGTTTCCACGGCTTCTGCCATTTCCATTTGAACTGTAGCAGCCATTGATGATGACTTCTCTTCCACCGCCAGAGTTTCCCAGATTGCCCCAAACCCACCAGCCTCTTTGATGGTAACTGTCCGATGGGTATCATCTGAAGATAAAAAACAATTACTGCTTATCTCCGTTTGCACAAATTATCAACATAGAACCAATATGAAGCAGCAATTTACCTTTCGTGTTTCATCCAGAAATGTAGCTGACTCCCTGACTGATCCATTGACGACTCCAGGTGTAAATTTGAGTTGCTTTGGTGCAGGAAGAGACACAGGAGATAACGGACCACTCAATTCATCAGCAAGATGTTTCAGCGAACGTGAGTTTGCCTGTTGGTTCCAACACAGAAACATAGGAGTTGAGATGGCTGAGTGACTAAAGTTTATCTAGAAACTCTGAAATCTACTTATGGACGTATAAGCAAAGATTATGAAGTTCCAGACCATGGTTTTTAATATCATTTGCTTATCTACATATCTCAAATTCACCTTCACCAAATGCCCGTTGCTTATATACCTAGATTTTTAGGGTAGGAATACAAGCATTTCATTGCACAAGCTCATACTAATTAATATCTCACCGATGCAGATGTACTCAATGCAATGGCCATAGTTTGTTCCCGCATCTTTTGCTCCTTCACAAGGTCTGTTCTCTGTGCTTCACTTTGTTGTAGCAGCCCTGAGAGCTCATTTAGTTGCTCTTTCATGTCCTTAAGTTCCATATTCTTTTCCCACAACTGGCACCTGTTAACAAAAGTAGACTGTCATTTCCTAGCATAGGAAACAATATGTCTCAACAACTAGAAAATACAATGACCAGGTTTGCATTGAATATCGCAAACAAATGCTTCAGTAATTGAATTGTCTTGTATAGAAGTAGGGTGTCAAATTGATTGCATTCAACAGCTGAAGAGTCAGACTGAAACCCTAAATTTGCAAGAATGTAAAGAGTATCTACATATCAGATTCCTGAGACCTTCTTCCTTTTTTTTTTTTTTTTTTGATGAGGGAGGAGGTTGGGGGAGGTGGAGAGGGTTGTTGGTTGGAGGTACCGCTCTTTTGCAGGCACAATGTTGTGCCATCTGAGCTCCAGCCTGCAGTGGTCTGAGACCACTTGTAGAATTTCTTTTGACAGTCAAGATTTACTTTTCCATTGGACTAAGTAAAATAGTAAAAGAGCATATTTGTTGGTTGGTAGCTCTTTGATCAACTACCAGAAATAAAATAATGGAAAAGCTTATTCAGATTTTCACAAGATTATGTTAGCACCTTGCTTCTGCTGCAACATTAAACAAATACTGAAGCACACTCTTTGCATCTCCTATTGAGCGTAACTGGTTCCAACGTCCACGGCAATTTAAGGTACGCTCCCTTTCTTCTGCCTCAGTAAGTTGTGAAGCCATGGCTTTTAAAGCAACTGAAGACATGCCCAACATGTTCTCGAGGGAAGCTATTCTAGCCATTCTGACATCTGGTGCCATGGATAACAGTCTGATATATGGGACAACAAAAATAAAAAGGAAATTGATGAGGAATATCAAATTGCCCAAAATAGCAACTGAAAAGACAATGCAGAATTTCTTCCATGGACATTGCTGCAGATATGTAACCTGGAATATCTGTTCTTTACTGCAAGGCTTTTCTGTTCATCTGAAAACTGATCTACTTCTTTCAGTAATGCCAACTCTTCTTCAAGTGCAGCTCGTCTGAAATAAGATTCCAAGCAATGGTAAGAAAAGACAAGATACCATGTAATATATGGTACCGACACAGCAAAGGAGAAAAACAAATGTGTTGAATGCATACACTTGGTTTTGCTTATCAAATTCATCACGCACTTCATGCACGTTCACCATGACCTCAAGCTCATGTTCAAGCCACTTCTGGAGGGATTTTTCATTCATCTATATAAATCAGGTTTAAATCTATGTTAGGAAATCATTGGAAAATAATGAATCATAACTGATAAATTTGACATCGTCATTGTTATATAGAACCAAAATCAACCTGCCGAACTATTTTAGAATTACATAAAAGCCGGATCTCCATAGATGCTTAAGTAAAACATCATTTCACTTATGGTTGGTTCAAATGCAACCACAAATTGCATTAAGTTATATCGAGTATCAACAATTACCTGTCCAGAATGTAGATGTCCATTTGAATAAACTGAAAGAGAGAGCACACAATTAGAAACCAGAATATGTAGTTAAAAGAATAGTTCCAACTCTCAAGTACAGTAGCTACCTGAGTTGTCACGTGGAGAAGGTTTGCGGGCTTCCAACAATTCTTTTAGCCGTTTAGTAGCCATTGCTGCCTCCTCTGTCTTCCTTTGAAGAACCTGCAAAGAAAGGTTAACATGAATGAAGACAACTCATGTAAATCTTCTACAACTTTTGAATTTGGAGTTGTTAAGTCTTCAGGTCTTCAAACTTACCATTTTCTGGCGATGGTTTAGAGCTTCAAGTTTATGTCGTTCATACTCATTCCTTCTTCCCTCCTTTTTCAGCTGCATAGGATTAGTCAATATTAAAATACAATCATTGAGGACAAGCACACTTACTCTTCAAAATAAAAGCCATGCAAGGGGTTAAAGACTGAAATAAGCATTAAAGAAGCATTAGCGTAAAAATACAAATTGGGTCTGAATTCAAGTTAGATAGAACATTCTAAACTCAGATAGAAAGCTGACAATAATGCTTTCAATGTAGGAACAATAACTTGGGCCTCAAATTGATCACACAATGTTCACTTAGGGCCATTTGGTGCATCGTATAGGAGACACAAGATAGATGATAATAGAAGTATATACTATCATATTTCATTAAATATTTGGGCCTTACACAAAATTGTATAATGTAATTCGGTCAACACAGGATAAATTAATCCCCTTCCTTTGGACCCATTATAATAGGACAAGATTGAAATAAAAAAATATTATTTCTAATTTAGCCCTAGTTTATTTTTATATCACTCTTCCCCTATTAATAATTATTGTTTAGCCTCATTTAGCTTTAAAATATCAACAATTTAGGTTTAAAAATACTAATATTTATGTTCACATATAAAATAGGTAAATTATAATAAATATCTCAATTATTATTAATATTAATTAAAGAGATTATAAAATATTAAAAATATATAATTATTAAATAGAGTAAACACAACAATTAGTCTCTCATTTATAAAAATGATAATTATTACATTCCTCAATTTTTGTAACTAATTTTAGCCCTTTATTTCTGTTTTTGTTATAATTATTCATCCCTACCTTTACTTGTAACACTAAAATAAATGGTGAAAAGAAACAATATAACTAAAAAATAAGTATGTATTTTACATTGTCTAGATAAGACTTAACAATCAACTTCAATATTTTTCATTTAACATTGTAAGTGAATGGAGGGATAGATAATTTTAATAAATGCAAATATCAAGGATAACAATACTAGTTATGAAATTCAAGAAATGTAATAGTCACTATTTTTATAAATGAGGGACTAATTGTTGTATTTACTCTTGTTAAATACTGCAAAATAACTGTAATAGCTAGAAACTATTTTTAAAATAAGGCTAATATTGTTTGAATAAAAATTTTAATATTATTATGTTGTATACATATCTGATAATAAACACACACATGATAATGTAAGTTTATACTATTAAATTATTTATATGATTGTTTATCAAACACTTGATAGTATTATATCTTATCCTTTCATTATTCTACACTATACTATTACGTTTGTTTATCATATCCTATCTTATACTATCTAGTCCTCCAAATGCACCCTTACATTTTAAAACTAAAAGATACAACTATTTGTTAAGAGAAAGCAAACCACCTGGAGCAATTCCTTTTCTCGAGAGGCTTTCCATTGCCGAAATTGTTCAGCCTCTTGCTTCATTTTATGTTGCAATTGAACCTGCCAAGTAGGAAAAGAGAGGGGGAAAAAGAGAGAGAGAGGGAGACAGAGAGAGATTAAAAAAACCATTATTGTAATAATAATTAGTTAGCTTGGAAAAGAACTGAAACTGACCTTCTGAGATTTGATATACTGTATTTCAGCTTGTAGCTTTTTTGCAGCTTCTTCACTCTTCTCCTTTTGCTTTAGAAGTTGAACCTGATTTTCTTGTTTCTTCTTAAACTCTAAGATCTGAAGATCAATTTTTTTTAATATAAACAAATTTACTGACAAATAACTGCAACCCTGTGGCAAGAAATAACACCAATACAAGTGAAAATGTTACCTGTGCTTCCAGTGCTCTCAATTTTTGGGCACGAATATCTTGAGATTTATGTGTTTGTACATCTGAATTGGAAGCCAGATTCTCTACCTCTGCCAACAGACGGTCCCTTTCTTGCTGTCATTATCATACCAACTCAGTAAGGTAAAAACAGAGAGAAAGTTTTTATGGTGGGTTTGATAGACAGATTAAAATTTAAAAATAAGAATGTCCAGTCGGACCACTTCAACCTGCACTTTTCTCTTCTCTTCCTCAAGTTCCAAAATTTTCTTCCCAAAGTGTTGTTTGAGTACTTCAGCATCAATACCATCAATGCGTTTCATCTCAGACTGCAGAAATAATGCAAGGCTTAGACGCTAAGTTACAGTTGATATTCCATCCCTATATTCCAATTATAAAAGAAAACCAGGAAAAAAAAAAGGAAAGAAAGAAAGAGAGAACAGTGTTTATTAAGATAAGATACGTTCACATCCCTATATTCTATTCATGGTACTAAGTCAAGCATGTGGTTCAATCAAATACGTTAACAGCTTTACAGAGCCCATGAAGTGATAGCCTTTGAGAGAGAATAAAAGAATGTTATGGATGCAAAGACGAGTTTGTAAATGTATATATCACATAAATCCACGAGTTCACATCCCTATCATCACATTGAAAAATTGTTGCGTATCACACGTGGTCTCCTAGGAAAATATATGGCCACTGGTAAATACAGATTCATAAAAGGAATTTTATATGAGATACCTCTTTCTGCTCCAAGCACTTATTTAACTCCTCCATCTCTTTATCCATGGTATTTTGCAAGAGAGCATGCTCCAATTCTTTTGCTGCTTCATCAGCTTCACTACAATTTTCACCTGCAGAAAAAGAGATGGTGCCCAAAGTGATTGAGACAACCAGAACAGTAAGAGTCGTACAATAAAACAAAACCAACAGAGGGGGACATTATTTAAACCCAACAGAAACAACCAAATCCTGAAGCACTGTTCACTCCCCCATCCCCCATCTCGAGTCCCTTAATACAGTATCATAACAAATCTCAATAACACATTTCTTTAAAAAAAAAAAAAATTAGCACAGCCCTAATGTGGTACAAAATGAGCCCCTTCTTGGCCAGGGGTTTTGTGATACAGGGTGCAATAAGTTGAAGTTCTGTACTTAGAAAGCAAGTTGTCTTAGTCTAAAAAATGCAGCTAATAAAATGTCTACCTGATATACTTTCAGCCATGGGATGATCTGATGAATCTGTGCTCTGGTAGCCCCTCTCAAGTCCATCAGCTTTCACAAGACTAACATGCCCATCCTGAAGGGGAAAAATTAGTAAGGCTTTTAAATTTGTGTAACTTCAGTGAAAGCAAAAATAGCATGGGTACAACCACACCTATATATAACCAACAACGTCCTTCAAATCCATCCAAGTGCATTGAGGAAAGTTATATAAACAACACAAGAAAATGAACAAGACAAAAAAAAAATATAGTTTTTTTCATCTACATACTTGTGAATCCAGTTCACATCTTTCTACAAAAGCAGTTCTGCTACGATATTCATGAAGTTCCCTACAGAGGTCCTCATTGGCTGCCTCAAGCCAGGCAATCCTTTCCTTAAGAACCTACACAACCAAAATATTTTACTACAAACCATGCTCAATTAATCACAAACTCGTTCAAATTCCAAATAACTCGATGACTGTACATACCCGCACTTCATCAGCTGGAGCTCCACGAGCACAAAGTTCATCCTGCAAGTACTTTAGCTGCTGACGCATTTGTTGCATCTCATTGGATATTAAATCTCTATTAGCCTGTAAGCATATGATTAAATTATCAAACTATATAAAATTGACAAAATCAAATTCTGTCACCTGCATAAAGCAGAGAATAATGTAAAATCTTACAAGTAAGAAAGAAATTTGGAAACTTACAACAGGTTTATTCTGAATATTGCGTGCACGATTTGCATACTTCAGAGTATTAAGACTTTCCTCAGCATTGATGTCAGCAGGACTAATGCAAGCTGGAAAAATGCCAAAATGGGCATCTCATAATGCATAAGCATGTTAAAAGATTTAGTTTTGATCAGGCAAGAAATTCTATCAAGTGTCCAAATAGGATGACCTTACTATCTTCATATGATACAGTATCTAGACAGGACCAAAAAACCAGAAGGCAGGACCTAGGAAGTAATTACCTATCATGACAGTTTTGCTGTTTCCACCCAGTGAATCCTGCAAAAAGAACCAGCTACTCTGAATTAAAAGAGTCTTAGATTGGAATGCAAAAATCAAGATATAGTACATGGTTCATTTCTTGAATCCTGGCAACATCACAGTGTTCCCCTTCTAACCTCAAATGTCAGCTTAGCATCCCCCATCAAAAAATACCAAGAAGCAATAGCTATATTTTTCTTTTGCAGACCCAATTATCTGAATTTTTTATTCAATGCTATAAAGAATCTAAAAACTCAAGACATTGGATCATTAAGACTTGTAAGTTGGACTTTTGAATGGGTGGGAATCCTTAGAGCTTTGAATTAGATGAAGAAACAAGGGAATAGATGTTAAGAAAGTTATTCATTACAGAAAAATCATCAAGCTATGAGATACCACAAAGGAAAAAAGACTAAACAAGACTTTAGAAATGAAGTCTAGATCAGTCCATCCTATCCAATTTTAAATAACAATCAATATGCTTGCAAGTTAAACTCAAGCAACATCTCAAACAACATAACATTACTCCTACCTGCAATAGTCGAGTGAGTTTGCTATCCCGGTATGGAACATGCACACCCTCTTTTCGCTTTTTCTCATCCCCCAGTGCACTAATGACATTACCAAGTGCGAGAAGACCTCTATTAATGTGTATACCTGTTAAGAAATAAACCAATAATGTCAATACAGCACTTGTCATCACCTTTTTTTATCATTAGAACCACAAGTCTGATGCAGATATTTAAAATAAGGATATACTGCATTTTCAGTTTAACCAGTTATCACCCACCTTCTTTTAACCGAACACCATCAGAACCTGTCCTTTTAGCTCGTTCAGATCCAGCCAAATCTACCAAATGGAGCTTTGCACAGAGATACTCTTCACCCATATCCTCATCTGAAGAGTCACTGCCAGCAGATACTGAGCGGAGTTTGTGCATCTGTTCTAATGTAATTGTGAAGATGGCGTGCGAGCGACTGTTACAAGCAAAAGAATAGTAACAAGTTAGGCTATAAAGATTCATTAATGTAATGCATAAAAAATTCACCACTCAAATTTCTTGCTTGACTTTATCCAATAAATATTACAAGAAACAGCCAAAACCAACGTCAACTTTAAAAAAGAATAAAAAAAATTGAAAACAAAACAATAAAATCACCATCTTCAATAAAGGAAAACAAGCCAAACTAGTGATAGTCAATAGGTACCAACATCCATAAGAAAAACTATATTTTATGAAGTTGGTCCAAGGTGATTTGACAACCTATTATGTAGCTAGATACAATGTGATTTTCTAGTGCGAAGGCTGATCTTTCACCCAGTCCTATCCACCAAACCAGAGCCCAGAACGCAACAAAACTGCTTCAACCTTATACAGCTTTCAAGGACATAGCGACATAATGACTCAGAATCATTTTTCTATAAGGTGGCCAAGAAAGAGGGGGGGGGTTCATAATTTACCTGGACTGGTTATTCATATTTGTACTTCCTGTTGCCCTGCTCAAGGAACCCTGCTCCAAGCAAGCAGCCATCTCCTGTTTTGTAGTTACAGCTACTTCCGTTGATCCTGCCAGTGTTATAATTCCATTTGATGTCTCACGAATTTGTATTAGTGCCCTCCCAGGAGTAGTTACTTTCCCAGAATGACCACTAGAGGTTTCTGATTTTCCAACAGTTACCGAGTCTAACAAGTCCCTTACCTCTTCCTTCAAAATCTTCAAATTTAAATGCACTGATGAGTTCCTTATACCAATATAAGAATTTCTAGTGATAGAGAAAACCAGAAGACAAGAAGCTGAAATTTTGTACCATATCAAATAAACAGCAATTTTGTTTTTAATATATAAATAGTAAACTGCGATGCTGAAAATCCATTTCAGATGGAAATAACCATAATTTGAGAAGCTAAATGGATTTGCTACCAAAGCTTCAAATAGATAGGTGCAAATCAAGAACACCATATGCTCATGCTTTACTCAAGTAGGTTCATATGACGGTTATTATAAAAGGAAAGAAACAGCTTCAAAATGAACCCACATAGTTAAAAATGCATGACAAGAGCATCTGTATATAAAACCCAGTAAACACCATAATGGATTTACCTCAATGAAGGAAACATGCAACTGAAACTCTGTTTGATGCTTTTGAGATTCAATCTGGTTGAACAAGGCATTCATAACTTGAGGGATTAATCCCATCTGGCAATTGTCATTATAGCCAGTTCCCATAGTATAAGTTTTCCCAGACCCTGTCTGCGGTAGATGACCATGTCAAATACTAAAAAACTGCATGATTTTCTACAACTGAGTCAATGCATGCAAGATGGACATTACCTGACCATAAGCCAGTACTGTAGCATTGTATCCTTGAAATAAACCATCAACTAATGGGGCAATGCATTCTTTGAACATTGCAGATGAAGGAGATCCACCATTCCCATAGACATGATCAAAGGTAAAGGAGTGTAATCCAATTTGAACCTGGGCATTTTTAAAATATATTCAGATTCTGAGGCACCAGCCATAAGAAACATGTAGCAAATTATCAAGGTCACATTTTTATGGCGTGCACCATTCCATTTTCTATTAGTTACTGCAACATTATACATAAATAAATAAATCATTGACATAATAGCAGCAAATGTAGTGCCGCATTTTCTAGGCTTCCAATCAATTGAATTTTAAAGGGGCCTTTCATTATGTGCTTTTATGGCTTACACGGGAAAGAGTACGATGTGCTTATAAGGAGCTCAAGCCTATGTTACTATGAACTAATGCAAAAGAGAGAACGAGTTTTATCTTTCTTAAGATCGTCTGTAGGTTGGTAGGCACGTCCACTAACTTTTGACTCTGTGTGAAGTTTGTGACTATATAGCTTAAATTCCAAAAGCATTATTACCATTGAAAACTTAAAAGTTGTAAAGAAATTTCCATATTAATATGTCATTGCTATTTCCGTGCAATTGCAAATTTTAATTTCTGTAATTCAATGTGAATACTAGCTAGAAGAAGCAAAGCTCCATGTAAAAACTTACAATACTAAAAAGAAGAGCACAGGATTGAGGGGAAAAAAACTTCAAAATAAACGAGGAAGTGTAAATATAATATACAAAACAAAAAGGAAAATATCTTAAAAAAAAAATAGGGAAGCAAGGTTAAAAAAAATTAATCATTCATAGACAACAGAAGACGAGGTTGGTCGTTTCCTTGATCCCATCCTAATGGACACTTAAAAAGACAAAACATATATTATCGAGCTCTGAACAAAACTAAGTATCATCTTAATGAAAATTAAACAATCCTCGGCACCATTTATTAATTAATCTTAAGCTAGATGACAAAAATACGTCTAGAATTAATTACCAAAAAAATAAGTGCACAATTACTGTGGAAAACAAACTCAAGAAAGCCATAATAATTCATGAAAATGTAAGAAGCCAAAGCAGCTGCTAGTTGAAGAATCTCAGTCCATACCTGAGGCTTACCCGACGTAACGCTAACACATTCTCTACAACCTTGCTGGCGTTCATCGGCAATGAGAGGCCGAATATGAACAGCAACCTTCACACAACAATTATCCGACACTTCCATAGACAATCCCTCGTAAGAAAAAAAAACCAAAAAAAAGGAGCAAAAATGCCAGCAAATTGAAGTATATAGAAACTCAGAAGCACTTAAGACTAATCCCAATGTGTGATTGATGAGTTAGACTTAGGATGAAGAAAACGATGTAACAGCAGCAGCAGCAGAAGAAGACGAACAAAGAGGATGAATTCAACGGCAAGAGAGAGAATGAGGGAAGATAGCAATGGTGTTCGTTGGAAGAAAATGAAGGGAGAAAAAGCGAAAGGAAAGCGCGGGTTAACGAGCTAAGAGTGGGTTTGAAGGCGGGAGTAACTGAAAAGGAAGAGAAGGTGACGGCAACAACAACCACCACATCCACCATCCACCACTATCACTTTCCTTCACCTTCACTCACTGCTCTGCTTTCTCTCTCATTTACCGAAGCCTTTGCCGATGCTCTCTCTACAATGACTCCTTGCTACACTCCTTTTCCCAATTTGCCCCTCCTTGCTTACCTCTTCATCCCTCCCTTTTCGGTCAGAATCTTTTTGCTTTTTTTTAATTTCTTTTTGCTTTCATCGGGCTCGGTTACAGTCCATTGGAGTTATTGATTTATTTCTTTTATTTCTTTTTTTTTTTTTATCCAAAGGGACAAAACTGAGAGGAAACTCTTTCTCTTTTTCATTATTATTTTCAGTAACAATGCATAAATCTAGTTACTTAGAGCTGTTTGCCTTGCGCTTAAAACAGTTAAAACACGTTGGCCGCCTTTTACGCTACTCTTTTCTCTTTCTTACAAGCGGCGTGGTTATTGAAAAAAACTGAGCGTTTTTATTTGTAATTGCACCTTGCTTGCGCTCTATTTTTTATTTTATTTTTAACTTAAGCAAAAATTGATGAGGACGGAAAATCAACTAAAAAGTTCACAGGGTCAAATAAACACACGAAAAGATTCCATCTATAAACTTATCATATGGAAATGAAAAATTAAAATCATATTTTTTTTAGAATTATATGTTTTCAAAAACTTTGCTAATATAATTTTTAGAAATATATTTCTAAGAATACTATGTTACATGTTTTTCCAATTCAAAAGATTTCAAAAAATATTTCAATTTTGTATTTTAACTAATTTATATATTTTTAAAAATATTATAAAATTACTAAAAAAAATTTATTATAAATTGAAGGATCAACATTAAAAAATTGATCAATAAATGACAATTACAATCGTCAACAATGGTAAGTGATGATAGATAATTATCAATGATAATTAATAATAACGGATAATAATTTATAATGAAAGTAGTAATAAGTTACTACCAACAAAAAAATAATAGATAATAGTCAATGAAATCAATTGTGGTAAATAGGAATTATTGACAGTGGATGGTGTTTTATTAATTTTGGTGGATTGAGATAATAAAGCATTAATTGAAAGGTGAGTGAATTTTTTTATATGAATAAATATTTTCATAACATAAGATACTCATTTTAATGAAAATATTTTAAAAAAATACCAAATTAAAAATGTTTTCAAATAAATATTTTTAAATTTTGAATCATGTTCATCTAATATTTTCCAAAAACAATTTTTAAAATAATAACAAATTTCCACCAATCAAGTGTGGGATTATATTTCATTTACCTATAAAGTAAGTTTTTATAGAAAAGTAAACTCTTGAGGAAATAAATTTTTATACTAATTTTTTGGAAAGTGATCAAGTTGTTTAGTTGATAATAAGGAATTGTTACTCCTCAAGACTTAATTTCTCAAGCATTGTTAGGTAACTTCAGTTTAACTTTAAATTTTTTAAAAAATATTATTAAAATAATTAATATATTATTCAAAATAGTAGTTTCAAAATAGAAATTTCAATGAATTTTAGTTGTTTCTAATATTTTTCTTTAAAGTTATATTTCTAGTTTCTTTTTCAATCAAAAAATTTTCAAAACTTATAAGTTCTTGTTCTTTAAATTACCATAAAAAGTTTAAATTAACATAATCATTTTTATAAATGTCATATATTTTTATTGTAAACTTTTCATAAAATACTGAATAATTCATGCATTACAACCTTAATAAGTATAATTTCATATTTTTAGTTATATTACATACATAATATAATTGTTTTAAAATTGACACTTGCTTGTTATCTATCTTAATTTTTTCAGTAAAGCATTTATAAATATCTAAAAAATGCATAGATGTGAAATCTATTTAATTAATTAAAATTTTGTGATTTTTGTAAAAATTTATTATAATTATTTTATAAAAATCTGAATAATTTATGTATCACACTCTTTATAAATAAATTTTTATAATTTAATTTAATATTTCTTAATTTTTATAGTTAATTTATAAAAATTTATAATATCATAACAAAAAATTATAAAAAAAATTATTTTTTTACATAACTATAAAATTTTTAATGTACATAAAAATAAATTTTTTTCTGATTACACCATTTTTGCGAAACATTTCTGGATACGGTACAACATAATTCTGAGTACTGTTTGGCAATTTTGGAAACGAAACAAAAAGCCTCCATCTCCAGGCTCCAGCTGTGGAGTCCCAGGAAACATAAGTCAGATCGGATGGCAGCCTTTTACAGAGAGAAAGATAACAAGACCCGAAAGGGATAGCCACCACTGCAAAGAAACGTAGCACAGGGGGAAGAAGCAGCTTTTGGGCCCTCACTCACATGGTTTTCCATAGCACTCACCAAAGTCTTCGACCACTTTTCAGCTGCGGTCCCCTTTGAGCCTTCGCAATTTCAGCGACTCATATCTTTGTTTGTTGCTAAATTTCGTTGCAACCTATTTCCTTCCTTTCGTTTTCTGGCAACATTTTCTTTTCCTTGTATGAATCATCATGCACAGGGTTGAACCCTCAAATCTGCTACGCAGAAAATATTCCATTTAAACCATTTTCCTATTTTTAATTATGTGATCAGAATCGACTACGAATACAAAATTGGCTTTTTCTTTGTCTTGAGATCTTCAGAAGCGGCATTTAAAATTGATAGCTTCATAATTTAGTTACTTGCAGAATAAGATGCTTCGATTCCTGAAGCTAGATTTCTTTTCTCTTACCTTGTTAGAGTCCATAATTTAGATGATTTTTTTAAGTAAACCCTTATTTTAATTATTAATGTATTTAATTTGCATTAATTTTATTTTTTTGAAGTAAGATTTATGTTAATTTGATTTTTTAAATTTTAAACCTGGATAAAATATTAATATTTAATCTAAATGATTAATATTTATAAAGAAATTAAGATTTTAGTGGAATTTAAAATTTCAGAAATTAAATTGATATAAATTTTACTTAAAGGATAAAATTAATACAAACATAATATTTCAAGATTGAAAATGGAATTTTAATCTTTTTTTAACACCTTTTAATAGGTGATATTTAAGCAAATTTATGCATATCTCAGACCAATTTTTTCAGAAAACATTTCAGAGACAATTCATTTATGTTTGGCTTAAAAAATTTTCAATTTTTTTCATTATTTATTTATATAAGGTAATTTTTTTATCTTGATAATATTCAAATTCAAAGAGTATTAATTCAAGCCTTACACATTATTAGCTCAATCTTCCCCTCGTTTCATAGCAACTATGAGAAGCACTAACAATAAATGGGAGGAGATTTTCCGCTTGGATAAGAATATAAATAAAGGTAGCTCTCAGATGACGGCAAAGCGGTGAAAAGCATACAAATAATGGTGTATGTTGACATAAATTTTTAAAAAGTTAAAAAAATTTAATTAAAAGTTTTTAAGAGGGTCAAATAATTTATATAAAAATTTCAATTTTTTAATAAAAATATTTTATTTTAATATATAATTTTAAAAATTGAGAAATTAAAATCACCCTTTTCTTCTATGAAAAAGCGTACTTTTGTATTTAAATTTCATTCTGGGATCCTTCAAACAGCAATTAAAGTCGGTATCTGTGCTGATCCAAACAGACCAACCATCTGATTCTGCATCCATAAAATATTGTAAAAATTGAAAAAAAGCCTATTTGTTTGGACCTGTCATAATATTTAATATTGTTTGGATTTCAAGCTCGAAGCAGTTGCATCTAATTAGTTCAGATAAATTATAGTATACTCCATTCACAATACATATTTTTAATTTCAATTAATTAATAGAAAAAAGTTAATTTTAATTTCTAATGCATTTCTATAGATAACATTTATTAGAAGCAGAGAGACCTATTGAAGTTCAAATCTTTAAAATAATTATTCATTAATATAAATTTTTCCATTAAATAAAAATGAAAAGATGTGTTATAATTGCAATATAGAAGGTCAGTTTTGGCCTTGGCGGAGAAGAATTGAACTTAATAAATGACAAAAGAAGCTGTTAGCTTCAATTTCCCTTTCTTCACCAAACGCTTTCTCATCGGATTCTGCTTAGACAGCACCGTTAGAAAGTATCGGAGCCACGTAATCCCAACGAGGCCCCGCTGATGCGTGTTAGTGGCCAAGATTTGGTTAGTTTGTTGAAATGATGTTAATGTAATCTTGTTTTTTTTCCCTTTAAGTGCCGCTTTTGGTTGGGTCATTCGCGGCGCCGACAAACACCAGAAAACCTTAACACCCATATAAAATTAGAGTTGGAGTAGATTAAACTAACAATGTTGAGGATTGCTTTATTCCAAGTGCAAAACTTAAATAAAATTTTCAAGTGATTCACGCTGCGGTGGAATTGGAAAAATATTTTTAGGAGTGTTAAATTTGTACGAACATATTAATATTAAGAAAAAAAATTTATACAACATTTTTATAATTTTTAAAAATAATATAAATTATAATATTATTTCATCAAAATAAAATAAAAATAACTTATTCATTGTTAAAATCTCACATATATATATATATATGTACACACACACGTATCACACGTATGAACTTAAATATGCCAATTAAATAGTAAGGATAATATTAGATTTTGGAAGAAACAAGTATTTTTAAAAAATATTTATAAATTTATAATATAATATATGGGACCGTAGGTTTGGAGTTCATGGCCTCTTAACGCGACACGCAATTCCGCCCCTGATCACATAAAACTTTTCGTTTAAATTGTAATATATGTATTAATTATTTTATTAATTATTAATAATTTTAATTTATTTTAATAATTATAATAATTATTGATATTATGATTATAATTATAATAAAATAATTAATATATATCATAATTAAATAAAAACTCTTATGACAATTATCTAAAGTTTTTACCTTTATTCACGCTGGCCTCATTTCTATCTACTTTTTTTTCCGCCAATAATTTTAGTTTTGTATTTCTACTCTCTCTCTTTCTTTTATTCTCATAATCACGTGTAGCTCAAAATTTTTAGCCTCGAGTACTTGTGGAACAAAATGAATGAAGCAGTAAATATGACAAAAAAATGTATAATATTATTATTTTCTGAAACATTGATAGAATAATATTTCATTAATGAAGGAGAAAATTTTCTTTAAGCAAGATCTAAAATATTTCATTCTATTTTGAAATAATTGAAATTTGCCTCGAATTAATTGAGTACTAAGAAATTAAATCTTTAAATTACATGAAATTTAAAATTAGCACTCGTTAATCAATAATCATCATTCACTTAGTCAATTAGTTTTTTAAATTACATCATCTTTTATAAACTTTTTAAACAGGGAAATAATATTATTGGTTGCTAGTTTATCTCATTATTTTTCCATAATTTCTATGTGATTAAATAACAACAATTAAACTAAATAAATATAATTTTAACTAAATATTTGAAAATAAATTATAAAATTATAAAACAATGATGCAATAAACACATATATGATAATATTGTGATTTTTATTAAAAAATAATAAAAATTACATAAATTAATAAAATAATTTATTTAATAAATAATAAGTGTTAATTTCAAATTTAATATAAATTAATAATTTTATATCTCCAAATTTTCATAAAGGTATTTTGATATCTTTTCTTTTCATTATAACCCCATCTTCTTCTTCTTCTTTGTCTTATTCACTAGTTTGTGCCATTCTTCTATTAAAATTTGAATATGCCAATTCTAGACTTGGATGAATGCCTTTTAACCCAAGGTAATGGAACATTGGCCTAAATCATTTCTTGACTACGGCGCAAAGTAGAGATGCCCATAGGTTCTGCCAAGTGGAAAGATGCCTACCTAGACTTGTCATATAATGTTGTTCAATTCATCGTAAAACTGTTTTGGTTGTTAGAGGAATAAATGGGAAAACATGGATTACCACAAAAACAAGGGGTTATAACTTATATAGTTTAATATTTATTTTTAAAAATATAACATTTGTAAAAAAATTCAATTAATTAGATTTTAGGTTCAATTGCAATTATAGTCCATCTAAAACATGAATGATGGCATTTAATCTATTTTAAATGAAGTATTCAATTTTTATTTCTTGATATTAAAACTAGATCAAATTGAATTCAAATTTATAATTTTTTTCAATTTTAAAATAAAAATTTCTAGTTGATATAATATTTTTTATATAACAAAAGTAGTAAGTTACTTAATATATACGCAAAATTTTAGATTCAAACTTAAAATATAAAAAACTTTATAAATAATATCAAGTCCTGCTACACTGTTATAAGTGCCCAAAAATTTTTAATAAAACTCTAAACTGATAGTTACCGGAAAGAAAATTGGTGAAACTAATCTTAATACCATAAAAAATGCAAATCATATAACCTAATTAAAATAAAAATATCCTAATCTAGCCATTAGTATCATTTGAATGACTAATTTCCATTACAATAATTTTTAACTTAAAGTTTTGTTAAAACTTTTTGTGTCAAATAAAATATTTACTCTTCAATGTTATTAAAATTAATTACTAATGTGAATAAGATGAAATTTAATTTATATATTAAAAACACTGAAGTAGAATATAATATTTAACATGCTTCAAATACAATGAATGTATAGCTTAGAGGAAGCAAAATTATAATTAAGCTTAAATTTTACATATATGTATGATCCCCTTATAGTTCCAAAGCTAACAATTTATCTTATAAATCAATCGAAAGCATGCAAATCATCCCTTATCGTCTAAACTCAGGTTATAAAACATATACAACGTTTCCTCTTCAAGTTGGATTATGGGAGTAATTTGCGTAATTTCATTAATTCAAGAAGGCAAATTACTGCAATAAAAATAAAAATAATAGAGATAACGCGCACGTGGCATCCTATCGAGAGAGATTCTTTGTAATTTACTTCTAATATTATCACCACTAATATTCCTGACTCTATTTAAAAATAAAATAAAATTGGGCAAGTAGGAATTCAAAAAATAATAATATATATATATTAAAAATAAAAATTGAAAGGTTCGAGAATTTCAAATCCCACTATTCATCCCCCAAAACATTTTTCTCAAAAAATTACATGTTAAGGGTACAAAAAAAAATTATATTCTGCAATTTTACCCTTGCTAGAATTCGGTGGAATCATATAATTTGGTCAAAAGAGAACAATCAATTTTTTCTGTTCCTATCATCCCTGGCTAACATTGACAGAGAACTCAGCTTTTTTTTCGACCTTTCTTTATTCTTTCTTGCTGCTTTATACCCAGTGGGCCTCTTCTAACATGTCCACACTTCCCAATCCCATCACTCACCCCTTTTACATTTATCTTTGAAAGGAAAAAACATCAGAAGAAGGTTTATTTATCATTTTCACAACACTTATATATATGTCAAAATTTGAGTTAGGATCGTTACAGTAAAAATATGAAAAATTATATTTTTTAAGAAATAAAAAATTATAAATTATTTATTTATTCATAAAATATAAAAGATTATTTTTTAATAAATTATATTTCTCACAAAATATAAAAAATAATTTACTTATTTTATTAATTAACTTCTATTTCTTGGTAAATACAACTCCTTTCATGTCAATCAAATGAAATTGATAACTTCCCAGAAAGTGCACATAAAAAATTTTCCTAAAAAATTTAACTTACTATAGAAAATTTTTTTTCACATAAACCAAACAATTTCTTAAACTACATTTTAACTCAAAATATTCATACATATAATGACAAAAAAAAATTCAAGTGAAAATGAAATTAGCAATTTTCTTCCAAAACCCTTCATCCCCCCCCCCCCCAAGAAAAAAAAAATCATGATAGTATTTTCCTTTCCTTATGATCTCTAGCAAGAGCACTAACACAATCAAATGCAACCCTCGACCTCAATGTTTTGTTTTGGCCCAAGGTTCCAATACAAATCATTTCAAACCTGGCAGCAAAGATAAGAGGAAGCATTGGATTTGAACCATGCATTTTAGAGGGAGATAAACATGAATTTTTTTATTTCAAATTATGACTTTTAATTATAAAAATAGAAAATCTTAAAATAAAAACTATATATTTATCTTTATAAAATCGCAAAAAAATTTGAGAAAAAAAAAGAAAATATCCTATTAACAATGTTTTTATATGGTACCATTATTGCTGTGGTCTTCTTCCTCGGAAACCATCATTGTCAATGAACCCGACTGTATTTAATCCACACAAATTTAATTATTTTGTTCATAAAATGATAAAATTATAAGGCAAATAGTAAAATAACTTTAAATTATAATAATGATTATAATAATATTTGACTAATATTTTATTATATAATTCTATTTTATATATAAAATTTTAATAGTTAGAATATTATTCAAATATTAATATTATATCCTTTTTTTATAATTTAAGAATGATTTTAACATTGTCTTACAACTATAACCCAAAGATCTCAGCATGCATTGCATGGCATCCTGAATGAGAATGCATACAACTCCAATCACATCTTTATAAATCAATTAATATTTTTATGAATGATTTTAATTAAGAGGTTAGTATTAATTGATCATGAATTAAAAATAAATAAGATAAAAATTATATATATAAAAAATTAAAATAAGATAATTTTGTAGAGAGTTTCATACCTTAAGAGGTTGAATTTTCAGTTGAATTATTTTTTCATTTATAAAATATCAAAGTAAAGAAAAAAGTACAAATCTCATTAAAAAATATAATTTAAGAGTAAATTTTTTTAATCTCTTTAGAGATGAAATTTCTTATAAAATTTACCATTAAAATAAATAAAAGGGGAAAACACAATATAATCCTATAAATTTTGCTTGAGTGACAAAAACAATATATAAATTTTAAAACTTTACATTTTACCTTTTTAAACTTTAACCTTATACTTTGCCTTCTAAATTTTCAAAACAAATTAAAATCATTAATTTTTAATTAAGGCTAAACGTTTCATTGTGCCTGGTCATTCTTTAATTTAGACAAAAGAAAAACACTCGAGTTCAATAACAAATCTTCCAAAAAAAATTAAAGAGAAGTTGAGAGATTAAGATTCAAAATTATTTCTAAAATTTCAAATAAATTTTTTTCTTAACACATAATTTATTTTGACTATATCAATTTATTCAATTTTTCTTCAAAATGTGAAAAATAAATCAAACATCAAACTTCAATTTCATGACACCTCTACTAGATTAAAATATAATATAGATTAATATAATATAAAAACTTCTGTAATTTTATTAACTGTATTGGCCAAACTATTCAATTTTCAAATTTATAAATTACATAGAATTTGTTGAGCTTTCACAAATATAAATTTTAAAAACTCTTCAAAAATAAACTTCTATTAAATAGAAGTAAATCAAATTTTAATATCATGTACTTTCTAAGTTTTTACAACATATACGGCATCTTTATAATTTTTGAATGACTTGTTTTATATATTATGAAAATAATTGGGTTAATAAAAATTCAGATTTAATTTGAAGCAAATGATTTTGTATTTTTTAAAAATTCAAAATAGCGTCGTATAAATTTTAAATTTTCTAAATTACTTATATCACTTAATTAAAATTTAAGCATAAAATTTCAAAAATTATATAATATTTTTGCCACTTAATTAAAGACGAGGTGGTAAATTTAATTTTCCCTAAGATAAAACTAGATTAATTAGGGAAGGTGGGGAGCAAGCCGAAGGGCTTGAAATCACGTCTAACCTGACTTCTCAGTGGGGACCTTTTCGGGTTTTGAAGGGATCTATCACTGCAACTTAAAATGAAAAAAAGGAGGCTCCGTACTTATTTTATTTAACTCTTATGGAGAACGGTAAATTGCATTCAAGTGTCATTATGGTCTCGAGCCATCTTCGTTGGATTTGGTGGACGGCTGTTGGAGAAATTATTAACATACTTAATTACTTATCGTTCCGTGGCTGTTTCAACCCCCAAACCAAAGTGCCAAAATGTACTTGTCTTCGTAATTAATTAGTGATGAAAAATAAAATGATTGAAAGAATGATAATTTATTTAATATATATATAATTAAAATTTTTAAAATAATATTAAATATTATTATAATATTGATTCGAATTAAATTAAAATATTAATAAATTATTATATCTTTTTACTTGATTTGCGATCAATCCCTCTCTAAAAATAGCAACAGTGACAATGAGGCTACATCAACGGAGGAAATTGATAATATCCGCCATAGCACCAAAAAGTTTAAATAGAATGGCATTGGATTTTCCAAATCCTCTGACAGGACCCAAGACATGAAAATTGGATGACAGATGAAATCCAAACTCCATCAGTTGATACTCTAGGTAATCACTCATACTAAGATGCTTTAATCTCTAATGATGGAAATGTTTTCTCTAAAGATAAGTGGTGGACTATTGAAAACTTTGTCGATACGGAACTCAATTCAAGGATATGGATGAAATTACTATTATTGAATTAGGGAGTTTTCCTAATTTGTTGATTTCTGAAAACTAAGAATACCTGGATGTGTAATCCATGGAAGCATACTTGATTGTTAAAGTTTTGGATAAGCAGATAGGATATAATGGACTCAAACAAAAGCTTGATCAGTTTTGAGCCTAAACTGGTAAACTATCACTTATTGATATAGGAAATGAATTTTTCATTGTTCATTTTGAAGTTGTGGAGGATTACCAATTTGCTTTATGGGGTGGGCCTTGGATCATTTTTTACCATTACCTCACTATATGACATTGGCATTCCCTATTTCAATCCTTTTTCTACTAAAATTGATGAAGTCACATCATGGATTAAAATTATTGATTTGCATACTGAACTTTTTGACCGGAAGTTTTTAGGAAGTGTTGGTAGTCTCATATGCAAAACCTTCAAGGTGGATTTTAACACAGTTGCTATTCACAGGGGGTGATATACTAGACTATGTGTTAAAATTGGCCTCACACAACCTCTTTTACCAAAGTTTTTTGTAAAGGATGTGCCTATAAAGATTTGAATATAAGGGGATCCACCTTATTTGTTTTAAATGTGGAAAATATAGGCATGACCATGACCATTATCCTGACAACAAAGTTAATTAGCTCCTGAAGTATAGAAAAATGTCTAGATCTTGAAGCCAGAAAATGATCATGAAACTACTGTGTTTGACCCATGGATGGTGGGTCCAAATAATAAAAAGGGATGAAAAGGTAAAAATGATGCTAGAATTTCAAAGAAAACAACTAAGATTGCCCCTAGAACCAAGGTAAGCTTCTCTCAAAAAAACACTCTAACGGATAAATCTTGCTTTGAGATATTAGAGGACATCATTGAGGAGACCATAGAGGAGCATGATCAAGTTCAACACCAGAAAACACTTGAAGGATGAAGCTCGAATGAACTTATTAATTGGAAAGGCAAAATAATTTCCTCATATGAATAGGCAAGGTCCTTATGGAATAATAATTACAAAAAGCCATTTGAAACTCTATACAATGCCTTGAAGGTTTGTTCCCTATTTCAAAATATGCTTCTCATCTACCTCAAACCAATAAAGTTACCTGGATCCCACTTCAAGAGATAAACACTAATCGCCTTACGGTAAAAGGTTCTACCTAAAAGGTAACCAAAACACATTCCTCTTCTACTAAAATGCTATGATATTATTGGGATGACACATACTAAACCACCGACCCATTTAGGAATAATGATGGCTCTGAAAACATGAATGTAAATGTTTCTATTGTTGATTTATAAGATAGTGACCCATTATCCCAAGATAACAATGAGGCCTATGCTAATTGCTTGATCTATTGAAAAATTTCATCTTAATGAAAATTTTGGTTTGGAATGTTAAAGGAGTTGCTGGTAGTTAATTTGCTAGGTCCCTCAAAGAAATCTAAAAATTAACAAATCTGATATGGTAGCTCTTCTTGAACCTAGAATTAGTTGTTAATGTGCCAAAAGAACTATTAGACATTTCGATTTCAAAATTTCTAAACTAATTGAAGTTAATAGATTCAAGTGGAGGAATCTAGCTGTTATAGTCCAACCTGGATCTCAAAATAAAGGTAATCATGCCCCATAGTCAATTCCTTCATGTCAAAATTTTATTTGGCAACAAGGATCCTTAGCTTTTTATAGCAATTTATGCAAGTCCTCAGGAAGATCAAATAAGCATCATTTGGGAGTAAATCAAACTAATTGCAAAGACCACTTTTTTACCTTGGCTATTTGTGGGTGATTTTAATAAAACTACATTTTGTTCTAAGAAGAAGAAAAGGGCTTTTGTTAATGCATCAAAATATGCTAAATTTCTTCAATGGATCAATCCTTATAACTTGATTGATATGGAGGATGTTGGAGCAAAATTTACTTGGTAAGAGCCTAAATAGAACAATTATGAACGTATATTTAAAAGACTTGATCGAGCTTTGTATAATACTGAATGGCAAACAAAATATCCCTTAACCTATGTCAAAATCCTCCCTTGAATTCAATCCAATCATTATTCACTCCTACTATATAATACTACTGATCACTATTTTAAAACTTAAATCGGATTAGTCGATTTAACTAGTTTAACCGAAAATTGACCCCTAGTCTAGTTCAGGTGAAGGGTGAAACCCAAAAAGGTGGTTCACCCACTTCGAACCACTAGAACCCAGTAAATACCCGAAAACCCATCGAATTGGTTGTGAACTAATTCGGACAGGTCTCTAATATACGCTCTAGTAAAAATGTAATCCGCATTGCCAATAAGCCTCGTCCTCCAACCCTCTCCTCACTGCAAGTGCAGCCTTAGCCATTAGGCTTGTGTGTTGTTTCATCTTATATGTTTCATCAAAAATATATATTGTTATCACTTAATATATTCTGACAAAAAAAGAAATAAAATATATTTATTATATAATAAATTATATTAATTAAGTTTATATTAAATATAATTTTAAATTATACTATTTTAATTAATCTCATTATTTTGAATATTTCTTAACTCTATTTAAATTATATTATACATGTTACAATAAATACTAATAATGAAAATTTATTTGTTTTTGTGTAGTGGTAACATACAAATTTAAAATTTAGAAAAAATATTATATTCTTAATGATTTAAAAATATTAATTCATAATGTGATGTATTAATTTTTTATCATGTATATTTATAAATATAAAAATATATTAACTGATTCAACCATCCAATTGAACCAGTTCAACCTTTATCCACTCACCTTGTCGAGTTAATGGCCGGACCAAGTTTTAAAATATTACTACTAATCCTCCAAAGCATCTTGACAAACCTTTTAGATTTTTTACCTCATTGCTCAACCATCCCAGTTTTAATACTTTCCTAAAAGATAATTAGAGACAGGGATACCATGTTCCACATACTATTTTTTATCTATCTTCTAGACTTTTATCTTAGAATAAAGAAGTTTTTAGACATATCATTAAATGGAAAAAATCAACTCTAGTTAGATTGAATGGCATACAAATCTCGCTTCAAATAGGCCTAAATAAGTTTCTAGAGAATCTTGAATATACACTTTACAAAGAACTCAACATTATTTTGGATTAGGAAGAAATACTCTAGTTCCAAACATCTCGCAACGACTGGATCAATTATAGTGATAGAAATATATGTTATTATCATGTCAAAATAGTTATTTGAGGGAGGAGGAATGAAATTGTAATGCTTAAAAATTAAGATGGAGAGTGGATTAATGATCAAAATATACTTAAATGCATGGCAATCTCTTTCTATGAAACTCTTTATAAAGAAACCACAACTCATCGTATTTGGTATCAAACCCAACATACATGGCCAAGTTTAAATGGAAGAACTAAGAGATAACTAGATCAAATAGTCATTAACTAAGAATCCATTCCATCTTTACTAAAATGGGAGCTTTTAAGGCCCTAGAAAAGGATGGTTCCCCTATTATTTTTTAGTAGAGAAATTAAGGCCTGATTAGCAAAGATATTAGTGATTTTATCAAGAATGTATAGTCTAACCATTCTTTGATCAACTAGGTGAATTCTACATTTCTCTATCTTATCTCAAAAGCAAATAAGCTAGAATACATTACCCAGTTCCGTCTTATTACTTTGTGTAATGTGATTTACAAAGCCATTATAAAGATTATCATCAACCATTTAAAAAAATCGCTTCATAGACTTATATATCCTTATCAAGCTAGTTTTATCCTAACTTATAATCATAACATAAGAACTCATTCACTGTATGCAGAGGATGAAGGGCAAAAAGTGTTTCGTGACAATCAAAATCGATCTGGAGAAGGCCTATGACAAACTAAGTTAGGAATTCATTTAGAAAGTACTTATAGAGATTGGTATGTCTTCAAATTTTATTCATTTAATAGTGACATGTATTACTTCTTCTTCTTTCAAAGTAATTTGGAATGGATCTAAATCTAATAACTTCAATCTTTAAAGAGGAATTTGGCAAGAGGACCCTTTGTCCCTATATATCTTTGTTCTTTGTGCAAAAAAGCTATCCTATTTAATTATAGCTGAAGTTACAATTAGAGGTGGATTTTTTTACGAGTAGGCTATGGGGTCCTTAAAATTTCTCACCTCCTTTTTACTAATAACTTACTTGTTTTTGCTGAAGCCAACTTAACTTAAATGAGTACTAACCTTAGATGTTTAAAAAAATGCAGTGACATGTCTGTCTAATCCATCAATAAGCAAACAACTAGCATCTTTTGCTCCAGTACTACACCTTTAACTGTATGTGAATAACTTATTCAACAAAGTAGTTTTAATCATGTAAAGGAATTGGGTCGCTACTTTGTAATATAAGTAAACTTTTAATAGATCCTTTTCACCACATTGTTGAATGAATTAAACAAAAACTAAGTATTTGGAAGTCTCAATATCTTTCAAAGGCAAGTTGAATTACTTTGGCTAAATTGGTTATCTCTACCATCCCTTTATTCCAAATACAACATACCAGAATTCCTAGAGAGATTTACAATACTATTGAAAGGAAATAACGACAATTTATTTGAGGTAATACTGACCAATCTAGGAAAACACATTGGATCTCTTGGGTACTATGTGCTTGCCCAAGGAGAATAGGGGTTGGGTTTCAAACATTTGGTGGACATGAATAGTGTTTTTTTTATGAAACTAGGATGGAATCTTATATCACATCCTTAAAGCCTATGGTGCTAAGTCTTGAGAGGTAAATATCAATACAATATTAAATTCAATAAACTTGTAATTGTCAAAACCAATGCTTCTCGACTACAGAAGGAAATAAATAAACTTTGGCCTTAGAAATCTAATTCATATTAGTAAGAAATTGGTGATGGCAAAGATATTCATTGTTGAACCTCCAGCTAGTTAGATGGCATGTGTCCTTTTATAAATTTATTTGGCAATCCAATCCTAACAAAAGATCTTTAAGTGAAGGTTACTAATTATGTTAACAACTTTGGTCACTAGGATGTACAAAAATTACGACCTTTGCTTCCAACTATTGTCTTTAACTATATATAGATTGTTCTCCCCTAATGTAACTATGATGGTGTAGACTGCTTGATTTGGAACAAGGACCTAAGTGGGAAATTCTCTGTTAAATCTACATACTCAATGATCATAAACCAAACCTCACTAATTTCCTTGCCTTTTTGAAAACTAATATGGTCCTGGCCAGGACCTAAGGGTGGCAATTCGTGTCTGCGGGTCGTGTTCGTGTCGGGTTAAGGAGTGGCTTGGACCCATTTACAATCAACCCGAACACGACACAAATAAATAAACAGGTTGACACGACACGACCCGTATAACCCGAATAATGGACAACCTAATTTGCACACACAGATAAGGCACGACCCGTTTAACCTGTTTAATATTATCAATCCAATTATCAACCCGTCTAACAAAATTAACAACTTTCTGGTGAAAAATACAAAATTTAATATTGCAATTCTAAGTTTTAACATCATAATTAACATGTCTTTAACATACATATTTAAATAAAACGTATATCCAAGGAAAATCCCAATAATAGAAGCTAACAAACTAAATAAAACACATATTCCAAATTTTTCTTCATCATATAGTTGTATATCGTTGACAGCATCTGCAAATTTGTCCTTAAGTACATGTTCAATCCTTATCTTCATTGTTATTGTTGAGCTTGGACAACTTCCACATGCTCCTATTTATCATTTTCAATTCAAGGAAAACATTGATATGTCAGTTTAAATTAAGAAAAGTAAATGAAACTATTAATAAAAAACTACAGCAAACAAAAATAATTACTACTGGTTATATAACATCGTTCATGTTGTTAAATTAAAGGAGCATTCACACACAGATTGTAAATTACTTGCTGTTGAAGATGACATTAAGGAACATTCACACACAAATTGAGTTGCTGCTGATTCTATGATGAAGATGACGTTAAAAAGAAAAAAAACAAGCAAGGAGGATAAACTGACATAACAACACCCAAGAAGAAGACGACAAGATGACATGGGATTTAGCAAGACGACTTTGCTGACACCAACTCAACACTTTCTTATGCAGAAGACGTGGTGTGGATGAAGAGAGGATACATATAATCTGTTTATACTATATTTCTTATGTAAAAAGAAAAATCCTGATACTTTAAAAGATGCTATTAAAGCATTTAAATTATACATATGGATACGGTAAAGAAAACTAACTTTATTATCTTTTCTTACAAATCTTAATGGTAGAAAGGAATTTATACAATTATTTGTTTAACGTGTTTCATTGCATAAAAATTGAATTTTTAAAACCACTTTTACATCTAAAATTGATTTTAAAATAAAATTAAAAATAGTAGAAGTGAAAGACTTAAAAAAACCCATAAAATACTAGAACTTTGTTAGAGGACAGAGCAACATGCAAGAAGACATAGGATTCTAGTTTTATACGAAATATACTTTAAGAAGACAACAACTTTATTAGAGAAGGCACCTTGAACTTAATTATTCTAAGGTAATTTAAAGTAAAATTTGGACCAAAATTACTAACCTTACTTTAAGAATTTCCAAGAACATTGCTTGAGCATTGTCCTGAAGCATTTTCTTCCCTATTGAGTTCCACATCCACCATGTCTTCAAGGAGCTCCTCCAAATTTGGTTGGAAGGATTCTATAATGTCATAAACAACTAAAGAATTAACCAGCAAATAAAACTAAAAATAAATTATTGTATGTTCATTTTTTAAATATACCTGTTGTACATCCATAGAGCCAATCCCTTGTGCAAACTAATGCTTCAACACATTCAGGTTTAAGGGCACTTCTAAATTGATCAAGAACACGTCCTCCAACACTAAAAGCTGATTCTGATGCAACAGTTGAAATAGGAATGTTTAACACATCACGAACCATGGAAGAAAGTTGAGGATATCAAAATTGATTTGCTTTCCACCAAGAAAGGATATCCAATTGAGTTTTCCTATCAACTCTTTGTTCATCCAAATAAAGTTTCAACTCTGACTTTAGAGCATTTCCATAAAATTCCTCACTTTCAAAAGAGTCAAATTCCTACATTTGAATAAATTAATGCGTTAGAACAGCAATCAAATTGTTGAAAAGGCAACAATGAAAATTAACTAGAAACAAATAAAGAATAATAACTTACATTCATTACATCTCTTGTTTCCGAACTAAAAGACTCCTATCCACTTGAGGTACCAATACCTCTATCAGAAGTTGAAAAATTTCTTATAGCTGGATTTTCCACATACTCATTGAAAAGGAAAAAAAGCTTATCTCGGATAATTGTAAATTCAAAAGAACTACTAATCCCATAAAGCTTCTTGTAGCAAAAGTCCACAAACTGAATTTTGTATCGAGGATCTAGTCTGACTGCAATAGCTAATATTCTAATAAAATCACCCTAATACTTTTGGAACTTTTCAAATATTTGAGTAGCCATTTTTTTCAAGTACTCATCTTCACTTTCCATATGTTGTTTCAATGTCAAGTGAGCCATGAAAACATAAGGGAAATACAAGTTTGAAGTGGGATACTTAGTTCCAAAAAAAACACAAGTAATTTCATAAAAAACTGCAAGAAACTTATTTATCTTTTCCACCTTATCTCATTCACTTCTAGATGGACAAGAAGTGTAACTAGAATCAAGTATTTCCAAATGTTGGAAAACACGTTATAAAATAAAGCACTTTCAATCATAAGGAAAGTTGAATTCCATCTAGTAGGCACATCTTGCCTCAAACCTTTTTTCCCATCCAATCCTGATTGCCTAACACAATTCAACCACTTTTCCTTTTTAGCTTGTGACCCTCTCACATATTTGACACTTTCACGAATCTTACATATTGATTCATCAATTTCTTTCAATCTATCTTGCACTATAAGATTAAGTATATGAGCACAACACCGAATGTGAAAATATTCATCATCACAAGGAAGTAAATTTGTCAAATTCAATTGTGTTATCAACAAATCAATGTAAGCTTTGTTGGCACTAGCATTATCTAAGGCAAGTGCAAACACTTTCTCCTGAATTCCCTACTCAGAAAGTAAACTCCAAATTTTCTCATATAAGTTTATGCCATTGTGTGGAGGAGGCATGAAAGAAAAGTTTAAAATCTTTTTATGCAATACCCAATCTTTGTCAATGAAATGAGCCGTCAAACAAATATAACCATCGGTAGTTATAAAGCTCCACAAATCAGATGTTAATGAAATCCTACCAGGAATTGATTCTAACAAATATTTAACCTTAGCCTTTTCCTTTGAGTGCATTTTCAAAATATTAGATCTTCATGTATTTCTAGACACAGATTTTATCTCGGGACGTGCATACTTAAGGGCTGTCATAATGCCTTCATATTCAACAAATTGAAAAGGCAAATCATGCTTTATAATTGGAACAATCCATAACTCTCTAAATATGTCAGGATCAAACTTACTTGTAGCTAGTCCCATTTGCCTACTTTCTCCACTGATGACCATTTGAGCAATATCATGTGTGTCTACCTTGGACATTTTGCTATATGTTGTTTCATATTGCCAGTTCCATATGTACCTTCAGCAATATACACTTGCCCACAAGCTTTGCATTTTGCCTTTTTCTTTCTATCTGCTCCATAAATGCATCAAAAAACTTCCAAACAGAAGAAGTGTGCTTCCTTTTACGCTTTCCATATGTTCCCACAATAGTTTCCGAACCTTCAACTTCCTCTAGTTCTATTTGTTCCTCATTTTCATTAACTATTGGAAGTGAATCATCTAATCTTAGAGTTGTATCAAAGTTCTCAGTTGTGCTATCTAAATTCATCTGCATACAACAATTAAAAAAGATGTCATCATAAGTAGTAAACAATGAAATGACATCAATATACCACTTACTATATCATAAGAATCTTGATTGAAGCATACAATTATAAAAAAATAGAACAAACAGAACCTAAGTCCTATAAAACATTTCTACAAATGCCCTCAATCATCCACAATGTCATCATAGTAACTTAATTTTGATAATACATCTTAATCTAAGTCAATAAATAAAATATCAGTTCCTCTTAAACTCAAAAATACGTCATAGATCTTTCCTCCTTATGTATATTCATCGATGAGAATGAAAGCAATAAAAAGCCACTGATAGAGCAAAGGCACAAACACGACAATGACTCAGTTAACCCCATTTGAATTTTCTAAATGGAATGAAAGTAATAAATAGCCACTGACAGAGAGTTATAATATGCAATAGGTTGATAATATCCTCCATTATTTTTATAATCGAAAATATCAAAGGATAGAAAATGGACTTAGATCTATTTTGTTATGTTTTTGGAAAAAAATGGGTTTTTAATTCACTTTTTTTATGATGATAGACACTAGACAGTGGAATTCTCATAAAATAACAGAAACATTTTCCTACATTTTAGTTAAATAGTTAACACTTCAAACCATAATAACAATATAACCTCCTAGTATGATTAACATTATTTGGAATGTAATTAAAGTGTGAATTTGAAAATAGTCTGATATTTCAATGTTTGTGGCCTGAAATTGTGTTAGTAAAGTAGCCTTAATTGGTGATGTCCTGCTTATAAAGATTGAATATTCCTAATTTTTTTTGGTAATATAGTGTGCCCCCCCAAGTACTTCATCTAGGGGTTGCACAATAAACACACTAATTTATTTATATTCATACTATTATACTTAGAGAGTGTAATTTTATATACATTAACCATAAAAAAAATTAATGTTATGCGTTCCATATTTTTTGATATTTAATATGATAGTGTGTGTATGTGTGTGTGTGTGTGTGTGTGTGTGTGTGTATTCTTAGCTAATTTTCTTTCTTTGCAACGCCAAGTATCAAATTCCCAATTGGTTTGTAAGATGATGGAACATCTTCGGACCAATTGAAGAAATTCTTCCAGCAAATATAAAAAAAGGATGGGAAAATTTTTCATGATAATTTTAATTACGAAAATCAAGGAAGATTTCCTATCTTTTTACAATTTTTTCTCAGAATTGGCTTTCCTTGGTGTTATTACTGGGATTATCAATTTGCTCAAAATCCTGAAGGGAACTATCTAATTCTTCAAAGAATTAGTTATGTCAAATAGTGGGCAAATTTCAAATATTTTTATATGGCTGAGGAACCCCAAATCAAAAAATGGTTCAAAAGGCATCCTGAATTCAACAAGGATCTAAGAAAAGGAACCAACCAGTTCCTCCAAACTGAATCAAATTGCATGGCTGCTCTTGCGATAGCATCAAATCCTGACGAATGGCTTTCTAAATTAGAAGACATTCGTGCTATGATGAAATTTAAAGCCGAGGTCCAATCTCAGGCATCAAGCAACTTTCCAGCAGAGTCTCAATGCTCAAAAGAAGAAAATTTTGAAGAAGAAGAAGACTATGCCCAATCAAATGAGGACGATTGCTACGGTATTGATCTGGGAGAAGTCAGTCCTGAAGATCTAACTTGAGCCATCAGATGAGAAGACTCAATATGAAGCCGTTAGATGCAAATACCGGAGTTAAGTCCAGAAGTGTCGGCATCAGAAGTCAAATGGAACAGCTTGTGGAAGACAGCATCTTCGGAATCTTCGATAAATTAATATGCTTTTTGTCACTTTTCCTCTTTCAGTGACAAAAGTATTTTTACTGTAGTACTTTTACTGTTTACTTTTCCTGTTTACCCATGGGTAAAACTGTAGAAGTCTACTGTAGAAATAGGAACCAAATATCTGCTTATAAAAGCAGAATCCCAAATGTAAGGACTAAGTGTTCAGATAGCCTCACCATAAGCTCTCTACTTACTGGTTCTCTCCCTCCTCCTTTATCTTTGTAAGTTTATGTTTTATTAATAAAATCTTTGCAGTCCGTTTGTGATTCCTACTTCCATTTTCTCTTTACTCCTATCTTCTCTTTCACTTAGGGGGCCTCCCCGGGGCCAATTGGTATCAGAGTCAAGGGGGAAGTAAGGATGGATAGTTGATTTTGCCTGATGTTTATGGGGTGGATTTTTATGATTCTGCGTAAGTTTTGATTCTGTTTCTGGATATTCTCTGGCACGCATAGTAACATATGTTCGTAAAGGGGCATAAATCCAGGCAGGCTGACGAACAGGCATATATGGGTTGCCTCTGTCACCCTTGGTCACATGTGAACATAAGTCGATGGCCTAAATGTTCAGAACAAAAAGAAAAATCAAAGCTTAGTTTTAATCATTTAAGTCTTCTCATAAGCAAGATAACTTCACCTACTTATCCTTATGGAACTTTACGGTTAAGATATCAGCCCCCTGGTTTTGCATACATCTGTTTATCTGTTGTTTATTTCCTGCATTTTACTTTCCTGTTCATCATCTGCTCCATTTGCACTTACTGCATATTTACTATTTATTTTCTTGTTTTATAAATTTTCATGGCAAACAAATTCATCCGATCCTTTTCAAATCAGTTTTCACCAAATAAATCTTTGATCCAGTATGGATCACAATCAAATACAAAACCCATCTTCTCTGAAGAAATCAAATTTGAAAATATAAATTAAAAGTTTGATGACTGGAAAATGCTGAATATCCTAGATCATGAACTTTATTTAATTAAAAACCAAAGCTTCTTCAACAGAACTGATTATATAATCAAGACTGTTGAGCAAGCCATTGGAGTAAAACCCAATGATGAAAATTTTACTCTCTTCTCTGGCCAAGAAGCAGAAAAGCTTCGAAAGAAGTATAATTATATGCATATTAGCTGTATCCAAATAGCTGCTATTTCAACTCTTCGTAAAGGGCTTGATAATGCTATCCTTCTCTGTCTCCGAGACGGAAGGGATACAAATTTTAAAAATTCCCTTATCGAAGTGGTTGAAACCAGCCTATCACAAGGACCAATCTACTTCAACTATTTTCCAAAAATGAAGATAGTCCTTGTGACAGATCAATTTCCAGAAGCACTTTTAAAGCTTCAAGTCAAATTGCATAATTATACTATGGAACCAGGCCAGATCCCTGTTGTGATCATTTATCGGATCCACTACAAATTACACAACTCTTATGCATCACTTTGCTTAAGAGCACTAACCCAGAAAGGAGAAACAATCTTCTTTCAAACAGACGCTACGAAGGTTAACTTGTCTATCCCAATGGAAATAATATGGGATAAGTTAAGTCGGCCAGAAAACTGGGAATTTCAGAACGCTGTTAAACCCCAAGAGATTCCTGCAAAGGTAATCTCGAGGATAGAAGCCATGCCAGATGGTTCTGCCTCTATTTCTTTTTTAAATCGAAAGGGGATTGAAGATTTCATTGAAGCCGAATCCTCTTCACAAACTGATCAGACCAAAGGAAAAAGTTTGGTTGAAGGGTCAAGAAGATCTTGTTCTGGAAGAATCATTTCTAGAACTCTATCAAGAACTAGGTCTTCAAAAGGATCAATTTCTTCTAGAAAATATGTATTTTTACTGTAGCACTTTTACTGTTTACTTTTCCTGTTTACCCACGGGTAAAACTGTAAAAGTCTACTGTAGAAATAGGAACCAAATATCTGCTTATAAAAGCAGAATCCCAAATGTAAGGACCAAGTGTTTAGATAGCCTCACCATAAGCTATCTGCTTGCTGGTTCAGATAGCCTCACCATAAGCTCTTTGCTTGCTTATGAGAAAACTTAAATGATTAAAACTAAGCTTTGATTTTTCTTTTTGTTTTGGACATTTAGGCCACCGACTTATGTTCACATATGAGCAAGGGTGACAGAGGTAACCTATATATGCCTGTTCGTCGACCTGCCTGGGATTTATGCCCCTTTACGAACACATGTTACTATGCATGCCAGAGAATATCCAGAAACAGAATCAAAACTTAGGCAGAATCATAAAAATCCACCCTATAAGCATCAGGCAAAATCAACTATCCATCCCTACTTCCCCCCTTGACTATGATACCAACTGGCCCCGGGGAGGCCCCCTAAATGAAAGAGAAGATAAGAGTAAAGAGAAAATGGAAGTAGGAATCATAGACGGACTGCAATTAATGTCTGCACCTGTATCAAATAAGGCAATTATTTCCAATTTCCAGTCCTTTTTTATCAATGTGATTGAAATAAAATATTTTGGGACATGGACTCTAGAAATAAATCCTATGAAAAATATCAGTTTGTGCGACAAACACTTTGCCTTCACTAGGATTGTAGAAATAATATCCCTTAGTTTCCTTAGGATACCTTACAAAGTAGCACTTATCTGATATAGGTCCAAGCTTATTAGAAACTTGACATTTTACATAGGCCTTGCAATCCTAAATCTTCATAAAAGACAAGTTGGGATGTTTCCCGGTCCATATCTCATATGGAGTCTTTTAAATCATTTTAGAGGAAACACGATTGAACATAAAAATAGCTGTCTCTAGAGAATGCCCCCAAAAGGAAATTGGAAGATCTGTATGACTCATCATAAATCATACCATGTCTAACAAGGTACGATTTCTCCTTTCTAAAACACCATTCAATTGCGATGTTCCAGGTGGAGTGAGTTGTGATACTATACCACACTCCTTTAGATAGTCATCAAATTCTTGATTTAAGTATTCTCCACCTCGATTTAATCGAAGTGTTTTAATACTTTTGCTAAGTTAGGTTTTGCACTTCATTCTTGGATTCCTTGAACTTTTTCAAAGGATTCTGATTTATGTTTCATAAGATACACATATCCATATCTACTGAAATCATCAGTAAATGTAATGAAATACTGAAAAATCACCTCTAGCAAGGTGCACTAATAGGCCCACATACATTAGTATGTATAAGATTTGATAGATCATTAGCCCTTTCACTGTATCCAGGTGAATGGTGCTTTAGTCATTTTACCTAGTAAACAGAATTCACATATTTCATATGATTCAAAATCAAATGAATCCAATAATCCATCTTTATGGAGCTTGGATATACGTTTCTCATTTATATTGCCCAAACGACAATGCTAGAGATAGGTTGGATTTAAATTATTTAATTTAAATTGCTTGTGTTTATGTTATAAACAGGCATTTCAAAATCAAGAATATAGAGCCCATTGAACATTTATGCACTGTAGTAAAATATTTCATTTAAATAAACTGAATAACTTTTATTCCTTTATTATAAATGAAAAACCCTTCTTATCCAAACAAGAAACATAAATAATATTCCTATTGATAGCAGGCACAAAATAATAATCCTCTAATTCTATTACTAAACCAAAAGGTAAAGATAGATAATATATCTCTACAGCTAGTGTAGCAACTCTTGCTTCATTGTTAACTCGTAGGTCTACTTCGCCTTTAGTTAGAGTCTTACTCCTTTGTGGTTCCTGCACATTTGTACAAATGTGAGAACTGCATCTAGTATCTAATACCCAAGATGTAGAAGTGGAAACATTAATTTCTATAACATAGATACCTGAAGCGGAAGTCTCACTTCCCTTCTTCTTTTTCGAATCTTCCAGATAGACCTTGTCGTTTCTTTTTCAATATTCCGATCTGACCGCAATAGAAGCATGTCCCTTCCTTAGCTACACCCCCTTTTGGTTTCAGTGCAGAGGACTTAGACTTGGGCTTGCCTTTGGATTTGGAATCTTCCTTATTTTTGCCCTTATCTTTTCCCTTGCCTTTGCCCTTTTGAACTATCATTATGGTATTAGGTATAGTCTTTTGCAAATTTTGTTCAGTAGTTCTTAACATGCTTAAAAATTTTAACAGTAGTTTGTCAATTTCATTCATATTGTAATTCATGATAAATTAACCATAACTCTGTGGTAACGATTGCAAAATTAAGTTAGTGGCCAACTGTTGACCTAGTGGAGCACACAATCTCTCAAGGTTCTCAACATACCTAATAATTTTGAGTATATGAGGCCTAATAGGGTTTCCTTCTGCTAGTTTGCACTAAAACAACGCTTTTGTCACCTCAAACCTCTCATGCCGAGCTTGGCCTTCATAAAGCTTCTTAAGATGCTCTAGCATGTCATAAGCTTCCATGTTTTCATGTTGCTTTTGAAACTCAGAGTCCATGGTAGCTAACATGAGATAACTGAAATCTAATGTATCATTATGATGCTTCTTATAAGCATCTTTTTGAGCTCAAGGGACAGCAGCTTCAAGTTCTTGAGGAACAGGTTCCTCTAAGACATACATTTTTCGCTCATATTTGAGGACTATCCTTAAATTCCTGTACCAGTTTGGAAGTTTATCCCTTCCAGTTTGTCCTTCTCAAGGACTAATCGCAGTGATAAGTTATTTAATGTATTAGTTATTGGTTATTTACGACAGAAATATGTAAAGTAAGTATTAAGTTTAAAACATTTAATAAGGTCTTTTATTAAATGTACCTCCCATTATTTTATTCAAATTAATAACCTTCACTATTTATTCGGAAAGTCACATTGTCTAAGCTTTTTAGTGGGCCAAGATCCATATTTCACCAAGCCTTAAGTTAGCTTTAGCTAAACACTTAAAACTTAGTTATTTAGGTAGGCAATACTTGCCAATTGTATGATATACAATTCTTGGATAGTTGGGTGAATAACACTTGTTCTAGTTCATCTTATGAACTAAAACCTAACTCTATGCCTTTAGGTCTCAATCCTATTGAGATATTCTAATTAAATCGGACCCAATGTTTGACATTCGAATATCACTATTATCCCGTCGCGTCTCACCAAGATGAACGAGGTACTTTGCTTTGGCAAATCTACCTTATGTCGATCAAGGCCTTGATGAGTGCCAAGCATTGGAAGGCATTGTTTAATTATTACTGGCTTAATATTTCAAATGAGGAATTTTAACCTATTCATTCTTAGATCTCACCATAACTAGCCTATTTATTCATGCATTATATCTAGCATATCTCATACATCATATAAAGTAAATGAATAAAATAGACTACTGCATATCATATATCATGCAATGAATAGAACTATCACATAGTAGGAACACATTTTATCATATAGTAAATGCATGCTCATCAATATCATCACATAATAAAGAAATGTCATATAGTATGGCCCCAAAATTTTATTTTCTAATGACATTCTTAACTAACTCCTTAACTTCTTCTTATCCTATAGCTCCTTAGCTTCTCCTTATTCCAAGCTAAGAATGCTCGATTGCAATTACAAATTTACAACAGAAACCCCGAGTTACATTTGGGGGGAGTGAGATGAGAAGAGAATATACATTAGAAAAATAGAGGAAGACACGACACGCAAGTTGTATTTAAAATCCATCCATAAAAACTCCAAGGGCCATACTATGCAACACATTCATGCATCATATGTAATAATTGCTAAGAAATATATGTAACCAAGATAAACAGGATGATTAACATATATATTTCATAACATAATCATCACAAAAAAAATCATGTTTTAAAACAGCACCTTAAGAATAAAAATAATTTTTGAACACTATGTAGAGATAGCACGGCGATCCCGCTATCAACAATTGACACATTCTCACGTCGAACAATTCGACTATATGATTGTCATTCAAATCATAGTTTCAAAATAGGATTTACGTCCGAACACTTTGAATAATTTTAATCATAACAAAACAGATCCAATCGTGTTCAATTAAATTAAAGCATACACATATCTCATAAATCAGATTCAACTTAATCACATTAAACGAATTTAAACAAGTCCTTATAGATTCAGAATTAATCACATTTAACTAGGTTATATGCTTTAAACGCAGAGAACATCACATATTCAGAACAGATTCAAGGGTTTATCATATGAAAACTCAGAATTACACATGAAATAGATTTGAGTATGAAGCAGAAAAATGCATAATCAGATTCATACAATTAATCTCATCAATTGATAATCAGATTCAAAATTCAAATCATATATATATATATATATATCATATATATATATCTACAAAATCAAAACCATATACGAGTTTGCATATATCTCATATATATCTAGTTTAAACAGAAACTGATTTGATATTAATTTATCACATAAACATTCATCAAAACGTGTAACGTCTAATTTAAACTGAAATAGATTTGACATATATTTATCATATAAATATTCACCAAAGGCAGTAAAACACATAATCAGAACTATATTTTTGCAAGAAGCTCTGATACCACTATTGGAAATTCAGATTATCATATGCAGTGAAAATTTAAAACTTAATTTGAATTCTACCTAGGATCCATGCAAAAAGCATAAATAAATGATTAGGGTTTTACTTATTAGGCACTTGTGTTTCTACTGATCAAAACTTGAGAACAGATGAATCAAACGCCGGCGGAAGGTACAGCGTCTCTACGGTATCCACACGGAGTGAACAACGATCTCTCATGTCCCAAGAATCTGTTAGGATGCATTTTTCTCTCTAGGATTTAGGATTGGGTATTTTCTGAGTGATTTTGGATTTTATGAAAGTTATGAGCGTGTATAAAAAGTGTTGCCCTCAAGTCCCCTTTTATAGAACTTAAGCAAGTCACAATCCTAGTCTTACTAGGATAGTGCTTCTAAAATTTTAATCACACTTAACAACTCATCTTATCCTTATCCGAGAGATAATGAGGAGAGATAAGATTTATCTATTAATTATCTAATATTAGATAATAATATTATCTCATAATATAAATATCTTATATTAGATAATTGCATATAGTTATCAAATATTAAAATATTATTATCTCATAACATATTTATCTAATATCTGATAACGTAAATATTTGATATTACTTTAATATCAAATAATATATATATGTACGAAAATAAGTCTAATTAATTGGATATTAATATAATTAAAGTTTAATTAATTATTATCTTATTCCTACTCATTTTTTGTGATTCTGTAGGTTCTTACTACGTTGACAATCACTCATTATTGAGCCATAGACAGTGAGCGGTATCTAGTAATACATCACTGCCATCACTGCCACTCAAGTAGTAAGAATGTCTGTGATTCGACATCCACCTAATACATGATCAATGTTTTGCATCATAATCTCTTTTGTAATAATATCCAAATTGAACTGGAAGTATAGAGAGTGTCATCCTCATCAGAGTTAAATTTATATTTTTTGATATTGAGTAGACTTCAAAATAAATTATCAATATTACATATTAATTCATTTGAGCATGACCATGCATTTCCAAATCTCACTCAATCAAGAGGCCCAAGGATATATCTCTTTTATAAGAGTAATAAAATTCCATCTACATCACTCACTTCCCTCTGCGTGATTCGTGACACACCCAATCAACGCCCTACTTGTCATTCCGATTAAAGATGACATAGGACAACATTAAAGTGAATAACCCCTCATATAGGGAACTGTAGTGACTTCAGGTCAAATGACTATATACAATTGTGACTATATGAGAACTACTAATGACATAAGTCTTATCCATGTAGTATTCTCACATTAGGTCAGTTCAGTACATCTATTCACTAACAATGTACTCATGTATTGACTTGATATCACATATTCATGATTCATAATTATCAGTCACTATATATGCCAGTCTCGATATACTATTACTATCCCTTTCGTAATAATACTTGACTAGGGGCATTTTAGGAATAGTAAAATTATTTCAAGGATAATTATTATATTAAGTTATAAATTGGGCAAAAATTAAAAATAAAATATAATAATTGCATTACCTGAAATAAAATATAATATATTATGTATTATTTTAATCATCTATATGATTGGTTCTTAGGACACACACTAACAGAAACTACCACTCTTTCATTGCTGAATTGTGGAGTATTCTCACAGATTTAGAATTTGCTTAAAGTAAAGACCATAGAAAAGTCCTTATTGAAATTGATTCATTAATTATAGTAAATATCATTAATTTAAATGAGTATTATCATAAATATCATCATTTAATTAGAAGAATCTTAAGATGGTGCTCTCAAGATTAGGAAATCTCTTTTATTCACCAATATAGAAAGGGAAACTAATGTGCAGATTGGCTGGTAGAATATAGTTTTAAATCCAATCCTGGATTTCATGAAATTACTTTTATCCCTGCAGGTATCGATGTGCTTCCTCTTATTGATATTGTTAGGGCTACTATACCTCATTTTATTCTCCTTTAGTTAGATTTTTTCTTTTTTTTAGGACTAATGCCTCATATTGCAATAAAAAAAATATTGTATCTTTAACCACTACGATTTGGTCAAGGTTACAATAGAATCATTGGAAATTTTCACTAGAATTTCAATAATTGCCTGTAGTTGGGAGTGGGATCTACATTCTCTTTGTTGATATTTTGAAATTTTGATTCACATATTGGCATATAATTTTTTATTTTTTAGAAGTTAAGTTAAAGATAAGAAAGATAAATAAATATTAATTAAAAAAAGAGTGCTAAATATAATTGGATCAAATCTCAAATATACTATAAAATATATTACCTAATTTTAAAATATTCAGGACAATTATAATTTTTTTTGAAGATTTATTATATCATTTATAAAATATTTAATTTTTAAAATTATTGGTTACAAAATTCAAAATTTAAACTTTTCAAATAATTACTGATAATAGACCTTGTGATGACCAAAACCTTTTAACTATTGTTTGGTTGGGTGGAAATTGAAAGAAAAAAATTGAAGAAAAGAATATGAAAGAGAAAAAGAATATTTTTTTGTTTAGTTGTATAAAAGAAAATAGAAGATACTAAAAATAGAGTGAAATTTAGGCATGGTTGAAAATAAATTTTGTTCACTTTGTTTATGGGAAGAGATTAGAAGAGAAAAGGGCAAAAAGTAATAAAAAAAATCTGACTTGTCTTTTTTTATTCTTTTCACTTTATTTTTTCCCACATTACAATAAGGGTATTAGTATTATTTTAATATATAATTTTTTCTCACTTTTCTATTTAACTAAATATGAAAAAAATATTTTTCTTCTATTTGCTTTCTTCTCAATTTTTTTAATCAAACACAATAAAAAATTTATTTTTTTCCTTTTTTTACTCATTTTCTTTCTCCTCTTTTTTTCTTTTTATTTAAAGAAAAGTTTAGGGTTTTTCACTCAAACGTATTGCAGTTTCTATTTTTTATGGAATCCAAAGTTAATTATTTATGCAAGTACATTATGATGACGTCAAGCATTTACAACGGACAAAGGATTAGCTATTCTCCAATATCCTTTTGCTTTTTGTTGATTACCATAATAACTAACTACTTTCAATGCACTTCTCGATTAATTCAATGACGAGACAAAATTATCACTCGTGTTTTGTTCATGCATTGTTGGAAAATCAATTTTTTTTTAGAATCGAACTTATTTCATTCTAACAAAAATAATTTTATTTTAATATGAAATTTTTAACTCAAATGGTATTAAATATATTTTGAAAATTTTATAATTTTTTTTGTGATTTAATCATCCTTATGGTTAAAATATAATATTTTTAATTCATTATTATATAATTTTTTTACTTAAAATTGAATGGCATTCAATGAAAGGATAAGTTTTAGTGGTATTGTGGTAAAAAAATATTAGTGGTAAAAAAATATTAAAGTGAGAGTACAATTTTTATATGTGATATGTATTTTATGTGAAATAAAATAAATTTTAATCAAATTGTTATTAAATTGAATGAGTTTTATAATGATATAAATATAATTAAAATATGATTTACAAATAAAATTAAATAAAACATTTTAAATTTAAATCCAAACTTTATTTTAAAAAAATATTTATAAATAAAATATTTTGACTCTATTTCGCGTAATAAATAAGTCAATTTATAATTTATTAATCTGATCAATATATTATAAGTTAGCCTTTAGAGATGTTTCTCACATTAACTTATAAACTACTTTAGAGTAAGTTCTGATCAATATATTATAAGTTTTTATTTAATAAGTTATAAGTTACTCTAAATAAAAATTTATAACTCATACATTTTATAATGTAAATCTAGAGTAACTTATAACTTATAAGTTATTACTTTTTTAAATTCTTTTCAAATCTATCCTTATTTTTTTATTAATTTACAACTCATGCCCTTTATAACGTAAATCTAAATAATTTTTATAAAATATAATTAATTATATTTTAAGTAATTATAATTTTATAATAAATAATAATAAAATAATATAAATAAATAAATATATAAGTTTATAAAATATAATTAATTAAATATTAAATATTATACTTTTATTTTAAACTCTTTAATTATGTTACTATAATATAATTTTTAGATAAATATAAATGATTTTAATTATATATTTATTTCTATTAATATGTCTTTTTATATCATTTTATAATTTTAGTTACTTTAACAATTAATTTTACTAAACACTTCAACTAATTAATCAGTTATTAATTATAAGTTATCAGCTATCAGCTTTAGTTATTATCTAAATTATTAATTACTAATTGACTTATCAATTATCAATTAATTTATTAATTATGCGAAATTGAACACAAGAGTCATTGGTGCTTAGATATAAAATAAAAAGTTTACTAGTGAATTCTACAAGTCGTGGAAGGATGATTTGAGTGAACTTTCTAAAGTAAATTAATCAAAGTCCGAGCAAATTAATTTAAATATAAACTAATCATTAAATTTCAAAGATAAATTAATTAAAATGTGGACAAATTAGACAGAATATCAACTAATTGTTAAAAAAAAAAAGAAACAGATAAAAAGAAATCTGCGAGCTGGACCGGTAGAAATATGCCAAATTATGATGGCTAGCCAAATTTCCAACATTTCTTGCATACTTCCTCAACAAAATATCTTCTTATTTTCGATTAGTTGAGGAAAATTAATTATAATTTTTAATATATTAAAAGTTAAAAATTTATATTCCCTCCATTCATTTTTAAGCCTCAATTAATGTTAATACACAAAAATTAAGAAAAAGAATGAATAATTTTGATTTTAAGAGGGATAAATTATAATTTACTAATATATTATTTATTAAAAGTCAACTAGTAAATAAAGTTATTGAATATTTATTTAAATATTAAGGATAATATTTAAAATAAAATAATAAATATAAATTTTATTTTTTAATATAATAAATAAAAATAAATTTTTAATCTAAAATAATATTTGAAAAAATAAAGGAAATGATTTAAATGTATATAAATTTCAAAAAATTAATAATTAATAACTCTTTGCCTTTTGCTCGACATAACATGTGAGTTTCCGCGCCTATGTTACTTAATCATTTAGAAAAGCTGAATCTCAAAGCTAATAGCCATAAAGGAAGTAACCAAACATCATGCATTGGCCTAACCATTTCAAATAAAGATATCATGCTCTATTATTGTCCCTTTATGGATCATCCCCGCACTCTATTTCTTCTTCCTCATCTTTTTCAACTCTTATCATTTTTATACAATAAAAAAATTAGATTTTTATTTGATGGTGTAATTTTATCAAATAACACACAAAACGCTGTCATTTATTTTTTATTTTCCCAATTTTATTATAATTAATGAGACACTTAACGATATTTTATCATGCTAAGATAAATATACCTAAGATATATATATATATGGATCAGTTTTCAGTATTAAGTATTAACATAACTTCCGCAATTTTTTTTTCATAGACCTTCCAACTATTTTTTTATAAAAATTTATAATTTTTTTATAAATTTTTATAACTTTTTCATTAAACTTCTAAAATTTTTGTATTATAATTATCATCGTGCATAATTTTTAAAAAAATTATAAATTTTATAAAAAATTAAAAGATTTATATGAATAATTATATTTTATAACTTATATAATTGTAAAAAAATTATAAATTTTATAAAAAAAGTCTCGTAAAACTCGTACACATACTACCCTTAAAATATTTCCATTTTTTCCCGAAGATATAAAACATTTCTCTTCATTTGTACTCTTTTCCATATTAGTAGTAGCACAATGGACTTGCTAAGAAGCCCAGTTGATTTCCCTTGTGAAAGGGTGGAAAGGGAAAATGAAGCCCATTTAGGTCCAATAAGGAGGGACAGGATGCGTCACGTGACGGCGGCGGCTAGAGTACGGTAGCGTGATTTTCACGCGAGAATTGGAAAATAGAAGAGTAAACGGGGGCAATTCTCAAATGGGAAAAACATAAAAAGCACAGGAGCTGGTGTTATCGGTGAAATCAGGACCGTACGTCAGAGGAAGCAGTAGAAGTTCAAGTGTTGTTGAGCTCGAAATTCACTTGTTTTCTGTGCTTGAATTTTGAAGGAGACATGTCTGGTATTGCTCGTGGTCGGCTCGCTGAGGAGCGAAAGGCATGGCGGAAGAACCACCCTCATGTCCGTACCCCATCGCTCTAATCTGCGTTGTTTTAAAAGGAGTCTTTTTTTTTTCCTGATTCGGTCATTTTCCGGGGATTGTCCATCACGGGTTTGCTTAGTTTAAATTGATGTTTGTGTATTGCGTAACTTAGGGTTTTGTTGCGAAGCCGGAGACTCAGCCTGACGGTACGGTGAATTTGATGGTCTGGCATTGCACTATTCCTGGCAAAGCTGGGGTGAGTTCTCTTTTCGATATACTTATCTATGTTTTACTCAGTTTAAAATTTTCTCTTCAGCAATGAATGCTACGAGACCATCTGGCTTTCAAATCATGTCTTCATTTCTCAAATTCTGTCTGTATGGGCTTATAAATGTCTACCCTCCCCCTGATAGAGGGGCATAGGGCAAATTTGTGATAACAACTTTTGTTTATGGAGTGTATATATGGTTGGTAGCTATGCCAAATGGTTGATTCTAGTTGATATATGGTAATTGGCTGGAAAAGGAGTACGTGGGGATGGACTGGTTGGTATTTTATCTCCCCCCCCCCTTTTTTTTAATGTGGGCAGTGATTAGTTTGGGTTCAAGTGCTGTTTTAGCCTTAATACAAGAGAGAGGAAGGATGTGGAGCACGCAGAGGAATTGAAGTTCTCCTTTTTATTTTTATTTTTGGGGGGGGTGTGTGTGTGTGAGAGGATTAGCTAGTGATTTTTGTAGGATTGGGTTGAACAGGACCAATTTGGTTGTCATTGTGGCGTTGAAAAGCACCTTTCAAATTCGTTATCTGGGGAGTTCATGTGATAGCAGGTGCATGTGCGAGGTGTTAATGGAATTTGTCATTATATTATGTGGCGTTCAAGTATTGCTTACAATATGCTATGATGCTATAATACAGTTTTAGAATTGTGTCTTGACTCTCCCCATAGACATGGTTCTTAATGTGCTTGTTCATGTGCTAGAGTTTACTTAGATGTCTTTCTGCTTATGTGTTGGTATATAGTTGTGCCTGTTTTGATGTTAATGTAATTTATCCAAAAAGAATGATAGAGAAGGAGGGGGAAGAGAAATGTGTAAATTGAATCTTAGTCGTATAGCAATTGCATTCAGTTGCTTAGTACTTTAATTGGTCTGACAATAGGAGCATCTTGTTGAATGGGGTGCGAGATTTAACATACTTATCTATTCGCAGATCCTGAGTACAGTGGACATTCTCTATTTATGACAAGTTTTGGTAACATTCTCTCAATTTATTTCTAAAACTTGGGATACTTATTTATAACTTGAATGATGTCTGCTTAGGTATTTCAATTGCATTATATTCAAGATCAACATTTAAGCCTTGGACTGCATCAATTTTAAATCTACTTGGTCTGTAAACCTTCATGGCAAATCTTTATATGGGTTAACATTGTGTTATTAATCTTTGTTGCTGCTCTTTCTATGTTAATGGATGCAGACTGATTGGGAGGGTGGCTATTTCCCATTAACACTTCATTTTAGCGAAGACTATCCTAGCAAGCCTCCAAAGTGTAAATTTCCACAAGGTTTCTTCCACCCTAATGTCTACCCATCTGGAACTGTCTGCTTGTCTATTCTCAATGAGGACAGTGTAAGCACATGCTCCTGAATCCTGATGGATGCCCAACAATGTAGAAATCTATATGTAATTAATTTATAGTGTCATTTATATACTTATGGGGAAATGGCTGCCTTGGAATATTTGTTACTTGTAGGGCTGGAGACCAGCGATAACAGTGAAGCAAATTCTTGTGGGCATCCAAGATTTACTTGACCAGCCAAATCCTGCTGATCCTGCCCAGACAGAAGGCTATCATCTCTTCATCCAGGTACTTAACTGAAAATTACCCTCTGTTTGGAAGCCTATAGTGTCTTTTTAAGAGTAAAAGAATCGCCAATTTAATTAAACCAGGGCAAAGCAGGTTTTTACTTATCTTGCCTAAATATTTTTTTAATTTGATTGCTGACCTACTACGAATCTTAGGTTTTGGAACATAGTGCGAGAATAAGTTCTTTGGAAGTGAACAGTTTGATATGTGACATTTTCTGGGAATTCCACTTTTACCCATTTAAATATACTTTGTGCAGGACGCCACAGAGTACAAGAGAAGGGTGCGACAGCAGGCTAAGCAATACCCACCTCTTGTCTAGCGTTATATCAGTTTCACTTTAGGAACTATTTGTACTATGATAGTTGTTCGTTGCCATGTCTTGTTTTGCGATGACAACTGTTTTGTGATTGTTCACTGCCTATTTATGTGTCTCCATGGTTTTAACTGTTTACTTTCAGATATTTTATGGAAATGTTAATACTGGACATTGGGGAAGTCAGCCAACTATACTTGTTGCTTTTGGAGTAAGAAACTTGTAATGAATTATTTACCGTGACACCACTGCTCGCCCTTTGTCTTTTTTCTTGTGTGGAATTTATCTTCAGTCTTTGTTGTTTCCCATCGAAAAAGTAGGATTAGGACTCGTGTACAATAACCTTAAGACTCAAGGTGGGAGATTCTGGCTATCCTAATCTTATGTTTGAGAAAATGTGAATGAAAGTGAAAGATGAGTAACAGAAATATCATCTTTGTTATTTGAGAAGGAACGGATCCAGGCTGGTAGCAGACTCTGAAATATGTTGGTGCTAATGTATGGTTTTGCTCTTCTCTTGAGAGACTTTACAGATCTCAAACCGGGTAAGGTTCACAATATCACCCTGAGGAACCGTGATCCTGGCATCCTGCTGACAAATATCGATGGAACCGCTGCCATCTATGAATAATATATCGCACTGTAGGATTTTATATTGATATAAGATTTGGCACTCATCGATATATCCTAAAGTTAACATAAAATATAATCTAAAATTGATATAGAGCAAAATTAGTTGTACGTGGGAAATTTTTTCCCTATCATAGTAATTATAGTTCGAGTTTTCTATAGTTTATGTACTATCAATCATAGGTTCTAATTCAATGAATCGATTGGATTAATACAAATCAGACTAATAAAAATTATAAAATGTAAAAAGAGTATGTGTAAGTTAAGTACACAATGATTTCAACATGTGATTCTTGTTTTGGAATCAAAGAAATGCTGGTCTCGAGTGTACCACTTGTAAGGACAATAGAGCACAAAATTCTTTTATTCATGAGAAAGTGGATCATAATTTCATGTTTACCAAATAAGTTTTTGATTCAATGGAAGTATGCTGGTCTCGAGTGAATAGATGAGGATTTAAATTCTAGAAATAGTTCGTATTGTAAATGGAGAAATTTATTAATATTTTAATTTTCGAATTGATTGTTCATCTCACTCGGTGTTTAAAAAAAATGCTAGTAATGTAACTCTCATAACTCTTTTCTTTCTTTTAATAAGTCTCTCTTCCACAGATAAGATTACCCAGCTTTCACAAAATCATGCCAGAGTATAATATTTCCATAATAAACGTTTAAATTGGAGAAAATATATACTAATGGATCTAATTAGAGTATTTTTCCAAGGGACAATGAATTTTGACCCAGTGGGCCTAAACAATAACAGCCTGCTAAAGTCCCCTAACTAATGAAAACGAGGGAAAAAAAAAGGAGTGCTTTTCTTCCTCTCAACCTCTCAAAGGAAGTTTTCAATAGTTGGCCGGAAAAAGTGTGTACAGGGCCTAATATTTCTAGGGCTCGACTTAACTCCAATCCTTGGTCCGATGGACGACATGGCTGCCTACCACCCGCAACCGCAACAGCCACCACCGCCGCCGGGTCTTCATACTTATCAGTATTATCATTATCAGCACCCTCCTCAACCGAATCCTCCACCTCTCGCTGCCTTGGTACCACCACCCCCTGGTGCTGGTACTCCGCCGGCGGCACTTCAGTTGCACCCTCAGTATGTGCCCCATCAGCCAACCATGTTTGCTTCTTACGGGCCTCCCATTCCTGCTCAATCTTCAGTCGATGAGGTTCGGACCCTGTTCGTTGCGGGGCTTCCCGAGGATGTTAAGCCTCGTGAGATCTACAATCTCTTCCGAGAGTTTCCAGGTTACGAGTCTTCCCATCTTCGGAGCCCCAATGAGTCATCACAGGTATTGACTGGAATTTCTGGGCCTATTAATTGTGCTACGCATTTGTAGCTCCTTCTGTGTAGCGGATTCTAAGTTGATTTGTTTCTCGTGATGAGTAGTGTGTATTTCTCGTGCTAGAGATATGATCTTCATACATTGGAAGATTAGGTTAGGCCTCAATGAGAATCAATGTTGTAATTGCTTGCCTGTTTAATGCATGAAGACGATCATATTAAGAAATGTGTGTGTGTGTGTGTTTTTTTTTTTCAGTGTCAGGTTTTGTGAATGCTCTTGCGATTTTTTTATTTTCATTTTTGTGATAGCCTTTATATGATTTGACTTAACCCTTCCTGTATTCTCAAGGCAATACCTGTGGTTGCTGTTAAGATATTTCTCCCCTGTTCTGTTTCCTAACTCTGTTTTGGGTGGTTACAGCCGTTTGCTTTTGCCGTATTTGCTAATCAACAGTCTGCAATCATGGCAATGCATGCACTGAATGTAAGAATCTTATCTTATTCGCGTATTGATATAATTAGTATCTTGGAGAGCATCCATCACTGAGTTTTTTATGTGAGTGAGTAAATGGGTTATGAATGCTATGGTTGTAAGGAGCTCATGACTGCTCACTTGTTTTGCAGGGGATGGTCTTTGATCTTGAAAGGGGGTCAACTCTTTATATTGATCTAGCAAAATCCAACTCTAGATCTAAGCGCACAAGAATAGGTATATAACATATTGGCTTGTTTAAAACCTTACTTTTAAGTTTTCTTATATATCTATTCTTTATTTCGAGTACTTCAAATTGAACTTGGGATTGTTGACCATGATGAGCAGATGGCGAAAGATTTGGCTCGGACAAGAAAGCTAGAGGATCTGCATCAGCAAGGGCCACTCATGATTCTGGTGAGCCAATCTTGCTAGACTTCTCTAGCGTACAGGATGTACTCTATGTATATATAAAACTTGTTTGAACATCTTACAGTTTATTATCCTGATATTTTTGTGTTTATTCCAATATTCTCAACCCTTGCTTGGAGACCAGTTTATTATTGATCACATGACAGACACTTTCATCTATGAGCTCACATTGCACATGTTTTGCACGCTTGGGCACTAGCAGGTGTTGGCAGCACTCACATGCCTGGAATGGGTAATTCTGCTTACAACACGAACACGATTGGTTATCCATCTGCACAAAGGTCATCTGCACTACTTAAGCACAACTTTATTTTGTGGAAGTGGTTGCTTATTTGTTCATTAGAAAAAAGAAAAAAATTGAAAGCACACGTTTCAATTTGAAATATTTATCTTGCTTACATTAGACAGATATATCTCTTTTAGAACAAAGTTATTATCAAATGCTAAAATTCCTGAAGTCAAGCCATTGAATTCATCTTTTGAATTTGTCGACATTGTATTTCATGGAACCTCATCTGATTATCTACTCATATGTATTTATTTTTTCTATAATTTAGTTATGGAAATGCTGATGGTAGATCTGTAAATGACAACACAACTGCAAGTCTTGTAAGTTCTATGTTTCACTTCAGTAAACCTTTTATGATATTTTTTCAATCCTTTTTTCCCTCCCTTTACATATGTTTTTGAACATGTATAACCTATAAGCATTTGTTTATTGCTTTTACTTGAAGATTTTTACACTCTCATGTGGTTTTTGATAATTATATCTTTCAGTGTTCACCCAAATCACTCTGTATAGAAAATCTTCATCTACATGCTCTGGCTTTTTATGGTACCTTGTTTCATAGTTCAACTTGCATTTCACTTAAATTCTTTGTCTCATATTTGACAGAATAACTCTTCCACTCCTCGCACACCATGCAGTGCAGCCCCTTGTCCAACATTATTTGTGGCTAATCTAGGGCCATCTTGTACTGAACAGGAGTTGATCCAAGTGTTTTCTGGGTACATGCCTAATCATTTACATTTTCTTGTATTTGTAAAGTCTTTACAAGTTGACTGATTATTTTTTTTTGGCTACCAGATGCCCTGGTTTTCTGAAAGTGAAGATGCAGAGCACATATGGGGCCCCTGTTGCTTTTGTTGATTTTCAGGTATTGTTTTTAATTTTTAATTTTCTTTATTGCTGCCTTTCATATCATCTTGACATCTCAATGAATTGGACCCTTTTATAACACAGCATATTCTTCCCTTTCAACTTTCTATTGTGAATTGACTCTTGAATTGCAGAACAATTTTTTTATTTTTTATAATAAGTTAATAGAAAAATATACCAGTAAAAATGCATGTAATGGTGGTAACATGAAAAATACTCTGCAATCATCATTAGATGCAACAGAAAACTATCATTCTTAAGTATGTATTTCACCGAAACCTACTTATTGCTATTGATTAAATTTGCAAAAGCTAATGTTATTTACACTCATTTTGATCTGAACAATCAAGTCAAACATATTGAAGATGGCATTTTCATTCCTTTGTTTTGAAAATTCTCACTTTTTTGTTGGGTACTAAGTTTGGATCCTCTCTGATCACTTGACTTTTGTATTGTGTCATTGTATCCAGGATGTTGCCAGTTCAACTGGAGCTCTAAATAGTCTTCAAGGCACGGTTCTTTACTCTTCACCAGCTGGCGAGGGAATGCGATTAGAGTATCCTTTGGCAACGTATGTTATTTCCTCTACATTGACTTCTTATGAATGTTTTGTATTGCTTAATTATGAAATTCAGATTTGCAAAATCACGAATGGGTATGCGGAAGAAGCCAAGAAAATAACATGATAAAAAGGAAGACAATGATACAGGATGGAGTGGATGGGAGACTGCTCGACCCTTCAAGCATGGGGTTTAGGCTGCCTTGAAATGGAATTTACTGGTACTGGAATAGATGGACGTTTCCCATGGTGTCAATTGAATAATGTTAGTGCTTGTATTTTTCCAAATATTCAACTGTTGTAGGTTGGTAAATTTATATTATATCGGGGCCACCATAAATTCTCCTGTAAAAATCAACAGTTGAACTGCAACTTCTGCGCAAGGTTTGAGATTTTGGAAGTTCTTTCTTGAAAACTTATCACAATTTTATGAAAAATTCTACATCCTGTGAAGTTCAGTGTTTTCATTAGAAGGTCGCGTATTTCTTTTGTGATTGACTTTTTTGTCTGATTTATTTTCAATCTTGACATGCAAAATATGATCTGACGGTGAAAATATACAATCTTTCAAGAAGTAGAGATCATTGTGACCATGTAAGCGTAACCAGATATCATTTTAAATACAATAGACTAATTATAACTTTGCTTGAATCATACAGTGTGAGATTTTTTTATTGTATTGAATGCATTTTATCTGTGTGCGTTCGGTAAATAGGAGATGGATACACCTCTTTTCGTGAACATTAATATATTAATTTTTTTAATTTTAATTTAGATTCACCGGAGTACATTTAGGATTACAATTAGACAGTGGTAATAATTAATTGAGTGGTTCGTTTTAGAATGACTCCACCTATGTTCTGGTTTTGTACTTAGCTCTGTTTTCTTTGCATTCATGCATTCCTTTTTCATATATGATGGATTCTCTCAGTCCAAACAGAGAGAAGTCTCTTTCTTGGTGAAGGGGTTTCTTTTTGTTCTTAAAGCAATGCACATTTATGTTTCCATTCTCGCCCTCAAAGATTATGCAAATTCTTCTTTGGCGGAATCAGGATCAGTCAGAATCTGTTCCCCAAAAAAGGAATGAATGGAATCAGAAAAAAGGCTGGGCAAAAAACTCAATCACTCAGCTTTACACCTTCACATGAAAAGCAAAACCTACTCCAAAAGGAACAGAGCACTAAACCAACCTGGCTAGAAATCAATTGAGGAGGGTATAGCAATAGTATCACAATTTTTAGGGGATTCCATGAAGAAAAGTCATGCCACAAGTGGCACAATTAACTTCCCTCTGGCTTCTGGGCAATTTGACTTTTCCTTGAATCATGGAACAACAACATTAACCTACCCTACGCTGTCTTCATGTCGTACAAGTACTAAACAAGCAAGTCCACTCTCTAATTTGTAAGTATGACTTTGGTACCAACATTTTCCGACAAAAGCGCAATTTCTTTCGAGTCCCTTAATCCTCTTACCAATTAATGTTGTAGCGTAAGATCCACGCGGAAAGATATATATCAATGTATTTTAAAAAATAAAAATTAAATTTAATACTAAAAATTGAAAAATTGGTACTTGTTAAAAGAGTATGGAAGTATCATTGAATTTTGGGATAATTATGTTTTACTTATTTGTAGTTTTATCAATTTTCATTTAATTTCTTATATTTTTAAATATTACAATTTATTCATTTGTACTTTTTTAATATTAACATTTATCCACCTAATTTTTTTCATTAAATTTTTTAGTTGATTGAATTCAGAGAAAATTGTTGGGGAGTAAATTAAATTTTTTTCATATTTATGTGAATTGATATTTAGAATTATCAATTGAGATTAAAAAAATTATATTAACTTTATCTCCTAAATTTAGATCTATAAATTAAATGTTATTGTTATAGACTTTATAAAATTATTAGTTATAGAAGATACAAATTTCATTATATGCAAACATTTAAGAGTTTTATTTTTTTTGCACGTGCCAAATATTGTAATAATTTTTTTATTTAGATATATTATTAAAATAATAAGATGAAATTGATAATGTTTTAATTCATATTGAAAATCCCTAATGTTAATTCACATAAATGTAAGAAAATTATACTTTACTGATATCCAATTGATCTGATTTCATTTAACTCATTTGTTATGAAGTTTTTTACTAAAAATTGAATAAAAAATTTAGGTAAGCAAAATGTTAACAACAAAAAAACACATGTAGGCAAATTGTAACATTTAAAAATACATATGAATTAAATAAAAAATAGAGAAATTACAAGTTAATAAAGTATAATTTTCCCTTAAATTTTTAACACCAAGGCAATATTAATTTTTTTCTTGCTTGACGGATTTTTAATTGCACCAAACGCACTTCATTGTGCGCATTAAGTCAATGAAAAGAAGAATCTACAATTTTTATTATAAATTAATATATTTTCCTCTTTTATTCAATTATATATTTCCTTTTTCGTTAAACTAATAGGCATAATTTAAATACAGTTAGGAATTTCTTTGTTCAAATCCCTTCATATATTAAGCCGACGCATAAAGTCGAAATTGCTTCTATAATTGTTGGAATCACAATTACTCCCAATGCTAATACATCTCCCATGCACTCCCTTATTATCTCCTAATTTAGTTGGATCCTTCGTTAATCATCCAATATATTGGTTTTGCCGTCGTATCAATGACTTACTATATAATTCATTTCCACATTCGGAATACATGACAACAACAAGTTATTGGTCATCCTTAATTCTACACCGTGTGCTCTTAGTAATACTTGAAGCTTATGATTGACAACACCCCCCCCCCCCCCCGGCGCGCGCGAAGGTAAACTATGGGACAAGTATATCGGATTGGATATGAATTCATCCGTATTATTTATAAATTAAAAAAAAAAGTCAAATTTTGAGTGGTTTGATCCAATTCATATTTGTGATTTAATCCACAAGTTCACATATCTTAACTAAAAGTTTATAAATTAGTTCTGTATTCACATAGTACGAATTAACCTACATTACTCGTGAAAGGATGAATTTAAATATGTCAAAATTCGTAGATCGGACTAAATCAATTTGCAGACTTAAATCCATTTAACAAATTTATGTGGAGCTTGGCATCCTTCAATTTTTTTTTATTTTGACTAAAAAATAATATTATTAATTTAATAATAATATAATAATAAAAATATTTAATTAATTTTAATAAAAAAATATTAATTTAAAATATTTAAATTAAATTCAGTCATTCTCTATCATCTCTACAATAAATATTCTCATTAATTAAAATAACTGATGATAGTAGTAAATTGACTATAATACATCTTATTATTATTATTATTATTATTATTATTATTATTATTATTATTATTATACTTGCAACAGCTTTCAGGATTGTTATTAAGCATTAAACAAGTATTTCCAATTAAACAAATTAAATATTTTATTTTTATTTTTACTAATATAATAAATGACTTTATATTTAATAATAGAATCACATTTAATATTTTGTTTATATTAAATGTATTATTATTTATTATATTACTAAAAATATAAAATTAAACATTTAATGTGATTAATTGGAAAAATCCATTTATTGTTTAAAAATAGTTTTAGAAGCTATTGTTAGTATTTACCTTATTATTAAATTAGTAATGTAATTTTTTCATTCAAATAAAATAATGAATATTTATATGGAATTTAGCAATCCCATGTATAGGGGGGAGAGAGAGAGAGATTGATTTAGAAGTTTAAATTATTTGACTAATGTTCTTTGATTCCTCATTCAAAATCATAAAAGAGAATAAGAATTTAATTGATTTGAAATTAAATTTTAATGTTTCCTATCTTATTAAAGCAGTAGTGAGATAAAAAATAAAGAAATTACAAATTCTAATATTTTCTCTCTTATTAGGGAAATAGTGAGATACAAAATAATAAACAAATTAAGTAGTTTATTTTCATTTTTATTAATATAATAAATAACTATATATTTAATAATAGAATCACATTTAATATTTTCTTTCTATTTTAATAAAGTATTTAATGTATTATCATTTGAAATCTAGCAATCTCATGTATATATATATATATATATATATAGAGAGAGAGAGAGAGAGAGAGAGAGAGAGAGAGAGAGAGAGAGAGAGAGCTAAAAGTTTAAATTACTTAACTAATGTTATTTGATTCCTCGTTCTAGGAATAAAAATCTAATTGATTTGAAATTATATTCTAATGTTTCCTCCCTTATTAAAGTAGTAGTGAGATAGAAAATAAAGAAATTACAAATTCTAATATTTTATCTTTTATTAGAATAATAGTGAGATAAAAAATAAAAAAATCATTATAAAAAGCTACTTCGTCACATACAAACAAGTCAAGAATAAAGTTTGGAAGTCTTATTTTGACTCTTCGAAACTCAAGTAAGCAAAAAAGTAAAAGAATATGAAAAGTATACAAAGAAATAAAGATAAAAAATATAATCGACATGGAGATCCATATTTATAGTGAGTATGGTAATTATATGTTAATATCACTAGAGGTATTTTAACCTTTTTAAGAGAATACATATGGTTTAGTGTAACCAATTTTCAACTATATTAACTGTCTAGCTGCTTCTAGTACTGTTCAGTTTGGATTATACAATACTAGAGTTGCACCCGGTATAATACACTAAATAGAGAATTACCTTGTGAATTTAGGTGGACCGATCAATTGTGACACCATTGGACTGGTCAAGCTTATTTTCCAACCCAATGTACAAGTCTACTTGATTTAATCGAATGTTAATGAATTCAATTTCAAATTAATTAATTAAATTTTTTATTTTTTTTTTGAAAAGAAGCGTTAGTATTTTCTCGCAATTTTAATGATTTTTTTTTACTAAAAGGCTCCTAAAATGAAAAAGACTTTTTCCAAATTCATGAGTGAAAACGGTTGAAGTTATCGAGGATTCGACATATTCTTTCATAATTTATGGTACATTTAGTTGAAATAGTCCACGAAAATTAAATCATTGAGATTTTTTGTAATTAAAAAAATTGAGTATTATTGTCTCCAACATTTTATCCAGTAAACCTTGTTTATTTATATTCTTGGTTAGATTAAAGAAGGCTTGATCCCCTCCTCTCCATTTTTTTCAATTCATTGGCAACCTCGCTGGCATTGGCTGCTCACTCAGTGACCCTTCAATCATTGACACCAATGTCACCACTTTTTAATAATATCGTGTTATGCACACAAAGCTGGCTAAAGCGTTACAACCAAATTCCCTAAAGTTTACATTTTTGTTGCTTTTTCTGTCTTTTTTCATTTCAAAGTCAAGAAAAAGGGAAAGGAAAGATAAACCTTTTCCCTATTAGTCTTCACATTTTCCTCTATAAAATTAAATAAAATCAACAGTTTTTTTAGCAAATTATTTGAATAGCCAAAGAATACTAACAGTAAACAATATAAATGGCTTAATTTTTGAATGGTTGATGAAAGTTTTCCCTGTAAACAGTGTCGGAGTTAAAGAAGGTTGGCATTGGTTTCCACTTAATTTTTTTTTTGATTTCCTGTTTTATAAAAATAATAATCTCATATTTATTATTTATCCTTCAAAGATTTAAGATTTATGTATATTTTATAAAAAAATTTATACTCAACTCTTCCTTGTGATAATTTTAATTCCATAACTGATCACAAAAGCAAAAGAACTTTCTTGTTTCTAATTCTAATTACAATAAGAAAGTTCTTTCATACATTAAATTTATATATATATTGAATATCTAATAGTTCATATTGAATTTTATATTTTTTAAGATAAAAAACATTCAATCTAATAATTCAAAATTTATCAATAAAATCAATTTATGCATATATTAAATGAAATTTAATGTATGATAGAATCATATCATTATAGTAATATTCCTATAAAATTTTCCTTTTACTCCTAGAAAGTTTTTCTCTATTTTTTTGGTATTTACCAAGTAAATAAATTATTTCGAGAATTAGAATAAATTTCTTTCATATCAATAAATGTCATTTTAAAATTCAAATTTATATTTATTATCAAATAAAAATCATTTGAAATAAACATACTTTTATTTAATCAAAGTATTTCAAACATAAGAGTTTGGTAACATGCATATGCGATAAAAGGGAGACAATTTTTTAAATGATAATCCCACCAAGAGTCAAATCAATTGCCATTTGATGGGTAAAATTTACTCATAGTAAGTTTTGTAACTTTAGCAAATCATCAAGAGCATAAAATAAAGGACATTATTAACCAAGGCCATTCAAACCTCACTTAGGAGTATTCAACAGGGTTGAAAATATAAAATTTCTAAAAATTTATATGTTTCTATTTAACATTAATTTTTTATGTTCAAATATCAGTGCCACCTTAATTGATATCCTTACCTATTAACAAGTGTCTAAAATAAATTATAACAGAGAGCCTAAAATAAGCAGGCAATTACGCCGCCTCTTGACAGGAATAGCTGGGCATATATATTTAGCAAATCGCAAGTGGGCCATCAATATTTTCAAATTTCAGAAGTACCCCAATTCAAGCGCAAAAGAACAATGGTCACAGAAGGACAAAATTGCCCATCTATTGCCATCGTTATTGCGTAAAGATAAAGTCAATTCCTAACGGTATCTATCCACCGACCACCGACCTACCCTGATATCCTCTGCCCACTTAAAATAGTTAAAAATGAAATATCAAACAAATATCCAATACATAAAAAGAAATAAACTATCATGATTTCACAATAAATAAGAGATTGTCGTATGCAATTTTTTTTTCTACCGTATTTTAAAATTTCAATATTACTCCTTTTTTTGCATATTAATCCTCTTTAATTTTTAATTCGAAATTCTGTGATGTAAAAAATTTAAGTAATAATGCTAAAATTTTTAATGTTATCATAAAACTGACATATTTTTCTAACAAGGATATTGCATCATATTATACTACTACAATATTAATGTTTTTGTATATAAAAAAATTCTCTGGTTATTTTGCCATTAAAAGCTCCAACAATAAGAGAAATTTTTAATTGGTAAACGAATGCATAATTTTATGCTTACTATTAATAAAAATGAGGTAAATATAAATAAAAATAATTAAAAAATAAATTATTAATAATTTTTTTACAATACTTAAATAACAATTTTTAAAAATAATAGACACAAGTGATATAACCAATAGCCCACCAATAATTCTTCGAAACACAAGAAACATTCCAAAGAGGTGCGACCTAGAATACACTATACAAGACAGTATCGGATCTGAATTTTTTTTTTTTAACATCATGTTAAAAAATAAATAAATAAATACGATAGTGTATTACAGTAACTCAAAATTATTTTTAAAGGATTCCTTTGTAATAAATTGCAATTGTTGTAACAAATAGCAAATATTTTGTGCAAAATAACTTTTACAAAAAATCACTTTTAGTCTTATTTGTAATTTTATACATATACTTATTTTCTTTAGAATTAAGTCTTTAAATTTTACTTCAGTTCTCATTCATTAAAAGAGTTTGGCCAATGGCCTAGATCTATTGAACTTGTGGACTCACGTACTATAGAGCAACATGACGATGAGAAATTATTCATTAAAATGATAAATTATTACAATTTAAAAGAATTTTTTTAAAAAAACACAATAGAACAAAACTCATTAGAATAAAAAATATGTATTATTAAAATTATAATTCTTAATTGTTCAAGTAACTTTTGTAAATAGAGTTTACTTCCTTCGTTCTTATGTCATAATTTAATTATATAAATCCATGAACATTTATCATATTAAACAGTCATAAACAAAAACATCTTAAATTAATTATGCTAAAGATGTAATTATAAATAAAACAATAGAAAAGCTTAATAAGAAAAGTATAAAAATAAAAATATAAAATTGAAGAAAGTACGACAACTAAAAGCTAAAGAAAAACTTGCAACACTCGTAGATAGAAAAAATAAAATAAAAGAGAAAGTGATTTTGTCGGTGAATTGGCTTTTAATTAATATCTTTAAATTCTTATAACCAAACCATCATCAATATATATTTTTGCAGTATAAATTAAATTGGAGTTCAAAGAAACCGACGTGGAGGCTCACCCAGATAACAAGCTCAGTCTCCAAAAGCCATTAACCCTCCATCTTCCTTTGTCTTCTACTCGTTAAAATCTTCATCTCTCATGAAGATTCACTTTCTCTCTCTTTAATTTCGATTTGACCCAGAACAACAATTTCACAGAGAGGGGGGGAAAGTTTGAATTTTTATATTTCGCAGAGATGGACGGTGAAGGAGTTGGGGGGAAGAATAGAGACATACCCCCGAGGAAGAGAGGCGTCGACGGCGAGACAAGATACAAAGGGATTCGCATGAGGAAGTGGGGTAAGTGGGTTGCTGAGATTCGGGAACCCAATAAGCGTTCTCGGATTTGGCTCGGTTCTTATTCAACGCCGGTCGCGGCGGCGCGCGCATACGACACGGCGGTGTTTTATCTACGGGGGCCATCTGCTCGGCTTAATTTCCCGGAGCTTTTGGTCGCAGAAGGTGGCGGTGGTGGTGCCTGCAGGGATATGTCGGCTGCTTCGATTAGGAAGAAGGCCACGGAAGTCGGTGCTAGAGTTGATGCACTTCAGGCGGCATTCCATCACCACCACCACCACCATGGTTCGGCGGCGCCAGAGCTTATGGCTCGTAACAGCGGCGGCAGCGGGGACTTTGTGGAGCGGGTTGACCTGAATAAGATACCGGAGCCCGAGAATTCGGACTGTGAGTGGAATTAATCTAGGAGATGCATCCCTCTCCGTCTTTCTCCCCAAACTGTTTGCTTCTGGTCTGCTCTAAGGAGGGTGGTTGCTGACATGCGCCATGGAAGTTGTAAGCCGGCTAAAGCAAAGTGATGTCGACGAAGGCCTTGATGTGGGTTACTGTACTGTATCTTTTCCTCTTTACTAGTCTTTCTACTTTAGAATTAGATTTCCACCAAAGAAATTTTGGCGTTTGTAAAAATTGTTAAGTGTATATTAACCAAGTAATTAGCCTCGTCTCTTGCATCTTTGTTAGTTCTTTGATAATCCTCCTTTTTTTTCTCTTAAATTTTTTTGCTTATATATATATATATATTTTTTGCTAGCTTCTGTTCTATTTTAAGTTTCCTCTTTTTTTTAAAATAATAGATAGGAGGTACCGGCAAGGAGAGGAAAAGATGGACAACATGAAAATCTTACAATAAATGACTCCTGTAAGTTTTAATGGCATGGGAGATCCACCACCGGACCAAAAGGTCCTAGATTAACTTTTGCTTAACTTGTCCCCCAACCCTTGATTTAGGATATATAATTTCGGTGGAAATTCGAAACTTTAGAATGAAAAATCAAAATTTTGATTGTTGGGTTTGGAGGAAAAAGTGGATAGAAATGATGGAAAAGAATGAAGAGTGAAGTTGAGGGGACAACAATGGCCTCGGGTGCTTAGAAAGGAAAGAGAGGAGAATAGCAACCACTAAAGTTTTTAACTACTAAAGGCGATAAGATTCAGAAGTTAGGTATTTTTCTGGTTCTCTGCACTGTTTGCCGATAATGAGGTGTGAAGGGACCAGTGGCAAAATATGCTGTGCCTCTGCCTGTATTTTGATAACGATGTATGACGGGGTCTCTCTTAATCGGTTTTCTTGTCTCAGAATTCCTTTCTAATTGGTCCAAAATCTCAAACCGCCAACACCACGACATTTGTATTGATAGAGTAAGAAATTAAATTAAAATCGAAATAAGAAAATTTATCAGTTCCCAAAGTTTTTGCTTGGAAAAATTATGTATACGTGATACAATCGTTGAACTGAAGAGGTTTTTCTGACAGAGATGGAGCAGTATACTTTCACACCTTGCCATTAGCAATATGCGAATTTTGTACACATTACATCATGTATTGCTTGGAAACGGATAAATCTATCTTAGTTATATCTATTTAAATTCCATTAGAAAGTTGACTTTTCTTAGGCAATATATTGGATTGATCAGTAATTAATAATATAAAATAAGATGAAAATTAATAATATAAAATAAAATGAAAAAACTTGGCTTATCTACTCTTCTCCGGTTAGAAAACTTATGACAAAAATTTTTAATTTTTATTATAAAAAAAAAATTTAGTTTCTTGCAAAAAAGTTACCTTTAACATGTAAAAGATTTAGATTTTACAAATACAAACAGGTTGACAGTGAGTATGTATATAATTTCTCATTTTCTTATATCAAATAGATGAAATCTATTTGATTAGAATATTTTCACGTGTAAATATGTGAAAGAGCGTGTTCCTAATATTTGCAACCATTTGGTTGTTTCTAAGATGTCTTAGCTGTACTCCATATATAGTTCACTAAGATCTATGACTCTTTTTATGTTTTAGACAAGAGATCAGTCCATGATTAGCGGAGAATTAGAGATTTTTAAACCTTGTGTTTCGAGAATTTTAGCTAAGCATTAACAATGTGTATTATATTTAAAAGTTCGCCTCCCACGTTAAAGATATTGATTCATAAAAGCGGCCGAATCCGCCAAAAGAGAAGAGATCTATGAAAGGCAAAACAATGCAGGAAAAGACAACAATGCTATAAATAATTAAACTAGAGATAAACGTTCAAAAAAGTAATTCCACTTTAATAGTTGAGCAACTAGTACATAATTAAAGACATTTTGGATTCAAAACAATTGTTAATAAAGTATATTCCATAGTCACATAATTGAGTTGAGAGTATCTTACTATATTTGATTTTGATATCTCTTGAATGCCTTATATATTCTTTTATATTCAAATTTAATCTCCATTATTACATATACGTGTATCTAGTGACTTAGGATTTGTTTGTTTTTTATTTATAAAAATATTTTTTTATTTTTTATTCATTAAAAAAAACTTATTTGATAATTTATTTTTAAAAATTATTCTGTAAATGTATAATTTAAAAATATAAAAATAAAAATAATTTTAAATTTTTTTAAACTTATTTTTTATTTTCAATATTAATTTTATAATTAATAAAATATTTCTTTAATTATAGTATCAATCACTCTCTAATTTTTATTTTACTTTAATTCAAAAATAATTTTTAATAACATAAAAAATGAAAATATATCCAAATACATCCTTAATTACTTTTATTCTTACCAATAAAAAAATAGTAACATAATTGAGCGGTCACGCATGTATATCTCTTCTCTGAGGTTTGAAAGCGTTACCAGGACTTTATGTAAGTGTAGATTATGAATCATTTCATTAAAGTTATCAAGATAATCATTTAAATATAACTACATAGAAGAATTATATTTTAAGTAGTCGATATTACACTTGCATCACTATGCTCTTATTAAATGATTTTGCAATATAAATAGATCCGGCTTGTGGATAAGCACTGATAACTGCTTCAAGATTTTACAGATTTTTATTAACATTGAAATTATATAATTTTACAGGACTCCGTTTATGTTTACGATAAATACATAAAGTTGTAATTTCATAGGACTCTGTTTATGATATCTAAATAAAGGTTGTAATTTTTATCTACCAATATTACATGAGAAATTATTTAAATAATTCTAAATATATATATATATATAAAGTAGTAAGGGTATGTACCGGAGATACCTCGTAAAATTCCATGTTTATCATGATCCAGGCTTCAGAGGGAACTAGTAAAGAGCTCTTCTCGTCCATCGTTCAGTTCAACAACTGAACTGGTTACATGGTCTTTCTACAATAATGATTGATGGACCAAACAAGTGAAAGAATAAAATAAAATAAAATGTTTCCGCGCCCCTACCGTCCGGGTTAAAATAAATTGCAAGGACAAGTAGGTAGATGAAGATTAATGCCAATTGACGCAAGAGTCAAACATTTGCTTTGAAATATGGTGTATGAAGCAAATTGACTCACCATCTTCTACGCCATAATCTCATGGGCCTGAATCCTGCCGAGAGTTATAGTGGCCAACATCGAAATGAAAACGATTGGAACTTTGTATTGAGCACATTGCTAAGACTGAAATGATTGGCCCTTGAAACAATTTGATAATGACAGAGATTCGCGTAGTGAAGAAACGATACTATATACACATAAAAATACAGGCATAAGCCAAAATTTTAATTCCAATCAGGGCCAGTTTCTCTGACCACACTGAAGCAATTTGCTCCCTGCATCAAATTCAAGAACAAATATTTTGAACAGCCCTCTAAATTTTATCAAGCTTCTTGGGTCGCTCGTTTAATTTGAAGCGCAGCTCGTACAACATTTCCTCGTGTGATAATTCCAACCTTCGGATCTTTCAAGCAACTTAGAAATCAAAGTAACATAGAGATATAAATAAAAACGGCTGAGTAGAATAATATTCTTACCAGCTTACCCTCAGCATCTACAACCGGAAGTCGTCTGAATTTTGTCTTCAGTAATAACCTGAAGAAAAACAAATCAGAAATGTCATCTTTTGCTGTGGCAGCTCCTAGAAAACAAATAAAACGCAGGTGGGAAGAAAGGAATTTCAAATTGAGAGAAAACAGAACAGATACAAACCTAGCAGCATCCTCAAGATCGGTGGTCTCCCGGACAACCATAGGAGCAGGCGTCATTAGATCACCGATCACCTTTCCATTAGTTTTATTCAGCAGTTTCTGAACCTCGTTGAAAGTCTGCAAGCCATTATTATAACATTAAGGAACATATGCTTCCATAAATTGGACAAATTCTGAACTAACAGGTAACTTGAAATGCTACAAGCCCTCAAGGAAGATGATGCAATTTTTTCATAACTGGAATAGAGCTGACAAGTGCAATTTTTCATATATTGAAATTGTTTATTAAGCAGGTATAGAATGCCCAATCCCAAGGCGAGCCCTCAAGGTAAAGGCAGCCTCGCAAATCTTGGCTGGCCTGATATGGGGTAAATGGTGAGTGCTAAAGTATCTGCCAAGTAATTTCAGCTTCTTTTGTAATCTCAGGTACTAACAATATAAACTCCTCTTTCCATCATGGATGTCCCAGAATGAACAAAAGATCAATCAAATGCCAGATACAAAGATGTTTTTACGTACTTTCCAAGTACTGTCAACTTCAGGAAACATGCTGTTGCCATCTAGTCCATGACCTGAAATGGACATTGCATATTATTTGAGTGGTGAACCCAATCTTAGTTATGAAAACATACACACGAGAGACAAAAAAAATAAAATAAAATAAAAAATGCTTTCCTTTGCATGTTTTCCTCATCACACTTTAGGATAAAAAGGGCTTTCAACAAAGAGAAAGGAGCAGACGATGTTTATCTGCATTGCTTTACCTGATATAGAGTCCAGTGCTAACAAGTCATAATCTGAAATAACACCAGCCTGTGAAGAATTAAGGAGCCTTGAGAAAGAATTTCCAAGCAATAAAGGGTCTGTTTAGTGTAGGGATGTTTGGTAACATTATTTGAGAATTGATTTTAGAAGAAGCTTAGTTGATTATGTAGCTTTTCAACCAATAATGATTTTGAGCCATAATCGATTTCAAAATACCTCTAAAAGCTTAACCAAATACGCTATAAAAGGAGGGAAATCAATTATGAACTCTAACATTGATTCTACACGATGTAAAAACTATACCAAATTTGCACTAATTCTGCAAAATATGCCTGGCTATGCAAAAAAAGAGCAGAAATCTAAAGCACACGTGTTGTTCATACATTTACGGTTTATATTAGCTTAATTCAAAATTTTTAGACAGATAAATTGCCGCTGAGTTTTGTTGCTGAAATAAACTTGACTAATAGCTCCTGATTAGTGTCAAATAAACCCTATAATCAACTATAAAGTTATGATTTTCTCATCATTGGATATATAATTTAACCTCTAATTGAACTGAATGATGCTAATACTACTAAGAAAGAACCTTTTGCAGATTAGTGAAAATGATATTTTGACCCTGAGATCAGGACCAGAAGATCTTGGAAGTTCGACATTTTAAAAATAAGGTCTACATAGTTATAAATAGTTACATGATAAATCATAATTACATCTTAAGCCATAAGATTGGCAAATCTAAGTGATCCGTGAAAATGCATAATACTCACTAATTTCCAATCATCGTCTATCACAGGAAATCCAGTTATTCTCTTCTCAACAAGTGTTTCCAGAGCTGTGGGGCAAAAATAGTTGACACAAATGTCGTAAACTTCGAACTATAACTTGTAAACTAAATTAAAAAATAAAAAATAAAAATAATAGTGGCTCCACTGGCATTATAGACGTCAAAAGTACCTTCATCCACTGATGTTGAGGGCTTTACGACATGCAAATCTTCTTTCCTTGTCATAAATTCACCAACAGTATAAAACCCACTTCTCGGCTGCATATTACCGGAAAAATTAACCTTCGTGAAATTCAGTTTGTATAGCTAATATGCTTTTTCATAAATTTAGACTGCGACAGTAATCAACAACTGACAACATCAGACAAAATAAATCACAGAGAAAAGGTTCTGTTCGAGGTTGGCCAATACCCTCTGTCACCCTTCATGTTGAAGCATCATACTAGAGAGAAATAGGGCCCAAAAAGTATGGATTAGAAGGATTGCTTTTTGGAATCCTTTTTTTTTTCCCTTAATTTATTTACCGGAAGTAAAAATATTGATTCTTAAGAGTAGTAAATAATTATAGCCATCTTTTCGATTGATCATTATTGCAACAGCTATGGTTTTATGAAAGCAGTCACCAGGTCACTGTGAGAAGTTAAAGGCTGGGTTCTACATTTTCAATCTCCTAAAACCACGACAACCTAAAGTCCATATGCATACAAAGTAAAGCAGCAGCGAGCAGACACCAACACACCAAAGCTCAATCATCCATAAAAGAATACAATAAAAAACTATAATGCGATGTCAATTGTTTGTATACAGCTAGCTAAATTCTCCAGCGAACATACAAGATCCCAACATAGGAGACGTTTGGATGTTAGGTGATGGGCTGACTTTGAAACCAATTGATTGACTTTCTAAATTAACTGATTTTAGTGTTTGACAAAGTTGCAAAATACCATTTTCAAGGGGAGTAACATTTTCAATTTAGCCGATCTGAAAAAAAATAAAATAAAATTACCTTTAATTAATTTTTATATTTTTTATTTTATCCTTCCAAAAAATTTTATTAATATATGATATTTATTTTCATATAAAAATTAAATTTTTATATTTTCTATTTTATCCTTCTAAAAATATTATTAATCAATATTTTCATTTCTCCCACCATCAATTTATAAAAAATTATAATATTTATTTTTATACAAAAATTAAATAATTATTGATTTCTTAAAAAAATTTAATAATTATAAAAATTATATTAATTTAATTTTAAAAATATTTAACATATAATAAATTATAATGTTAACAATATATTATTTATAAAAAAATTTAATATATTAAGCAATATATAAAAATTAAAATATCAAAATAAATAAAATAATATTTAAATAATTTATAAAATATATCCGTACTCATACATCATTCTATATCCAAACAAGTAATCATCATAAATAATTAATTTTATCAAATATTTAAAAACAATCGGTTAGTTAAATTATCTATAAATTCTAAATAATGCTATAATTGAAGATACTACAAATCCAAAGAAGACGTAAAGGGACGGAATTAGTTATGAGAGTGTCGCCGGCGGCCACGGGAGAACCACGAAGCCTGATGACTAGACCGCAGCGGTGGAAGCACCGGATATTAGCGGCGGAACGTAAAGAAAGGCGGCGAATGGAAGAGAGGGGACCAACGCCAGTCAGTTGTAGAGTCTCCGGACGAAGAATAGAGTCCATTATCGGCGTCTACAGCTTGCTCTGGAATTGGGAATTCGGAGATACCAAATTTGGTGGGGGGGGATTTTGCCACTACTTAGAGCTGCGGATTATTTATCGACAAGGACCGCGATTTCCGGCTTTCACTGTCAGAAATATCAAGATTGCCGCCAGTGAACTCCGCCGTTTACCGACTCCAGACGTCAAATCACCGAGGAAGATTATGTTACGGTCGGGATGAACTAGTCATCGCGGGGGGGTACACGTGTCGTTATCTTACATCTGGGCCCGCCGACCTTCTCTGAACGAACAAGTATCAGCCCATGTAGCAGCCATACAGCCCAATGTAAAATAAGCCTTTAATTTTTGTGTTGGGGCTGGCTATGTCGTACCTTGGACTTCCTGTTGGCCCAAACAACTAAACTTCACGGATTTTCCTTCCCAAAGAAATTCATAGCGTGAAAGGCCCAACTTAAACTGAGATTTGCACTTGGATGATAAACTAAAGTTTGTTCCAGATGAGATGGGCCTCAGCCCTCTTATACACCGCTTTTGCTTCTAGTGGTGTAAAATGGATCCATTCAGTTCGTGCGATATTTGATTTGTACGAATCAATTAATATAAATTTATTTAAATAATAAATTAAATTTTAGGCAGTTCTTAGGCGAGTTCGTAGACTTCATGAATTTAAGTTTTGAAAATTTTGATTCGGTTAAATTTACAAATCAATCAAATTGACGGACCACATTTCATTTGATGGATCCTTTGGCAGGTTTCAGCATGTAAAAGGATCGTGCCTATTAAGCTTCCATATGAAGAATAAATTGAATGTTCCTTATGTCTTGCAGGGATGATGATACCGGAGGCGTTGGTCCCTCTCAGTATTCCAGTTGTTTGCTTTTGTAGCTTGATGAACTGGGAACTGTTTTTTAAATTTTAACTTCTATTTCGTTAGTGATAAAAAAATGTAAAAAAATATTAACATTGAGATCAATAATATTGTACAATTGGACCTCCCCCCCCCCCCCCCGCTTCATTCACTAGTTCTGATTTAATGCTGAGAAAATTGGATTGTTTAGCAGAGATTTTAAGTTATTCATTGTTGATATATCAAAACTGGAATAGAATTTTTTGTCCCCTGATATTGTTTATTGCATGTAGTTTTATACATCTGGCCACTTTTCAAGGTAGGTAGCAGGAGTCATTGGACTGCAAGCATTAGAGAAAAAATGCATCTACTTAACCTAATTTTTTAGTGTTAGGAAATATCAGATTTTCTTTTCAAGAAAGATAATCTGACAAATGAGATCATTAATATTAAAAAAAATTAAACTTATAAGTAAAAGAGGGGAAGACTACGGTATCTTTATAATAATCCTCGGTTTGAAACCCAGGACACGTGGCGGAATGCCATTCGGCCATCAAGATTACTAACGTTAGTAGTCTATTTACCAGGGCGAGACTTCAAGGGTCAAGACTACTAACGCTAGTAGTCTATTTAACAGTGGCCTGAGTTCCAAAACCCAGGGGGCACCGTAGAATCCCCCGTTAAAAGAAGTTATAATGATTTCGTTCGAATTTTCATAATCTATTAAATCAATTTATATTAATAGTTATAAGAATTATATAAAATAAATTATAATACTATTTCCACCCAATCATCCATTTAAATTCACTTACTTTTCATCTTCCTACTATGCCATAATTCTTTAATTGTTTATTAAAAGAAAGTAAATAATATACTGTCCCAATTATAATGAGTCTAGTTTTATCTCACGTGCTCTCCCAAATTAGACCTCTCTCTACCGACTAGATCCATCGAATCTAATTATCTCCTATAATTTCCGGTTCATTGTATAAAATAATTAAAACCTCCACAATTTTCTTATATTAAATGCGTAGTTTTTCTGGTAAATAGATCTTTCGGAGTGACAATGACTCTTCGTCTTGTTCAAAACAAAAACCTATCAAGTGTATCATTTCATGCAAATAAATAACCTATTAAACTTCGACAGCTATTTATCATAGATTTTCTCCTTGCTCGATGAAATCAAACGTAACGGGGACCAAATGTGCATTGTGGCCGGCTCCTCGTAACGTCGTCCAATGCACCTCAGCTCAAGCCCCACCCAAAATTGAAAAAACAGAACCAACAACAACAACAACAACAAAAAAATGACTGAAAACGAATGTTTGTTATCAACGGGAGGCTTCGAGGCAGCCGACGAAAAATTGTTATATATTTCAATTGTGTCATATATTTATAATTATGATCAATAAATAAAAAATTTTCTCTTTTTTTGCAAATTTTAAGATTTTAAAAATTAAAAAAAATAGATTTGTAATATATATAATCTCACAGTACTAATAAACAGAAATAGAATTAAGAATTATTTTTTATTTATTAACTGTGATTAGAGACATGTAACACAATTGAAGAATATAAAAACGTTTTGATCAAAAATATTATATACATAAAAAATAAAATTAAAAATAAAATTTTAAATTTTTTTATATTCATTTAAATAGACAATAGACGATAGAATTAATGATTATTTTTTAAAGATAATTTTTCATTTAAGTAGACAAATTTTTTTAAAATAATGATAAATAAATAATAAAATTAAGAATTATTTTTTATTTACTAACTATAATTTAAGACATATGAAACAATTGAATGATACAAAATAATTTTGATAAAAAATATTATATACATAAAAAAATTAAAAATTTAAATTTAAATTTCTTATATTTATTTAATTAAATTTTATATATTTGATAATAACCTTTAATTTATATTTTAAATTTAAATTTAATTTCCATTTTGAATGTATATAACATTTCTATTTCCGGCAGATGACAGAGTGAGTAATTAATCTTACTGTCAAGGTGGCCTCATATCAAGCGAACACAGCTGACCCACGCCTCTTACATCGAAAAATTATTTAGGTACGACGATCGGATTTCCTCGCGCATATATGTTAAACAAACGGAAACCCAATGATGACTTGCTGGATTGCCCTGCGCTGCAAATTTTTGCATCGGGTTAATACGAGGTCATGATTCACTGCACACTCAAAAAATTAGTATCGATCGATATTTATTGTAATTAAAAAGCAGCAAGTTCTTTATTAAATGTTATAATTTTTTCATATAAATTTAATAGCTTTTGACATTTTTTGTTGCAATTTTTTCTATTTGTTTCGTGCAAAAATTATGCACATTTATTTTTAAAAAAATATAAAAGTCTACAACAGAATTATAAATTTTATGATTTTTACGTTAAACTTTCATAAAAGTTCAAAATTTTTCAAAGACCTGTTGCAATAATATATAGGAAAAAATGTAGAATATCTTTTCATTTAAAAAATTTTGAAATCATTCCTTTGAACTTTACAAAATTTAAAATTAACACTCATTATTCACTTAATTAAATACTTTTATCAAATTATGTTAATTTTTTATAAAATTTTAAATAAAATTTATAATATTATAAAATATTAATTTATTTTGTTATTTTTTACATATAATTTTGTACTTTATTTTCAAGATTTAATTAAAATTCTTTATATATATTTTAATTTCTATTAATTATATAAAAAATTATGTGAAAAAATCCAAAAATTTTATTATAGTATAATATTATGAATTTTAGTCAAAAACTTTATTAAAAAATCACATAGTTTGATAAAATAAATAATTAAGTAGATGATAGATGTAAATTTCAAGCTTTGTAAGGGCAAAATTTAATCACTCTAATGTTGTAATGGATAATTTGCATTTTTTCTTAAAATATTTTACATAAGTTGAGGTTTATACATAAAAAAAATCATTAAATTTGGTTTTTGGTTGTAGGAAATGTGTTCACAAAGGAGGTTATCCAACAACCAGAAGAAGTCTATTCCTTTGCTTTTCAACATTCGATAGGCAATTTGGAAAGGTCGAAACAAGTGCATATTTGATCATATTTAACCAAATCCTTTGATTGTTTTAGAAAGAGTGGTCTTAAATCTAATATATTACTATTTAACAAATAATAGGACTATCTCTCACAATTAGTTAGAACATCTAATGAATAAGGAAGATATATGGAAATTCCTACCTAATAATGGATTGAAATTCAATGTTGATGTTGCTTTTGAAAGTAAATCCAAAAAAGGATCTATGGCAGTGGTGGTTAAAGATCATTATGGGACTTTGGTATCTGATTTAACTTAAAATAGAGCAACTTCTTTTCCATTCATAGTAGAAACCTTAGCTTTGAAGAATGCTATTATTCTTGCTAATGCCTTGGGTGATCTGATCAATATTTTTTAATATGATAATTAGCATATGATTGCAACATGTAATAATGTACCTTACCACTAGTAAATTAGATCTATTATTCATGATATTAGGTTTTTGCTGTCAAGATTGAGGAATGCAAGTTTTAATTGGGTTCAAACAAAAATTTAATGAAGTAACTCATTGGATAGCAACAACATGTTTCAAGTGGTCTCTTCCATTTATGTAAGCATTTAATCATCCTTCATATTTGAAAATGATTTTGCTAAAAGACAAAGGAGCTTTTTGATTTGGTTTTATTTTTGATGTTTTTTATTATATGCATCTAGCTACCACCGAAGTCTTAGATCTAGTGGCATAATCTTGTGCCTCCAAATCATATGGCATAAAAAAAGTAGGAGCTTGGTTCCCTTTCCCCACAGTCCCTCCCTCAAGCTCCCCTTATTGCCTCCTTTAATACCCTACCCCTTGTAAAACTAAAAAAAAAAAAGATTATATGTGAATAACGTGTTTTTTAGGAAAGCTTCTAGGCTTTTGTATTGTGTTCAAGTTTTGCTTGGCTTTTTTAAGTTTCATAAGTTTCTTTCTTTCTATTTTAGTTTTTCAATTATATGCTTTTTTGTGTGAAAGGTGCTATCCCTTGTGCTTTCTATTTTTCTACTAAGGTGTTTATGTTATCCTTTTTTTTATAAAGTTTTATATGACCCAAGAAAATTAAAATTAATTTTATATATTTAAATTTTATTAATATTTTCTTAATATCAATTTTAAAGTATTTGTTTTAAATAGTATATCAATTGAAAATTTGTGTAAGTTTTATAGGCTTTACATTATTTCCCTTTCTCCTATCTATTCAATTTTATGTATTTAAATTTTATCAATATCTATTGATATTAATTTTTAAATATTATATTTTAAATTAAATATAAATTAAATTAAATAATTTCACATTTTCATATAGAAAATATTAATTGAATTAATTATTTATATATTCTATTTCTTAATAAAAATATTTAAAGTGTAAAAGCATATTTAATCTAAATTTTTTCAATATTTTTTAATATAAATTTATAAGTATTATTTTTAAATTAAATTAGTTACACAACAATTAAAATTTTATCAAAACTTTGTAACTCATGTATTATTTTTTTTTTCTTCTTATTTATCTACTCCGTTACATTGTCTTTTCCAATCAGATCCTTATAGTATATTTTATTATCTATATGGAGTAAATGTTTCTTCTATTAAATGTGAATTAAGTGATTTAAAATTATAGTCATCTTTTATCATATATTTTTCTAAAATAGAAATTCATTAAAAGCATCTGATAACATGCAGATTATGCATGTATTTTGTGACATTATCTCTATATTTTAATGGATAAATGCTTATGATTGAAGGTTTATAGTTGCACTTTGTGTCTTGTAGGTTTAAATTGGAGTTTTAAGCCAAAAGAAGTATAAGAAGTGAAGTTTTGACTAAAAAAGAATAAGCAAGCAGAAGAGATTCGAGTTTAATCCATGCTCACACCTTAAAGAAAGGCTTGTCCAAAAATTTTAAACATCTTTAAAAGGAGTTAGGCTCTCATCTACAGTTAGCCTAATTATTTTTGGAATGATATCTAAAGTTGACCAAATCAATTTCATTTTATTTAGGAGATTCACTTTAGGAAAAGACACTAAAAAGATATTATCTTTTTACACATATCTCCTATTTTGACATACTTCTAGATTTTATCCTTTTGTTTTAAGAGTTTTTTGTTTATAAGGGGATCTTTTTTTACCTGGAGGGGGCAGCACATCTTCTAAGTTTTGTTCTTTGTATTTGTCACAGAAATCGTGTATAACTAAGCTCTCTTTTCTAGTCCAAAGATAATCAAAGTTTAGTTCTTCAAGAATTATAAGATCTAAATATTTTCTTTGCTATTTTATTCTGTGATATTTATATATCTACTGCATCTATTTATCCATTATTGCTTATTGGTTAATATAAAAAGGCCTATTACTCAATTAGCAAGACAATACATAGCTAGTCAGAATGTTAGATCTGTAATTATCTAATTGTTTTAATAACTAGTAGCAAAATAACTTGTATTATATAGGTATATAATCTACTATAAATAAACCAAGCTTGTGAGTTTGTTGATTGAAATTGGGTCTCTTGAGTTCTCAATGTTATTTGAGATTTAAATCCTAAAAATTTATTTAAGGTTGGTTAATGAATAAAGGTTTAATTATAAAGCATTTCCTGGTTGAACAAAACTTAAAGAGAGATTGGTTATTAGAGTTTGTTAACAACTATAACCAATTTGACAATAGAATGAAAGAGATTATTTTTGTATCAATGATCAATTCCATAAACTAATACTGAGATTATAGATTAGGCTAGATGTTATTTATTATTGAATTTTATCACCTTATTTTCTTGTTAAATTTCCTCGCCTTTATTTCAAATTAATTTCATTCCTACAAAAACACCTCTATTTTTTTTTACTTTTTAATTAATTTGTTTAGATGTTTTAAAAAGAGATAAGCTTTATCAATCCCAGTGGATTTGACCCTACTCACCACTATACACAAATTTATTTGTGTTAATTAGGGTAGGAATTAAATTTGGTGGATTTAACACCTATCAACACATATATATTAAAATAAAAATTCATTAAACTCAAATTAAATATAAATTTTGTAATATTTTCTTGATATTAATTCTTAAGTATTGTATTTCAAATTATATATATATCAATTGAAATTTTGTTAATATTTTACAACTTATATATTATTATTATTTTTACTTACGCCATTGCATGCTTTTTCTAACCAGAATGCTTTGAACTTTTATAAACACATCTTAACTCAGTAATTTAAGTTAAACTTGAAAATATTATTGATAAAATAAAAGAATGAGTTATGTGAACTTAGTAAGCATATACTTATTTAAAATCAGTATTAAAATTAACTTGAAAATAATTTAAGATTTATTATAACGTAAAATAAAAAACCAATTATGGTTCCATTTCGTGTAAGTAGTTAATAATTTAACTGATAACTGATAAATTAACTAATAATTAATAGTTTATAATTGATAGTTGATAACTAATAAGTTAATTAAAATATTTTATAAAATTAATTATTAAATTAGTTAAAATTATAAAATGATATAAAAATATATATTAATAGAAATAGATATATAATTAAAATAATTTATATTTATTTAAAAATTAAATATAAATTATTTTCATTATATTAACATAATTAAGAAATTTAAAATAGAAATATAATATTTAATATTTAATTAATTATATTTTATAAATCTATATATTTATTTACATAATTTTTATTTTACTATTATTTATAATAAAATTATAATTACTTAAACTTGTATGTTTTATGATATTATTTATTTATATATATATATATATATTTACATATTTATAATTTAAGATTAGGATATAATTATGTTAAATTTAAATTAATTATATTTTATAAAAAAGCATTTAGATTTATATTATAAAATGCATGGGTTGTAAATTAAAAAAATAAATAAAGATAGATTTAGAAATAATTTAAAGAAGTAATAACTTATAAATTATAAGTTATTTTAGGTAATTAATTAAATCAAAACTTATTTTTTTTAGTAAGTTAATGCGAGAAATACTTCTAAAAATTAGCTTATTGATTAAGTCAATAAATTATAAGCTAATTTATTTATTGTGTGAAATGGAACCTATATTATTCTCATACTTAGAACTCTTGACTACCAAATAATTAGTTATATATGTAATCTTCCTTTTGTATTCACATCAACACTTTTATGATTTAAAAGGTAATGGCACAATTGTCTTAGTCTAGCAAGTCAAGATCTTCACTAATATAAACATGAGTTATTTAAATAATAAGAGTTCATAGATCATCTGCAACTCTTTATTTAATATCATAATTATATGTACATATCATTATCAATTATAGTAATCTAATATACTAATTAAGCAAATAAAAAAATTTCTTTTACATCTCCCAATTAACCTTATTCCTTCATAAGTTCAACTTTGTTCCTCTAAACCCAACCTTATTCCTTTATAAAAGTTTTCATAAATTAAATACTAATTTGGAATTTCATCATTTTATCTCTTTCTATCTCATACCAAACATGCCCAATGGCATCAAATACCTCATATTGTAATTTTACAATTTATTCTATCAACATATTCTTAATAAAATTATAATCAATAACATTAAACAACAATTCTACACATTTCATTCATGGTTATAGATGAATCATTTAACATCTATCAACAAGCTACTTAAACATTATCGTAATATGTTATAACCAAACAATAATAACAAATACTATATCTCCATTGCATAGTCTTAAAGAAGTAATTGATATATTATTTCAATAAAATTATAGTTCAATTTACCAAATATACTGTGAAACATCATCCCAAGTTTAATAAACAATAGATATTCATACTTTTATAGTTTTATGAGTACAATTGTATATAAAGTTCTAAAAATACAACTAATAAATTATGCATATACAAGATTATACGATCTATGTATAATCATTAAAAAGGAATATGAAAAATAAGTAAAATTATGATTTACGATAGGATGTATGTTCATCTCAAAGTGTAGTTCTTCCTAAGAATTGTTTTGCATCCATATTTCTCTTTTTTCTTCATTTACTTATCATTATTCAAAAAGATAAATTATAAATATTTTATAATTAATTATTTCTTCCTAAGACCATCTATTCTAAGCTGGAATCATGTTACTTATATTATCAAAATCATTAATTTTTCCTATTTTCCTTAAGACTAACTCAAAAAAATAAATTTGGATAAGGTTATAAGGGTTCTTAAATCAAGTTCACACAAGCAAAAAGATTAAGATTTCATGATCTAAAATAGCTTAGCCTAAATCCTAGAGGTCACCAATAACTTGCCAATGACAAAGATAAGTTAAATTATCAAAGGAAAGGAGTTATCGAGCTACGTCATTTTTACTATCAATCGCACTTTTGTAACTTTCCCTTATCATTTATAATAACTCGCTACGCAAAAAAAGAAGGGTTAGTGGCTAAGAGCAATGTAACAATAGGAACTAACGGCAAAGATAGTAAAGAAATGGAGAAGGAGAGAGAATAAACAAGCATTAACAAAGAAAATACGGAGAAAACTCGAGAGAGAAGTAGAAATATTAAAAATATATATATAAGTGAGATGTAAGTTTTGGCTAGGTGATTCTTATATAATGTGAGCCCATTACCTTTATGAATCTTAGCCACTTGATTGTTTAACCTTTTAAAGGAAAACTAAAGAAATGTTTTTACATGCTAGGATGTAGGATGTAGATTTTCTATTATAGAAAGTCAATATTAGTCATTAGATCTACATAAAATATAAGAGAGGTGTAAAAGGGATATAATGTAATTTTTATGCTTAATTATACAAATTAATCTTGGACGCCCATACTCCTATCTAACTCCATTTCCATTAAATTTAGGCTAATTAATGTTAATTTTTTTTGTCATTAATTTCCCAATAACTCTTGTAATAAATCAATGATTTTTTTATAATAAAAAATAATTATCTTGAAGTTCTATAATTATTTTGAGAAATAGATCATAGTAATTATTTTCTTTAATCTGAAAACAAAACCTTAACTAATAAAATATAAAATTTCAATATTTCTAAAAAATTTCTAAATTCTTGGACTTTATTGTGAGATAAAATGGATAACATTTAAGCAATAAAATATACCATAATTTATTTATTTATATTTTGTTTAGATAGAAAAATTTTAATAATACAATTATTAGAAATAAATAATTTAAAAAATAAATATTAAAGTATTTAAATAAAATAAGAAAAATTAAAATATTAGTTCAAATACTACATATCATGATACCTAAAATTGACTTTGAGAAGACCTATGATAAAATTCAATGAAAATTTATTCATTTCATGCTAAATCTTTATTAATTTCCCTTTCATTTAAAATCTCTTATTAAAAGCTATGGATTTTCTAATTCTATCTTTATTTTGTTTAATGGTGGAAAGATGGATCTTGTTAAAGCTTCTAAGTGTTTAAGACAAAGTAATCCATTGTCCCCATACTTTTTTATTCTTTGTATGAAGTATCTTAGGTAATCAATTCAAATAACTATTAGTTAAGGCTTATGGAAGCTTGTTTACAATTCTAGAAATAGCTTTGCTTTTTTCTTACTTATTTTTTACTAATGGCATCATATTAACCGCTAAGGTTTCAATTGCTATTGTTGTTATCATCAAAAGTATATTAAATGATATTCATGCTTTCTTAGGTTTGAAAGCTAGTTATAACAAGTTCGTGCTTTTTTTTTTTTTGTTAATACTAGTGAAGATACTAGAAGGAAGTAAAACAAGTAAAATAGGTGGAAGTCTAAGTTTTCAAATTTAGCTAGTAAAAGAATTTTGATTAAAGCAAACCTTGAAAGTATCTCTATTTACTATATACAATGCTTATATATTCTTGTAAATATTTGTCATAGAATAGATTCCTTTTTAAGAGACCTTTTGTTAGGCTTTAATGCTGAGAAAAGATGTATGCACTATATTAATTTAGATACAATAATTAGGGGAAGAAATGAAAGGGGTTGGACCTATAGAAGACTTATGTTAGGAATCTAACTCTTCTTGCTAAACTCAATTGGAGATTTTTGAATAAAAAGGATAAGTTATAGGATAAATGTCTATTTAAGAAGCTTGTATGTAATAGAGAAAGACCTGAAAGAGTTATTTCATTTACTTGGCAAAGTATAAGGAGAGCTAGTGAGATAACTAGATCGGGTTTAAAATGGATGCCAACTAATAGAAGATACCTAGTCTTTTAGAAGGATAGCTTGACTAGGTTGGAAAGTCTTTAAAGCTATTTTCAAAGTCCTTCGAAATAGGATCAATTAAGATAGAAAGTGATTAACCTTATGTAAAGCTTAGAGAGATGGAATATTATAAATCTTGAGAATTACTTTGAGTGGGAAGTCATTTTAACTATACAAAATATTTATATTAACATTAACTTTTTTCTAAAGATAATGTTGTTTCAGAGTTTTCCAAAAATAGGAACTTTACTATTGCTAAAACTTATAAGTTTATTTAGAATCACTTAAGTAAAAATAGTTCTGAGTCTACAATTGAGTCTACATGGATATGGCAAACTCTTGTTCCTCCTAAAAATTAAATGTTTATTTGGTTGCTATTCTAAAATAGTTAGCAAACAAGTAGCATATTCAAGCATGGGGGAGTAAATGTTAATGGTACTTGTTACTTTTATCTTGAACATGATGGAATATATGAGCATTTATTTCAAGATTGTGAAAAAACTAGGAAGATTTGCTGGTTTCCTTTGAGCTACTACACTCTTTTATTATTGATATGAAGGAATGGCTAAAAATTAACTGTTAATTTTGTTAATGTATGTCCTAATAGTCAATCATAGAGATGATTGCAATATTACACAATGTATTACATTCGTTTTGGCAATATAATTATTATATTTATTTTATTTTATTTTATACAAATTATAACTTAAATATAATAATTATCCTTAAAATAGCTTTGTTATTTCTAAAATATCCCTAGTTAAGTATTATTACAAAAAGGATAGTAATAATACATCAAGATTCACATATATAATGACTGATGATTATGAATTATGAATATTTAATAGCAAGTCAATACATGAATACATTATTAATGAATAATTTATTGGACTAACCCATTATGAGAATACTGCATGGATAGACGTATTATTAGTTATTCTCATATGACCATAAATGCACATAGTCTTTTAACCAGAAGTCATTACGATTCCCTATATGAGGAGTTACTCACTTTAATGTCATTCTATGTCACCTTTAATCAGGATAACGAGTAGGGCATTGATTAGATGTGTCATGAGTCATGCAGAGGGAAGTGAGTGATATAGATGGGATTTTGTTACTCTTGTATAAAAGAGAAATATCCTTGGGCCCCTTGATTAAGCGAGACTTAGAAATGCATGGCCATACTCAATTGGATCAATATGTGATATTGATCATTTGTTTTAAATCTACTCATTATCAATAAATATAAATTGAATATTAACGAGAATGACACACTCCATGCCTCCAGTTCGATTTGGATATTATTACAAAACAGATTATGATGCAAAATATTGATCATATATTAGGTAAATGTTGAATCACAAACATTCTTACTACTTAAGTAGCAGTGATATATTGCTAGATACCACTTACTATCTATGGCCCAAAATGAGTCATTATTAACGTAATAAAAACCTATAGGGTCACACAAAAAGAGTAAGAATAAGATAATAATTAATTGAATTTTAGTTCGACTAAAATTTAATTAATTAAACTTATTTTTGTGCATATATATTATTATTAAGATAATAATATATTTTTCATGTAACATATATATATAATATTATGTGATATTAGAGTAATATCATATAATTGTGTTATTAGATATTAAATAATTATATTATGAGATAATGTAATTATCTAATATTAGATAATTAATAGATAAATCTCATCTCTCTTCACTCTCTCTAGGATAAGGATAAGGTGATGTTTTTTAAGTGTGATTAGGATTTTTTTTAAAGCATTATCCTACTAGGACTAGGATTGTGACATGCCTTAGTTCTATAAAAAGGACTTGAAGGTAGCACTTTAATTCATACATATAAGTTTCAAGAAAATCCTAAATCATTCAGAAAATGCCCAATCCTAATTCTAGTGAGAGAGACGAATCCTAGCAGCTTCGTGGAGGAGAGAAGTCGTTGTTCACTCCGTGTCACTCTCTCTAGGATAAAGATAAGGTGATGTTTGTTAAGTGTGATTAGGATTTTTTTTAAAACATTATCCTATAAGGACTAGGATTGTGACATGCCTTAGTTTTATAAAAAGGACTTGAAGGCAGCACTTTAATTCATACATATAAGTTTCAAGAAAACCCTAAATCATTCAGAAAATGCCCAATCCTAATCTTAGTGAGAGAGACGAATCCTAACAGCTTCGTGGAGGAGAGAAGTCGTTGTTCACTCCGTGTGGATACCGTAGAGACGCTGTACATTTTAGCCAGTGTTTGATTCATCTTGGTCTCTTAAGTATTCGTTCAGAAAGAACATGAGTATAGATAAGATAAAATCCTAATATTGATTTATACCGTTTTGCATGGATCATAGGTAGGAATTGGATCGAAAATTTTAAAATTTCGTTGTGTATGTTGAACCAAATCCTAATAAATTTACTAATAACCTTTTAATGTTTAACATTGCTTAGTTTATTGTATTTGTTACAATGTGATGGTATTTTTGGATATGCAAGAACAAAATAGCCCATGATGTTCTCTCTCTTAATTAGAAACTTAAATTTCTACAATCTCTTCCAAGAATCATTATTAATAGAGTTATTGAGACTATAGCACTCTCAAATCATTATGCTTTTCTCCTTCTCATAGAATGGATATATGTTTAGTGAAATGGACAACTCTTTTGCAAGGTTGTTTCATGTTGAATGCTGATTAATCAATGAAAGGAAATCATGGCATTGCTAGTGCTAAGGGTTTAATACAAGATAGCAACTGTTATTAGGTAATGGGCTTTTATAAAGGCTTGGGAAGAACATCAAACGTGGTAGCTAAATTATGAAAGTTTTTGGAAAGTTTAATATTGATTATTAGCATTAACATTACCTATTTAAATATAAAGATGGATGCTTTAATAGTTGCTAATATGTTTCAAAAAGGTAATTGTAATAATCTTTTCCTTAACCTTTTACTATCTGAATGTAAAATGCTTATGTAGCAGATTCCTTACAAAAATGCCAAGCATATGTTCTAAGAAGCTAATTAAGCTGCTAATTTCCTTAGGACAAAAAGTAGTAGGAACAATTTATTTTCTTTATTTTTAATAATCCCTTCAAGGACGTTAAGTTTCTGTTACATGAGGATATTTCCTCAGTTATGTTTCCTAGATTTTATGCTTATAATGTTAATGTAAACTTTAATGGTTAGTTTTGTTACTATTTTCCTTTGAAAAAAAAGTATGAAAAGAAAAACACTAAGTTAAAATACACTACCATCTCCAAACTAGTGTAGACAAGTTTTAAAGATCTAATAAGTCTCTAAAGTTCTCTCAATAAGGCTATAATGAGCTTATAGCTATGGAAACAAATTTAGGTCAAGGGATAGCTCTATAAATCCTTAAAAAATACAAATTAAGATTTATAAAAAGTGAGTTTATTTAAGTGTGAACTTTAAGTGATCTAACCTACAAATGAGTTCGTATTTTTTTTTATATTTTTATCTTCAAACTAAATTAATACATTACACAAATCGTAATCTAACTAATCTAATAGTCACTCTTAAATTCAATTCTTTATTTTTCAAATTAACATAATTTAAATAAATTATTTCTAAATTAATGATTTTATTTTTAAATTAATAATTTCAAAGTGAACTTACTTTTATTATAGTTCATTTTGTCTTGAACTATTATTATGGATTAAGAATGCATTGAACATAAAATTTTTGAATTTATAATTATTATTTTTAACTTAAAATTATTTTAATTTTTTTAAAAGATATTTTTTAAAAAAGAAAAGTCTACAAATTAGATCCACGAGTCCATAATCCATAAATTTTAGGACTTGAACTCCCATTTAAGAAGTTTGCAATTTTTATGAACCTAATTACTCTGATTCGTTTATAGCCAATATACATAAACTCATTTGCAAATAAATTGGACAACCCTATTTAACAATCTAAATAAGCTTCTAAAACTCCATCTTTAGTAATATTTTAGGTCAAAAACCAAATGACAAAATAAAATATATATTTTTTCAGGCCAGGTATAAAATCATTTTTCATATAATTTAGGAAGAAATGTTATTTTAATTCAAAAAAAAGATAAAAAATACAAGTATTATGATCATGTACTATTTTACTTGCATTGAACAATTGTAATTTACCAAAAATCAAAATATCCATCAAATAAAAATAAGTTAGAATTTAGATTAAATTTTTTTAAATGTTTGCAATGGGGTTTTCCATTCAAATTTTGATAAGTACATTAATTACTCTATCAACTATTAATAATTTTAATTTTATAATTATAATAAAATAATTAATATACATGCCATAATTTAAATAAAAAATCTTATAAAAAATACTTTAAAAAAATTTATTTAAGTTTTGTCATAAAAATAATATACAAATTGAATCGTTATTAAATTTAAGTCATTAAACCATCGCACCATATTTAATTTTATATAGAATTTTGCATCAAATCAAAAACATATATTCATTCTAATGTTTCACAATACTTATTTGTGACAATAGTAATGGTTTAACAGGAGATTGTGGGCTTTTTGACTGAGAAACTACATTGAAAAAAATAAATTCTTTTAACCCTGCACTAATAAAACTAATTCCTCAAATCCTTAATTTTTTTTTTTAAAAAAAAAGTTGCTGGATCACGGAGTGGGGGAACTCGTGATCAATGGTTACAGGTGGACCCCTCCTGTGATTAGGAATTTTTTTATCTAATTCAAGCCTTTTTTTTTTACTTTTTTTATCAAATTTTGAATCTAATTTTTTTAAATTTTCAATCATTTTTAATTTGTGACCCTTTTTTATTTTATTTATAATTTTTAATTAATTTATATTTGATTTAATTTTTTATATTTTGAATATTTATTTAATATTAATTAATAATTGATCTAAATAATAAACAATAATATTAATTTTCCAAAAATTATATAATATATTTAATACAATAAAATTAATAGTTATCGTAAGATTGTTGGAATAATTATTAATTTAATAAATACAAATTTTTACATATTTCTTGTAAACTTATTAGTTAAAAAATTTAAGTCATAAAAATAAATTATTAAATAATATTTTATCATACTGTAATGTATATATCTATAAAAATCGTTAACTAAAACATATACAAATTGAATCATTATTAAATTTAGGTCATTAAACCATCGCACCATATTTAATTTTATATAGAATTTTGCATCAAATCAAAAACATATATTCATTCTAATGTTTCACAATACTTATTTGTGACACTAGTAATGGTTTAACAAGAGATTGTGGGCTTTTTGACTAAGAAACTGCATTGGAAAAAATAAATTTCTTTAACCCTGTGTTGATAAAACTAATTCCCTAAATCTTTAAAACTTTTTTTTTTTTAAAAAAGGCTGCTGGATCACGGGGAGGGGGAACCTGTGATCAATGGTCACGGGTGGACCCTTCCTGTGATCAAGAATTTTTTTTATCTAATTCAAGCCCTTTTTTTTACTTTCTTTATTTTTTCTTCCTATTTTTTTATCAGATTTTGAATCTAATTTTTTTAAATTTTCAATCATTTTTAATTTGTGATCCTTTTTAATTTTATTTATAATTTTTACTTAATTTATATTTGATTTAATTTTTATATTTTAAATATTTATTTAATATTAATTAATAAATGATCTAAATAATAAACAATAATATTAATTTTCATAAAATTATACAATATATTTTATACAATAAAATTAATAGTTATCGTAAGATAGTTAGAATAATTATTAATTTAATAAATACAAATTTTTACATATTTCTTGTAATTTATTAGTTGAGAAATTTAAGTCATAAAAATAAATTATTAAATAATATTTTATCATATTGTAATGTATATATCTATAAAAATCATTAACTAAACATGAAATAAGAAAATAATCTGCATAAAAAAATAAATATTTGATCAGTAAATTATGTTAATCCATAATATGATATAATTTAATTTTAAAAAATAATTATATGCAAATAATATATTTTTAAGAAATTTGTGAAGAAAATTTGTAATATTATAATGCAATATTTAATTTTCATTCTATTACATGTAATATTTCATGTTATATAAATAATAAAAATAAATTATACATTAAAAATTTTAATTTAATACTAAAAAATAAAGTGCTGAATTATGTGCCAAAAAATGATTAAAAAATTATATTTTACAATGTTATAATTCTTATTTAAAAATAAAAAAATTATATTATTAAATAAAATATTTAATTAATTAGGATAGTGGAATATTAAGTATAATTTTAGTTAAATTCAATTTTTAAGTTTCAATTTTGCTAAAATTTAATAGAGTTGAATTTAATTATTTTATGGTAAGTTGAAGGTAGTTTTTGACCTTAACATTCAAAAAATAATAATTAAAATAATTTTAATTAATAAAAAAATTAAAGAAATTAATAACACTATTGTAAAAGTTAATTATATTTTTAATGACTTATTGTTTATTAACTTCAAAACTTATAATTTTGTATCCCATAATAATTCACTTTATCTCCTAAACTATATTTTACACTTAAAGTAACTAAATTATGCTACAAAACATGTGATTATATACATGAATAAAGGAAAAGAAGGCATTGCTCCGTTATAAAATGATTTATTCAAATTCCTGAAATTCATGCAAAATTTTTTCTTGACATAGATAAACATTTAGATCATATTGCTAAAATTGTTATTTATTTTGATATATTTTAAGGATAAGCTTAATCATTCATATATATTTATACAGATTAAGCGACTATTTAGTCATTATACATCATTATTGTATAAGTTAAGTGGGCATACGTAAATTTTGACCACATAACTACACTTTAGAAAACAAATGATTTAAATACAACATTGCCAAAATAATTGCCTGATATACTTAATTTTTTTTTTCAAAAATTATAAGTCATGGGAAAAGGGTCTCCAAGACTTGATAATCACATACGCCCCCTTTTGTGACTAGTAAAAATATTTTTTAAAATAATTTATAATTTTTTTAATTGGAGTAACTATTATTTTAACTTAACTATTTTTTTTACTTAATTTAAATTTATATTTTTTTATTTAATTAGATCTAATTTTCTAGAAATGTTTACTGATTTTTCACTGGTTGTCCTACTTTTTATTTTAAATTTACTATTAGCCTAATTAAGCCTTAATTTAATTGTTGACAATTAGAATATTTCTTTTATACTAATTATCTAAGGTTTTAAATAATAATCAATAATTTAAATAACTCTCTTAAAATTGTATAATATACATAATATAATTAAATTTGGTAGTTATGAAAAAATAATTGGAATAAATAAAATGTCAATGAATAAAAATTCTGACTTGCTTTTATATAAAATAAATCATAGGAAGAATTAAATGATAAAATTAAAATTTAAAAAATATTTTATCTTAATGTCATGTATATATATGTAAAAATCTTTAGCTAATTATGAAATTAAAATATAATCTTCACCATGATAACAAATGTTTAATTTGTAAATTATGGTAATCCATTATTTAATATTTATTATGTCACATATAATTTTAACATTATATAAAAAGTAAAAGTTAAGATTGCAAAAAAAATTTAAAATAAATACTTAAAAATAATGTGTTGAATTCAACGTAAATATTTTTAAATGAAGATATTATAATGTTGTAATCATTATGTATAAAATTAAAAAAAATCACATCATTTAAAGAAATATTTATTTATTTCAATTTTACTTATTGTTTCACGAATTTATGCTAATTTTTTGTAATTAGTGAATTAATTATATGTTTTATATCTATTAAAAATACTTCAAAATTAGTTGATTTTATTAATATTGAATTATAATTTTTATCAGTGTTATCTTAATATTAAATATACTTCCTTTCTTTTATTGTTATGACTTTATGGATAATTTTTAATAATTACGGATGGAAATACCACGTCACCCCCTTATTGATATACATCCATGATTTTTCTTACATGGAAAATGTTGTCTAATAAAAATAATAAGACCTAAGTCATTAATATTATAGATAATGTTGTTTGGAATGCTAGTGTGAGTCGCGACAACAGCTTATCGGCGAAAATACCTATTATATGACATATAATATATAAATTGTGGTGGTGACCAGATCCCAAGCCCATTTTCATTTTGTTTTAATTCATCCAATGCATGCCTTTGTTTATTTGGTTAATATATTCAAAACTTGTTACTATATAGGGAAAAATGCGTAAAACAAAATGAAGGCTTTTCATGAGTTGCAAAATTAGAGGGTGAATTTTTAATATTTGATTTCACTTGTGCGGATTGATTTATAACCAAAACTCTGGTTTAGGAATTTATATACTAAAGTCAAATATCACCTTTAAAATACCGTTAAATAATTAAATATGTTAGTGGTGAATTTAAGGAATTTGAATTTTAAAAATTGAATTTTGCTAAATTAATATTTAATATTTCTTTACCCTGATTAATTAAGTAACTTAGCAAATGGTGTATTTTTTTTTTCATTTTTATGAGGGAAATATAACAATATATTTTTCTAATTTTTTAATAACTTTTCCACATGTAATTCAACACATTATTTAGAAGTATTTAAATTATTTTTTTTTATATATTTTCCTTATTTGCATAACATAAATAGTATATGTGATGAATGAAAAATAAATAATGTTTCATAGTAGTAGAATTCTTATTTAGCAATTTGTTAATAATGTATAATGTCCATGTAACTAATTGTTTTTAAATTAAATTGTATCACATTGTGGACTAACACGATTTACTAATAGAATATTTATTTTCGTGATGTAGATTATAATTTAATTTGATGTTTAATTAAATATTTTTATGAATATATACATCACAATATGGTAAAATACCATTTGAAAATTAAATATTATAATTTAAATATTCCATGCTATAGGTTTAGAAGAGAATAAGTAAAAAATTTGGTCTTAATATAAATTTTTATTAATCTAATGATCTTTTAATAGTAACCAATTTAATCATATTATATATTTGATAATATTGTGAGAGTGAAAACAATTACGGATTATTGTGTGAAACATTGAGTAATTAGTACCAAAGTAACATTTAAAATGTTAAAAAATACATGAAATTTTAGTTAAGGACATAATTACTAGATTGGTTGTATGGTTGATTAGAGAGACACAATGCGATAATGGTAATGAAGCAATTAAATAAATGAATTTGATTAAATGTTACAATACAATAGTAAAATGTTTAGTCACCAAAATAATGACTATCAATCACACATCGAGGGCGTCGCCTTACTTGTCGTGGTCATTGAGCAAGAGCACAGTACTGTTCGCCGTTGTCATCATTATCATTATCATTTACTTGAGTCGGGCAGGTTTGAACCATAGAGGATGGGGAGTTCAAATCCCACCGGGAGGACTAAAATAGTGGTATAAGGTTTCTGAGGGTGAAAAACCTTTATTGTTGTTGCTGGTCCAAGGGTCCACTGGCGTATTTAGTAGCGAATGCAGGCGGGTCAACAAACAACGCCATCAATGAACTGTGGGCTTGTAGAGTTGAATGTGAGGGTGATAAGGTGAAGAACGATAACTGCGAAGCATCATAATGGTGTTGCGATGGTGTGAAACTGTAGGAAAGTCCAACATCTGCACCTGTGAAGAATTGTGCTGAGGGGGTATAACTTGATGAACCTGCACCTCTTATATCAGCCTACATTAATAGAAGGGTGTAGGAGGAAGGGACACCTGCTTATGTCACTGCTGGATGACCATACGAGATACTTTCGTTATCATCCCCCTCATCGAGCAAAATAGGATTCCTAAAAGATATGAATCTGTGGCTTCTCCTGCCACGCCAAGGCTCAAGAATGGGCGGTTTCGGTAATTATATAGCGGGGTAACAGGTTGGGAAGCTGTCATATTTCAATGTTCTCCCAGTGCTCGAAGCATAAGGCCATATTCTCGATCCACTGTCTCTCTAAATTGATTATACGGTTGAGAGGGTGAATCCTCGACACTGAGCCGGCATAATCTTTCAGCACATCAGCCCGTAAAAAAGTCTCATAGTTACAACTTAATGCTACCACAATATCAAAATGTAAGCATAAAAGTTTATGAATGGTAAAAGGTTACCACAAATCTTGGACCACCATTAATCGGATGAATCCATTATCTGGTGTGTCTTCGGTACTACCTCATGTAGCCCGACTCAGGACTAAGAGCATCTGTCAATACTTCAGTCAATGAAAGTGTACTATGCCATGCATTCTAAGCAATAATGAAAATGACATGTTATTTGCACCAATCTTTGGATGTTTCCCCCCGAAATTGTAAGGTATAACAAGAACTGAAGTTGAATGGATCCTGTAGCATTGGCTGCCGCCGACCAAATTGTCATAACACACGATCTGCGTGGTGCCATTCGACGATATGGAAGTAAATGATGGGGACTAATGCCAGCCATATGTTGGGTAAGGTCAAGCAATACTATGGAATCAACTGCTGTACATCGAAAATGTCAAAAGGCTGCCGAATAATCTACATTACACAAGTGTAATATAAGTAAGCATTTCACTAGAAATGAGATTTGGTTCCGTTAAAGACAATAAAGTATGGCTTTATATCTCGTCAGTCCTCATCTGATTAAGCAATAGTCTATATTGGCATAAAGTCATTCCTAACGGTCGAGAAGGTAGCTCAGTTTTCTTCCACCTGCGAGGAATATAAATTGTGTATTATTAATCTGGAATGTTTGACCTGTTATAAGAAGTTTAATATAAATATAATGTATAATCCAAACTTGAAGCCCAAAGGTGGAAGTAAATGGTAGATGTCTAGGCTGGATCAAGATACGACGGTCTATATGGTGCTAGAATGGGAAATCAATCTCATGCCTATAAATATAATAGGTGCAAACATCCACAATATTAATCTCACCGCATTGTGTGGCAGTACACAAATCTCTATACAAGCATGCAAGAACCGCCGATCCCCAACTATATCGGTCGGCATCTTTAAAGTTTTCTAGCAATGTCAAATACATTAATAGCATTCTGTGACCCGAAGTGTCGGGTATCAGGTAACCCCTTATAAGTCTCAGAATATAAGCTCATGCAAAGCACCGTATTTATTCTTTATCTGCATCCTCTAGTAAGTGTGCAAAGTTAGCTGCTAGCCACGGGATGCTAAGGCACTAGCCTTATAAATATTCATCGGGCGGTCTGATCTTAAGCAGATCTTTGCACTGGCCCCGTCAATCATGTCTAGTGTATCCACATATGAGGACGCCCTCATAAGGTAAACCTAACTGAATGGAAACATCATGTAGGATAATAGTACACTTCCCTGAAGTGGTGTGAAAAGTTTATGTCTCCGGATGCCATCGTTTGACCAAGGCGGAGACCAAAACTGTATTGAAATCAAAATGTCCAAGCCGACTGACACTGCAAAAGTGTGCTTGTTGAAGATAAGGCATAATTGCTAGTGGTGGATCAAAGAGTTGATTCACATGGGCGACCTATCGTAATGTCAGGATTTGATCCTCTTTTTTACATCAATTAAAAAAATTAGTTACAACATTTATAATTAAACAATCACTACTAGGTGAAAGAAATTACTTGGCCTAACAACATTGCCTGCGAAATATGTCTAGACTACAAGTACAATATAGAGTTATCATTGGGCCCAAGGGTCACAACACGATGCCAGCCGGCCATTATATTCGGGAGCTATGGGTTACGATAGTATGGATGAGTTAAGTTAATTTCACAACCATCAATTTATGCAAGTAATCCAAAATGAAGTAAGAAATAAAATAATTTAATTCCATGAGAAAAGCATAAAAATTGTATAGATACAACAAATTTTCTAGCTTCTACCAGTATATTAACAAAAAATGCATAATCTAGACACTATCATAGTACAGATCTTGATGAACGCATTGTTGGTTGACATTTTTAGGCCCTGGATTGTCATGGCACATTTTGTTGGGTGGATGGACATGTTGCATGATTATGTCCAGTTTGTCGGCATAACTCGTACCTCTGAAGGTATGATGCAGCCTCTCTCCAATCCATTTCATTTTTAATTCATGTGGAACGTGGTCGACTGTTGGGATGTACCTGTACTAGATCTGGTACAAAAATTAGCCCGTTCTTGGTGGCCAATGCTCCATTTCGCCGATTGGGCGAAACTTATAACTGTAAGCTTTCACTATTGTATCTAATTGGAATTTCGAATTGACGTACTGCAATTGATCCAGTAAGACCTTTGCACAAGTTGCAAAAACATGTTGAAAGGGCTAATGCTCCACTTGAAATTTACCGTAATCGCAAGTTCGATTAGACAGGCTAACTTTGCAAGTTTGTCCACACTATTTCCAAGTCAGGTCATACAGCTCATCAACCTTAAAGGACGACCCTAAACAGTCAAAGCGACGAATGTGACAGGTAGATGCTTTCCAAATACACCCTTGAATCTTTTTTCAGATATCTTCACTGAACACCTTTCCTGCCCATAATTGTACTATAATGGTCTCCGCTCGATAAATAAAGTATGCAGTGTTGCTTTGACCAACTCAGTAATCGGTAAAAATCTAATCTTTTTGAAAATACTGTTGATACACTCCGCAAGGTTAATGGTCATATGCCCTCATCGTTGACCTTCCTCATCGTAAGCATGACTCTATTGATTTTTTAGGATATTACTAATCCAATCAACAGCTTTTGGATACAATTGGCATAATTCATCCAACTTGCAATTAATAGTATATCGCTCATATTGGTAACCTATACGACACACAGTTATTATTGAATAAACAATAACCATGATAGGCAATGAAATTTAAATAATAGCTATGTAAGTAAAATGCACCGATGTTAGTAAACAGTTTCTTTAGCCGCGCCATCTTAAAAATTGAGTTTAAGTTATTAGCGATGTGGCAAAGGTAAAACACGTGGTATGCATAAAGGGGTTTCCACCTTATATGTGGGTTTGCTACAGCTACGACTACAAAGGCAAGGTTAATGGTCATATGCCCTCATCGTTGACCTTCCTCATCATAAGCATGACTCTATTGATTTTTTGGGATATTACTAATCCAGTCAACAGCTCTTGGATACAATTGGCGTAATTCATCCAACTTGTAATTAACAGTATGTCGCTCATATTGGTAACCTATACAACACACAGTTGTTATTGAATAAACAATAACCATGATAGGTAATGAAATTTAAATATTAGCTGTGTAAGTAAAATGCACCGATGTTAGTAAATAGTTTCTTTAGCCACGCCATCTTAAAAATTGAGTTTAGGCTACTGGCGATGTGGCAAAGGCAACACACGTGGTATGCATAAAGGGGTTGTCACCCTATATGTGGGTTTGCTACAGCTATGATTAATCCAGGATGTCTATCTGATATCAAGCAAATTTCTTATTTGCCTTAAACAACATGTTGATGAAGGTTTAATAAGAACTAAGCCCATAACTCAGACGTCTCCCCCTCTACCACGGCAAATGCAAGAGGCACGACCTTTCTATCACTATCCCGATAAGTAATACCCCCATATACTTTCCATATAGAAATATGCCATCAATTTGAACTATTGGTTTCAAATAAAGAAACGCCTCGATGCATGGTTTGAAATTCCAAACACTTGATAAAACGTTACAGCTGGCTTATCTTCAGAATTACTTAGCAAACATTCTTTGCTAACAATCTCAAAGTAAGAATCATGATTAAAGTGTCGTACTGCAGTCAGCCACCATGAGAGTATAGAATACGACTTCTTTCAATTCCTAAATACGAGCGCGATGGCCCGATGTTTGCCTTTCCATATTTTTTATAAGACACTGAGTACCCAAAAATGCTATGGATTCATTCAATGACTTCTCGAATGAACAAACTCAAATTTTCAGTCACCATGCCAACAATTTATGATGATATAACATCTATGTCCAATTTTGGATAATATCGGGAAAGAGAGGCAGATATACATGTATGGGCCCATTGTACTTAGATATTTGCCAATGATTCTCTCTTGATTTATGACATACTCTAACCCTCCAATTGCATTGTACACAATAGTTAGGGCATCGATATTCTTCATATTTGGCTAAAGAGTAGGGCACACAGAATGTATAGTGACTTCGAACTAAGTATATCTTTATTGCACGGCGAAATGACTTTTGGTCGACATATCGCAAACCCACATATGGCTCCAAGTTGTCATTGATATTCATGATGTCTCCTACTTCAGGGTAATCATGACTTACCATAGCTTTTATATTTATTTGTGAAAAAAAGATAGCAGCCGATTCTATATATTAGCTTACCAGTGTTGTTAGGAGTATGGTCGTAATGTCATTTTTATCATCATTATCTTCGTAATTGTCATCATCATTACTAAACCCCTCAAGAACATCATCATATGCAGCTTCCTCTTCAAATTCATCCATTATATTCTCTGCTTCCTCCAGGGAAGAGAGAGATTAAAGAAAACCATATTGGGGCTGAGAAAAAATATGGCTCTAGGGCATAGTCAATAGTAGGGGTGTGAAACGGTTGGCCAAACTCAAATTGCCTATTTATTCCAATAATGTACGGCTTGTAATGTGACAGCCCTTCATTGAAACTATGGGGTCGGCTGGTGGATAGTTGTGTGTATGGGCCACTATCATGAACTGGTTAACTTGTGACATTCAGATTAAATTCCCTGATTGATACGTATGCATACAATTTTGGCCAAGATAATTAAGTAGGAAATCGTGCATTCACTTCTTACTTGAATGTCATCATCATCTTCCAATACACTTGCCTTGTACCGTGTCAGATTTAATGAAAGCAAATGCCTATATACCAACTCAATTATAATTTGATTTTCATCGAGTCGTAGCTTTTGACCCACTAGATTCTTAAGCTTATCCAGGGTGATATCTGATTTTATTCTTATTACTTTCACCTCATGACACTTAAATGTGTCGCCTTCTTACGTCTCATAAATTTTTCCATTCGCGTAAATACAAATATTTTCCTCTCTTGTACTCATTTTAATTTCTACCATGGTCGAATTTACATGGCATTTCAGGAATAAGCAAAGTATACAACAAAGAAAAATTACCATCATTACAAAAACAGTTGCAATTATCTATTACTACACACAGGCTCTTATTTATTTCTATATCATAAACTAATTACCTAATTATCATTATTTTAATTTTACATATTTACCACAATTACATAATATAATATGTACTTACAAGTTTAGCCTAAGATCGGTTCTAACAGTTAAATTTTATATGAGTACATATATTATAACAAGTCTATAAAGAAACATTATTCCCAAGTTTCTTGTAAAATGTTTAGCGTAAAATATTATTTAATTTTATTTAATTAATATTTTATGTATTGTAAATATTTTTTAGGTCACTGGATCAATGATAATACAGCACACTTTCAATGTTTTTTCAACTAAGGGTTTAGTACTTGCAATAATTTTGATATCTATAAAAATTTATTTTTATCTAAAACATCCTAAAAAATTTACTTATGTAATATTACACATATTACTTAATGGTTACAAAAAAATTGATATATTTATGTATACATACATACACACTGCCTACTGATATCAACATTCATCATCATAACTAAAATACATGGACATGAAAAATAGGAAAACATGAAACCAGGCATGTTAAAAGATAACAACAACAAATGAGTTATAAAGATTTATGAATTGGAGATAAATTATATAGTCAATTGAATAACCTTAATTAAAAATTTTAAGTCATTTTAAATATTTTTAGAATTAAAAATATTTTTTGCTATGCTAAATTTATATGACTCAGAAGTGTTTGGGTTCACAATAATATAATTACAAAGGAGAGTAAAGAGACTACAAATACTACAACAAGTGTAAAACCATGAAAAAATTATTAATTAATACATTTTTAATTTGATAAATATTATTAAAATATTAATATCAAGTAAATGTTATTGAAAACTAAGTAAATAATTTTGTTTCAAATATTAATAACATAATCGTGACCAACATTATATAATTATAAGAACTATGCTACTGCTAAATAAAAAAAAATAAGATGGGCAATATAATTACTACTTTGATAAGAATTATAAGTAAATTATTTTTCATAGTAATAGTTCCTTATACAATAAATTGAATACACTTAGACCAAATGGATTAGGTTATCAATAGTCATTCTTTTCCTCTCTGATTAATTCCTTCTACTGGTTTTATTCCCTTGCCCCAATTTAGACCAAAACGACCCCGATGTGTAGAATATTATTGAATCAGCATTTTGGTGTGTTATAATATTATTTTAAAATTCAATAAGTTAAAGGTAATATTTAATACTTTTAATATTTTTTTCTTACTTTAAGTTGAGCACTTATATCATTTCAATAATTAATAAATTACCTTAACTTATTTATTAATTATTTGTTTATTATTTGTTTTAATTATATATTTATTTATTCTTAATCAAATAAAAAACACATGTATTTTAATATCTATCCTTGATTACATCAACATTTATGGTTGGAAAAGAAATTTTAATAATCTCATATTATGGCATTCAATCTAGAAAGGTTTTTTACCAACAAACCCGAATTTTATAAATTATTTCCCAAAATACTCCACAGTTAAAGCAAATTCCCTAAACCTTTAAAAAAATTTATTTGAAAATTTTATTTTAACTTAACTAATTTAAAAAAAAAATTACTTATTTTTAATTTATTGCCCTATTTTTATTTTATATTTAATCTTCATTTAATTAAAATTTATTTTAATTTTTTATATTTTAAATTCTTCTTTGATACTAATTATTTAAAATTTTAAATAATAATCAATCATTTTATTAGCTCTCATAATATTGTATAATATATATAATATAATAAAATTTGTAGCTATAAAAAATTTAACGATTTGGACGAATTGTTTTTCTAAGTTTTAAAATATTAATTATTATTTAAAATCTTGAATAATTGATATCAAAGAAGAATTTAAAATGTCAAAAATCAAAATAAATTTTAATTAAGTGAAGATTAAATATAAAATAAAAATAGGGCAACAAATTAAAAATAAATAATTTAAAAAAAGTGGATCCAAAGAAGTAAAATAAAAAATAGGTTAAGATTAAATAAATTAAAATTTTTAAAAAACTCTAATCATGGATGGGGAACCCGCGTGATTAGTGGATCACAGGATTCCCCTTCCCATGATCAATGAATTTTTCAAAAAAAATTTTTTTAAGGGTTTGGGGAAATTATTTTGGCTATAGAGCATTTCAAGGAATAATTTATGAAATTCAGGTCTGCTGGTAAAAAATCCTTCTACCTTCAACATTATGTATATTATAAGATTATTTTTGAGAGATTAATGAGCCCAGAATAATAATATATATTTTTTATTTTTTTTCTATTTTTGGATGAGTACCAATGGCATTTTCTCATAGGTAGACATAAGAATTTTGTTCTACTATTTATAAAATACATAGACTTATTTTATTATATTTCTCTTAATTATATAAATTTCTATTCTTAATCAAATCAATTTTTTAAAGTCTTTAGATTTTTTATTTCCTTTTTTCTTAATGCCTAACCCTAAACCCTAAAAGCTAAGCATAATAATTTCAATAATAATAATATATACAATATGCATAATCTATTTAGACCACAGCCATGATAGTATACTCAAACACCATAACAATAAAAATAAAGTAAAATAATACATTCAAATTAAAATAATACCCACAAGTATAATAATATAGGAAAACAACAAATATATAGATGCCATAATAAATAGATGACAGTAACAAATATAAATTTAATTATAAACTATTTAATAAAATAAAATAATAATACTCTAGTTTTAATGCCTACTACCATTACAAAATAAAATAAGAGAATTTTTCTAATAAATATTATTCTTAACACAAATAATATTTTCATACCATTTGGAAAAAAATATTACTCAATAAACATCTTACTTGTATAGTGATCTTCTGAAAAATCTTCCTAATATGGATGCAAAAATTATGATTGTTGCTGGAAGAGTTAGAAATAAATATTAAGAATTTTGTAACTGTTGGTGGAAAGTTAGTAGTAGAATAACTGGGAATGGGATAATTTGCACAAAAATTTCTAAAAGGTTGGGCAGGGGATCATATATTTGATACAAAAGTAGTTTGAAGGGTGAAGGGTTTTATATTAAACAAGGGTAGGTGTCAGAGGGTCACGAATGAATAGAAGAGGGGAGCGCTGGGGGGTGTCAAGCCGAGGAGGGATCACGGATGAACAGAAAAGGGAAGCGGGGGGACACTACGTGTCGATTAGTGGGAGTGGGGAATGCCACATGTCAGGCCAATGTGAAAGCAAGGACGCGCATCAAACTAGCTGATCACGTGGTGTCAGACCACGTGACTAATGGGCTTGTGCAGGTTGCTGATCACGGGGTTCAAGACAACGTGATCAAGTCAGCCTGATCATGGGATCCAGGATAACGTGATTCGGCGTTTTTAAAAAAAATAAGTATTTAAAGAATTTATTTTTTTGGTGTAGCCAAATCATCATAAAATTGAAGTGTACCGATCGTTTTTCCGAGATTGTGAGCCTTTGAGGTGTACCACTGTGCCGATAAGAATCATGGGGAAGGCCCTGTAACTGCCATCCTTTATTAAGTCCCCATTCACTAGGATACTTAAGCTCCACGTGAAATATACAAACACGACGACATTGCATCATGCTCGTCCACTTGCAATCATTTACGAATCCAAGCTTACGGTGGGCCCTTTCGTTTTCTTCAGCTAATAGAACCGGACACACCAACTAAACCAACCTAAATCGTCCCTTTTTTTTTTAATTGGAGGCACCCTTGTAAGTAAGATTAAAATTCTATTTTAATTTTTAAAATATTTGATTTAGATTAATTTCATTTATAAAGTAAGGTTTATATTCATTTAATCTTTAAAATTTTAATTCTTGTGAGGGATTAAAATTTTATTTAAAATTAAAACTCAGATAATAAATTAATATAACTTTTAGGAATAAAATTAATACAATCTATATGTTTCAAAATTTAAAATAGAATTTTAGTCCTTATATATATATATATATATATATATATATATATAATCCAAGTACTGCCAGCTTAATTAGTCAAACAAAAGTTCGGTTCTCTACTTCTTTTGTAGTTATTTCCCTTTTCTTTCGACGGTGGAAAAGAAACATCAGAGAAGCTAGGTTAGATGTATTACAGCTGACGGGTTTCAGAGAGGATAGTGTTGTGGGCCTAGAATGGTACTCGTTGCACGTTTAAGTTTAGACAGAATGTGAGTGGTGGGCCTGGGCTTGATACTTGAATGAAAGATAGAAAAGGCCTGGCCCACTTTTCATTGCTACTGTTTCCGCTTGAGGAAATCAAGTTTCTCAACGTTGGCCTCGTCCATTTCCATTATAGGAAGGTTGGTTTTTGAATTTGGCTGGCACCGTGGCACGTTCCATTCGCACAACGCTTATGTTTTCTGAGGTTGGGCTTTTTGGGTATTTTGTCCGACGTGGTTTTCTTCCTCCTGTATTTTACCTTCGATTTGATTTGATTTGATTTTTCCCCGCGGGACCCACTTCCTCCACATAATGTCGACAGTACAGAAATTCTCAATTCTTACCACTCACTTGAAGCTCTAGCGTTCAGGCCCACTTTTTCATGCTTTGTTTAATTAGAAGTATAAATGAGAGGGTGGTAAATAGAGGGGGTGGAAATGGAGGGAAGAGGAAATAAAGGTAAAAGGTAATTTTATTTAAATTGTTTGGAATTGGTGAAAATAAGAAGAAGTGAAAATAGGGATAAAATTAATTTTTATTGTTTGGAATGGATGAAATTTGAGGAGGGAGGTAAAGAGATTAAGTCAAATTATCATAATAATCTTATTTAGTAAAAATATAATTAATTGATGATAATAATTTATTTAAAAAAATTGATTATATATAATTTTTTTTATATTGATAATAATTATTCAACAAACTCAATTGAAATATTTATAATATATTGATAAATTCTTAAATAAAATTTTATTTTTATTTTTATATTTTAATTAAAATATTAGACATGTTTTCTACTTTTATTTTAATTAATAAATATTTTATTAATTTACATTTTCAAATAATTTATATTTTTATCATGTTTTTTTATTTTTAATTACTATAAATTTTATAGTAATTAAAAATAAAAAATACGATAAAATCAATGAAGGAAACCGTTTACTATTACACCCCCACTTTCACCTCATTTCGGAAGGGGATTAATTGTCAGTGGACCCCACCCCTATTTACACTTCTATTTGCACCCTTTCGTAATTTGCCTTCTATCCAAATAGTCAAAGTCATAAATTTTTCTCTCATTTACACCTCTCTCTTTACCCTCGTTCCAAACAATGCCTTAATTAATTAAGAAAATAAGTGCAAACATTTAAATTTTGATTTTTTAAAAAAAAATTGATTTGGAAAATTGTCGATGATATCTAGTCCAGTTTCTTATAATCGATGAATCTATCTATCAATCTACCCTATGGTTTGTGAGTTGGCTTGGCATTCTCAGACAATAAAAGTTAGACCCACGCTCCAGGAGTCCATCGTACCACACGCCCAATATTGTACCTTTTTTTTGGCAAACTTAAAATATAGTCATCTCTTTTTTTTTTTTTGGTAAAGGATGCTTAATTTTCTATTTTCTGATATATTATATTTTGGAGATAAAAATCACGTGCAATGCAATGTTGCTCCACACTAACGTTTTCTGCCTCTGTTGAAAGGCTTATTGAAAATAACAATTAAATATTTAAACAAACATTTGGATATAAAGTCCTATAAAAATTGCATTAGGACAAAAAAAAAAGTTCGGACAAGTTCATATTTGAGCTCAAATTTAGTTGTTTTATAATAGATAAAGTTTACGTAAAATATTGATGCTAGAAAATATATTTATGTTTTGGTAAATAGATTATCTTCTCCTGGTGATAAAAAGTTGCTCTTGCATAATACTGAAAAAATATATTTTATATTTTAATTTGATAAAAATAACAATTTCATTCATAAAATTATAAAGTACTTACAAAATAAATTTTAAATTATATAAAATTATAATTTTATTTTAAATAATAATTTATATAAATAATTTCATCCTCTATAAATAATTTCATAGCTAAATTATTATATAAAGGGGTAAAATGATAATTATATATAATTGAAGTATTATTTTACTAATATTTATTTAAAAAATGAAATTATTAATTTTTATTTTTAATTTAAATAGAGTTACTTGCACTTTTTAATATTCACTTTATCTTTACTCTCTTTTCTTCGTAAGAAAAGATTCTTTGACTTATAAAAGAAAGAATTAAATCAAGTTAATCGACTTATCTTTTTTTGATAAGAAAACAAGAGTGGGAGGGTAGAGTAAGTATTGGAAAATGCAAACAACATTATCCTTTAATTCATAAGTGACTACTAAATTATGAATAAATTGAATGTCAAAATCAAAATTATTTTTGTATGATGTTACATATATGAGTTGGTGTTGACTTAGCAAAGATTTTCGTACATATTAACTTTTCAAGACATAAGATCTTAAGCCTTAATGATTGGCTATATTCTCTAGTAATAACTATAACAATTTAAATTTCTATTGTATCTTTAATATTAAAACTAATAGTAAAAAATCTGTGTACTTAGTACCAACTGAAATTTATAATATCATCACTAGAAAAAAAAACTATGATACTTTTCTGATAAAATAATTCCAGTTTTAAACATTTGTTTTAGATGTAAAATTATCACACAACTTTTACAATGAAATCTAATTTTTTGAAAAGATTATAAAAATAAAAGCAAAATACACATATTACCTTGAATTAGATCAAAGTTACATATATTTCCTTTTTAATTCCAAAATATATACACACCTCCTCTCGATTCTACAAGAATATTACTACTAAACTCATTTTAAAAAACCTCATGAAGAGACTGTTAATTTGACTTTTAGGTCATAGTCAATAATTAAAATGATTATTACGTGACCAAGTAACCATTTGTTTAATTCATAGGTTTAAAATTGCATTTTAACATACTTTTTTTTCACTATTGGAAAGAACAGTTATGTGAGAAAGGAAAATTAGGTTGACTTTTAACATAAGAAGTAATTTATTTTAGATATTTCGTTAGTTCAATTCATGTTTTAGACATATAGAAAAATTCTATTCCAAACAGATCTTACGATGATGTTTTGAGTACTATCTAATTCTTTTTACTGATAAAGCACCTATCTTTCTCCTATTGATCAAATCTTATTATTTCTAATTTTCCCCTTCCAATTTGATAAAGCTGAATAGTAAACTTATCATCATATTCATAATTAAATACTTCTGCCTTTTTATAAGAAATTGCATAAATATGTTTAACAAATTATAACTGGGTACATAGTTTCTCCATTTTATGATACAACAAAAATGTTACCCACGATATATAGACATATATCAAATATTTGCATAACACTTTTACATAACTATTTAATACTAATATAATTACAAGGACTTTGACATGTTAATTATATTTTATGTTTGTTGTACTACTTTGTTGTTGTAATTCGATTTTGCACTAAACCTTAACAAAACTTGCATTATATTATGTACATACTAAATCTATTTGTAACAATTATATGATATAGATAAAGTAGTCAGTGCATCTAATTGGGTTAAAATATTGAAATTAAAGAAGGTAATAATAATTAATGATGATGGAAATAGAAAAAAGTCTCATATTATATTATCTAACTTTTGAACACATAACATCATACCTTTTGGGAAAAATTTTAAAAATTTTCTTGATATTTATGGATATTTGGTAGAATGATAATTACTAAATTAAATTTTGTAAAAGACAATTAAATTAAAGAACATGAAATGATTATTTAGGTAATGTTCTTAACAATCTTAAGTTAGAGAAAATGTTTGTGTACATTCTAGAATTTAAGGGAATGTCTATTTAACTTTAAGGCAAATTTTATGGTGTCTTATGGGATTGGAACTCATAGGGGTGTGACCAAATTCAAGTTATTAAATGAAATTACTAATACATGATTGAGATTGTTGGTAATCTCATCTAATGATTTGAATTTTATCATACTCCTATGAGTTTCAAACTCATAAGGATATCATAAAAGCCACCTAACTTTGATCAAATAAGTGAAGTTTATGTATTTCAATTTAAAAATAATGTGCTCCAATAATATAAATGTCTATGATTATTTAAAAAAAAGTCTATGATATTATAGAAATAATAAATTCATATGTAAGTTCAACGTGAATTTTCTAGCTCTTTTAATTAGAGGGTGTAAAATTAAATGGGTTCAATAATTTTTTTAAAGTGGAAATAATATTGTTAAACTGGATATATATTTTTTTTATAGGTGAACTGTGAACATTTTAGTAGCAAATGGGGAAAATGGTTACTTGAAGCACAGAATGGACACGTCCATCTGGCTTCACGAAGAACAAACACAGTTAATATCATTCACCCACTACATCTTGAACCAGTAAGAATTGTATATTGCACTTAGGTATACCAAAATTAATATATTTACAAACCTTCCATCCTAAATCCTTTTATTGGAAACATTTGAAAACCTTGTGAATGATGATTCTGCAATGTTTAAATAGAAAGTGTCAACGAGAACAATCTTAGGATGAGGTCGCCAGAAAAAAAGGCAACACTGAAGGTAATGGCCTCCACAGATCTAACAATTGCAAGTTTTTTAACATTATAAATTAATCGTAACCTCTCTACCTTATACTTGCTGAAGTCAAATACTTTCTCCCAAATTTATGGTCTAGATCTTCTTCGTTATTTCTCCTTCAAAAATTGGTGATTCTATTTTTTGGAAGTAATGCATCCATTATGATTCTCTTTTCTCATAGCATAAGGGATACGAAATGGTGTTGCATCATTTGGTACCCTTGGATAACCAGTTTCTAATTGCTTATGAATTTTTGTTGTTTTTTCTTAAGTTCCACATTTTTCTTCCTCTCAAACATTGCTTATATGCTATTTTCCCACTAGGCTTTATTAATTTAGAAAATTAATTTCAAATTTCATGCCTTACTCAATTTTAGGTGTGACACCCCTTATAAATTTAAAAATATATTGCGCAAGAATAATAACTAAAAAAAATTTAAAAAATATGGGGTAAAGTTTTATAAAAAAATAATTAACTATTTTAATGAAATTAAAAATGAGAATTTTATATGGAGTGGATAAGAATAAGGGAATAAAGTAAAATCTTTGAGAGTTAAAGTGCATTTAGAATTAAGTAAGGAGTATGAAAGGAACTTAAGGAATATTTTCAATTTCACTTTTAATCACATATCCCCTTAAATTCCTCAAACTCCAGCCATCACTCATTATTTTTCCCCAAAATATGTATAAAACCTTTTAATTTTCTTCTTCTTTTCTCATCACTTAATTAAAGCAAATTTTTTCTCAATCACATTCCTCAATCCAAGTAAGGTAAGGTTTTTTAAACTCCGATCATTGCTAAACCTCCACCTCAATCATCTTTTAATTTGGAGTGTTTAAGGGATTTTAACTTAAATTGGAAATTTAAGCCCTAACTTGGAATCTTAAGTTTTTAAATGATTAGGAACTATTGAATAAAAATTTCTTTGAGCTAATATTTCTTCCATATAAGATAAGTAGTATTTTATTTGAATAATTACTTATTTTCATAAATTTTCTCTAATATTAGCTATTGTGGAGTCTTTAGTAAAGATTAGCTCGATCTGTTGTTTGTAGCTAAAATATGATGAATATTGTGATGAACTTTAGTAGTTTTATAAGATTCTTGTGGATTTTGATGATATGGTTTAGTAATTTAATATTATGATTGAGATTTATAAGGAATAAAGGTGAGTAAATAGTAATTTTATGAGAAATTTGTAAAATTTTCATAGGATAATTTTTTCTTTATTCAATTCATTAGCTTTAGGATTGCTTTTAAAAAGCCTGAATTGATTCAAGAATTAAGTTATTTGGAATTGACAAATGAATTAATTCTCAAATCAATTCAATAAGCTCAAGGAGCTTTTTGGATAGCAGAAAATTACTTTTTAATCGATTATCCTTATACAAAAAGTTTCTGTAAGGCTTGAATCACTTATTTAAATTGACTTAACCTTAACAAAAACTTTTTAAAGGTACAAATCAATTCCCTAATTAATTCACCTTGTATATCTTTAAAGTTTTATGTGTTTTAAGGATTTTTATGAACTTATACCTTATATGAATTGATTGGTGATGAATGAATTGAATAACCCATTTGGAATTTAAAATTTTCATGCTTTGCTTATGTTCATGTTATAATTGAATAATGATGAATGAATGATGTGAGATCATGCATAGATGCATGTTGATGTTATGAAAAATCCTAGGCATATATTGATTTCTTTGTGAAATTTGATGTTGAATTATGCTAATATTATAAAAATTAAAATTAGAACAAATTGATGTAGCTTGTGAATCAATACTAGATTTAGTAATGGCTTGTGAGAGATAAAGTTGACTTAAAGGGACGAGAACAAATATTCAAAGAACAAGGATGGATAAGAATTATATGAAGATTTACTTGCCTTCTATTTATTTGTTCTTAAATTAATACATTTGAGTTAAATGAGTTGTGATATGTTGCTATTATAATACATATGAGAATGATATTAGATTGTTATAATTGAATTGTGAAATTATAGATATAAATATAATAGATATATGATTCAATTTCCCTAATAATGATGAAGGTGTAAAAAGAGTGGTGTAATAGTGATTGAGATTCATGTTGGTGTGCTTATGCTTGTTTCCTTGAAAGGTAGGTCATTTTTTAGAATACCCTTCCTTTCCCTTTTTAGCTAAGGTATGAAAATTCATTGACTTTTTTAGGATGTGTCCTGTAAGAGAAATGGTTGTAAATTTTTTTTTTCTAATTCTATTGTTTACTTATTGAATTCCAAACCAACTCACTATCTCTTTTTTTTTTCCATGGAGAATTCTCCTTTTAACTATTTGATGTTAAGTAAGTCACAGGGTAGTTAGAATAAATAATTATGCATATTTATTTGATGCAAGATAAATTTTTAATCATTTATTTTTGTTCTTTGTGTTACTTATACTTGTTGAAAGGTTAAGCATTATTGTATTATTCAAATTGCATTATTTACTTAAATATAATTGGTAGGCAGTTGTTTATAACAACTTCTTGTGTTGATCACATACTTTAAGAGAGGTTGTTAAGTTTCAAACATTGCATTTTAGTTATTTTTCCAGGTGGGTTTTGATTATTGTTAGGAATCGAATAATCTATTCCGAAGTTTTGAACTTTTTTTTTAATGCTTTTAAGTAATGATTTTGGCACTAAAAGGAGGGGATATGGAGGGCAACGATCTTTCTTTCAGAATGCATTCTCTATTTCCCTTCCTTCCTTTCTTTACCATGAGTTCGGAGTAGTGCAATGGCTTTTGGTTTGTTTGTTTAAAGTACACAGGTAGTATACAATTCATGGCATGGATTTTTGGTTTCAGATTATCTGTGTATTTCATCAATTCCCATTGTAATCATGGAGATGTTATGCAAACTCCAAAATACAAATTACCTATTAATACCCATAACAATCATATTAATATCCATAATTTCTCATTTTCTGGATTCAAATCAAAATAAACAAAAGATGAGAGAAGAACGTTAAAAATATTGATTGTGAAGTTGCTTACCCAATTTTCAAAATTTGTACTCCAGCTGCAAAATATCCTATGCAATCATAATTTTCATGTTGTATATCGCATTGCACAAATCACAACCGTTCGGAAACATTGCTACAGATAGCTCCCTTTCCCCTCATTTACTGCAAAACTCCTCACCTTCTTTTAATACATTATATGATATGATGCCAAAGTGCATCTCTCTCTCTCTCTATATATATACATACATATTTTTTACTTTTTGATCAGAGTGTGATCGAGTAATATCAGCAGGAGAGCCTAGAGCATTAGAGACCATTAATACTATGGGCAAAAGAGTCCAAGACTCATTTTACGGACTCTGGAGTAATTAAAAATAATTGAAAAAAAGAAGGTGAAGAACACGCGCAGTGAAAGGAGAGTGAAGTAGGGAGAAAGGGTCATAAATACGAGGTACAGAATAGGAAGGGCAGTGGCAGCTTGGAGAAAGAAAGAGGCAAAGGTGGCCCCCTTCCCGTACTCTTGGATTGGACTCTTCCGGAAAGAGTTTCCATTTCCTAGTAGTATTCCATTTCCTTTTCTGATGCCAAACCCACCCTCCCCCTTCCTCCCTCTTTCCCCTTTCTCGCTACAATTATTATATTCCCACTTCCTTTCCCAAATTACCCCTTTCTTTCTTTATTTCACCTTCCCCTTGGTAAAATTATACTCATAATCCACGAGGGATAAACACTAGCTTCACTGCAAATGATTAACTTAGGGAGAAGATGCTAACTAAATTTTTTTTATATTCATCCCTTTTCAAACATAAAAGAATTATTAAAAAAAAGAAAAGATTAGGAAGATATCTTACCTTTTTGTGCTATTTGTTTCCATTATTAGATTAGATGTTTTTTGGAGCAACAAAGCTAAGTAAATGCGTGTTTATTTTTTATGTTGGTTTACATATTTTTAAACAACCAATTGTTAATATGAATAATTATTAATATATAATTACTAAAAAATATAAATAATTATTAATATATAAATGTTTAAATTCAGCGGGAAGGGAACTCAGCGGCACTCTGTTTAAAGTGAAAGAAGATAAGAGAGACACACAGACCATTGGACAGCTCAGATGCTTTTTCGATTTGGTTAACGTGGGAGGGTTGTTTAAGAAAGAGATGTTTCCTTCTTATTTTCCTCCTCACTCGAAATTATTATGCGAAACATAAAAATGGAAGCATTTTACTAGACTTACCAAAATAATTAGCTGTACTTAAAAATCTAATATTTAAAGAGTGGATGAATGAACGCGAAAAAAATAAATAAAAGGGACAATTCGGAGAGAGAGAGAGAAAGAGAGAGAGAGAGAAAGAATCGAGCAACAGAGTTATGATAAGCGATGAGTCATTGAAAGGAAGACTAGAGGTAAGTGGTTAGATAGAGAACAAGGGAATTGTAGTGTGAAGGAGAAGGTGAGATGCTTTCGGCCAAGCTTGCTCAAACTGGCCTGGTCTATGTTGTCTCGGGCAGTTAAGGCATACAAAGATCTTTCAACCATGTTCTTTTACCACCTTTTTGCAACACCTACTTCCCTCTCTCTTGGTGGCCGTAGGTTTTATATTTTCTCCTCTTAATTCAGAATTCTGAACTCAACTTCTCTTTTCCATACGATTTCTCGGTTATTTTATTTGTTGAAAAGAGAGAGAGGGGGAGGCAGGCCCAAGGAGAACAAGAGAAAGCCCGAGCCACGGTGATTGTAAATTTCTTTTGCAGGCAGAAGAAAATTTTTTGGATTTTTTATGTGAGAGGAACAAGAAATCTGGGTTTATTGTATTTTTCCTCGATAATGTCCGCGTAGTGTGGTGTGTTTATGCAAAACGGCCTAGTTCTTTGGATAGCTAACTGTGAACCAAAAACCTTTGGCCGTCTTCACAAAAACCAGAAAAATAATGTGGGATCTCAATGACTCACCCGATCAGCGAAACGACGACGAATCCGAAGGTTGCTCTTCTGTGAAGACATCCATGGATGGTGATGACGATAAAGGAAAACAAGTCGGATCTGTTTCCAATTCAAGTTCTTCTGCCGTGATAATCGAGGACGGATCCGACGAAGAGTATGCAGAAAGGGGAAGCAGAACTGTGAAGAAGAAAGGCAGCAAGATATTCGGGTTCTCTGTGACCCATGATAAGTCCATGGACAGTGACCCACCCGTGACCCGGCAATTTTTTCCGGTACAGGAGCCTGACATGGCTGTGACATCCGCCGGCGGCAGCGGCAGTTCTTTGTTCCCGCGAGCGCACTGGGTTGGTGTAAAATTCTGTCAATCAGAAGCAACCGGCGCCGGAAAATCAGTGGAAGTGTCACAACCGATGAAAAAGAGCCGCCGCGGACCAAGGTCACGAAGTTCACAGTATAGAGGTGTTACCTTTTATAGAAGAACAGGCCGATGGGAGTCTCATATATGGTTAGTTTATTTCCTTTCCTTTCTTAAAAAAAAAAAAAAAATTACTTTCCACTTCATTCCATTAAATTTGAACAAGAAACATATGTTTTTGATCGATTTGGTTAATGAAAAATTGACGGGCTGGTTTCTGTTTGTCCATGAAACTGCAGGGATTGTGGAAAACAAGTTTATCTTGGTAAGGCTATAATAGCATAAGAATGATTTGATGGTGTTTATTCATTTCCTTAATTGTTTTTTAGTGTTTCAAAAATGGGTTTGTCTTGGATTGGGCGGGGGTGTGAGAAACTTTCTGCAAGGACTGACGAGATGGTTTTTTGTTTGTCTGGGTAAATTTTGTGTAGGTGGATTTGACACAGCACATGCAGCTGCTCGGTGAGCACTTGTCCTCCCTCTTCTTGTAATATTACTTTTTCTATAACTTGAAAGCGAACATAGATAATAACAAATTTATCATTCTGGGAAATATGAGATTGAGATTTGCAGGAAAATACTATATATATATATTTATTTCTGTGCCTGTGCAGTGCATACGATAGAGCTGCCATCAAGTTTCGGGGAGTTGAGGCAGACATAAACTTCAATATAGAAGATTATGAGGAAGACTTGAAGCAGGTGCGCATGAGAGAGAGAATCGTAAATTTAGCATTTTGTCTTATCTTTAACAGTTGTACCTTATCCCCTATAGCTATGGCTTCCCTCCCCCCCCCCCCCCCTTCTTAATTTTCTTGAATAATTGGTCTTGTGAATTGGTTGAATGAAATAGATGAGTAATCTTACAAAGGAAGAGTTTGTGCACGTACTTCGCCGACAAAGCACTGGATTTCCGAGAGGAAGCTCCAAATATAGAGGTGTAACTTTGCACAAATGTGGAAGATGGGAAGCCCGAATGGGCCAATTTTTAGGCAAAAAGTACAATCCCTTATTTTCCTCTCCTTTTCAGTTTTTTGGTTCTTTTAATCTTTATTTCATTATATATGGTATGCTTAATTCTTAATTATGGGTGTTATAATAATTAAGCTTCATTCGATTTACCAGGTATGTTTATCTGGGTTTGTTTGACACCGAGATTGAAGCTGCAAGGTACTTTACCTTGCTTGTGTTGGACCATTTCATTTTCCTGAATTCTTTTTATTTTTTATTTTTGCATATTGTCGGATTAGTGTACATGTACACACAAAATAAAGCCTATCCATGTTAGGGTTTTATTTATTATTATTTTTTTGACAAAAAAACACAAAAAAACTTGTAGGGCTTACGACAAAGCAGCAATAAAATGCAATGGCAAAGACGCTGTTACCAATTTTGATCCCAGCATCTATGAAAAAGAGATTAATTTTGGTAGGCTGTGTACATGATTTGTGCTCGATATAATTTCATTTAAAAACTGGCCTTCGAATTTATTGTTAATAGTTTCATTGATTGTGTTTGATAGAAACTTCTGGTAATGCTGCCGATCATAATCTGGATTTAAGTTTGGGTAATTCAATCTCCAAGAACTCCAGTAATCAAGCACTGGGGAATGATTCTCCGAACGGAGGATTCAGGCCCAAGGTTCATATGATATTCATTCAATTTTTCACTCCATTTATTACTTTATTATATCTGAATTATTTTTCTTGTTATATTATAGTTCAATCTCCTACCAGAACAATATAGAAGTAACTCGGAAACTCATGGAAGAAACAGGCATGTTGAAAGTGAGACACTGAGGCTGCGAAGTCAAACTCATCTTCACTCTCCGGCTTCTTATGAGATGCAAAGATACGGTCCTTACAGGCCTTCCGGAGACTCCCAGATGCTTCACAACTTTTCACCAAATTTTCATCATGCCCCAAATTTTCCCGTGGGTACCTCCTAAATTTTGGCTAGGGAAATTTTTAATTTTCCTACTCCCAACTCTTCTGACAACTGGGAATATCACAACATAATCTGAGTCAAACTGATTTCATTAAGGGGGGGGGGGGGGATAAGGTCACTTGGACATTATCCGGGACAAATGGTGTTAGTCTGACTTAGATTGTATATTGTTCACGCATGTGCTTGTAAGAGAGTTGTAAAAAAAAGTAAAAATATATTTTTTTTGGAAATTATTTGATGCATTGAATAGGATTTTCCTTTTTTTTTTATTAGACATATAATAGTGTTAATATTTTGAAATGCAGTTTCCCAGCAGCAGCAATGGAGGCCGTATTGGAAGTGATCTTTCACTATCAATGAACGAACAACAGCAATGGCAATCCGGAGCTCCGCATTTTCGAGCGACTGCTGCAGCATCATCAGGATTCCCACATCAGATAAGACCATCCCAAGGTTGGCTGCAGAAAAATGGCTTCCACTCTCCCATGAGACCCCCCTGATTGACCCCTTAATTTTTAAGAGAGATATATTTTTCTGCCTCTAGTTTCAAAATTAAATAATCTCCATTAAATATTGATGCAAGTTTAGTGACTCTTTCTTTGTTCATGTCCCAACCCCCCTCAGGAGGAAGCTTATACAGAAACCAAAATTTTACCATTGAGATGAAAGAAGCCATCGGATAAAAAGAGAAAGATCCAAATTAGGTAAAACTAGTCTTTGGTCAAACTAACAAACGGACGAAATCTTTTAACTAAAGATTCAGGTTTTCTGACTAAATATCTGATGTATGTAAAATTCGGATTTTATTGCTTTTCTTCGTAATGGTATTTATGACAGCACCTATTCTTTTCTTAATATGGGATATGTTACCTTAGCATATGATGTCCAATCCTCCACTTGTATCTGTTTTGGTTTGGCCCTCCGGAACTTACTGAGGAAAGATGCTATAACTTAGGTAGCTTGTTAGGGTAATGCTGTGTTGTTTAGTCTGGACAAAATAGTGGGACGAATCTAGCTTCAAATATTTTCCCACGAGAGAATTGGGTGATGCAGAAAATATCAGGGATAAAAAATGGGTTTCTTTTGGTGTCTCGGAAATATCACCGGATGGTGATGAATAGTCTCTATCAACGGTGTCCTTTGAATCAGTTCTCCCGGCCAAAAGCAGTCAGACAAAGCTATTATGATGCAGAGACCTGACATTGTTAGCTTAAAGCTTCCAAGGGATCATGGTACACCGTCCGTGAGAGAGAAGGGAAGGACCATAAGGGTATAATGGGTAAATTAATACTTGGCCTTTGGGAACAGAAATGTGTTAACACTTTCTTTTTTTTTTTTCGTTGATAAAATTCAAATTCATAATGTTGTTTAAGAAGATTGAGTTTCTAGTGACCGTCACTTGGGCGTTTGATGACGTGTTAGGGTAATATAATGGTTTGCTCTCCGGACTTATTTTTACACTTGCATCGATTCGAGTTAAAATTGTTACATTTACAGCAGATCTGAGAGTAAAATACAAGTAATCCTTGGAGGAAGATTTATTATCATGTAATTTTGTTGAAGTTTTAAAATTTGCAAATAATTCTGTACGGGGTTTCAAAATTTTAAAAAATTATAAGATTTTAATGACAGAATAGAATAAGATATAAATGAATTATAATTTTTATCTGCTTTTTACGTCATAAAATAAGTTATTAAAAAATAAAAAATATCCTTTAAAGGAAATTAATGAGTTTTGAGTAATAATTTACTCATTATTTGTTAATACATTATTTTTGTCATAAGTGTATTACGGAATTAATTCTATTATTAATAAGTTATTTTTGAAAAAATATAGTAAAATATTTACTGAATTCATGTTGTGTTTTTTTTATGTTTTTTAAAATTAAATCATTAATATTTTTACTCTTTCGAAAATCTTGTAGAATTTAGAATTATTTATAGGGTTTAAAATTTTAAAGAAATTATTGACACTAAATCATATTTTAAAAAGTTTATTTGTATTTCCCTACAAATTTCATTTGAATGATCAAAGTTAGAATTAGTTCCACTTACAGTAGATTCAATTCAAATACAACGTAAGAAGATAAAATTAATGATTTTATTTATCAATAAAATAATTTTAAATTATATAAAACTATAATCTTACCTGAACATAACATTCCATTTCTTATAATATTTATATTATTTGGAGATGGAATTATGATGAAATTATTTATATAAATTATTACTTAGAAATGAATATATTATAGTTCAAGGACCATTTCTTGGGTACTTTACAGTACCAGGAATAAAATCGATAGGATATAATAATGCACGAAATGATTTTGAGATAAAATTTCATTAAAAGAATTTAGGATGTTGCGATTATTGCAAGTAATATGGTAATCATTCAAATAATGAATGTAAATTCCTTCAATTTTATGAGAAATTAAGGGGCGGGTTTAAGAAAAAAATTAAAAAAATTGACCTATCTAATATAAAGAAACTATGAATTTATATATGTATAATATATACTGTTTTAAAATAAAAAGAATTAAAATAAATAAAAAAATGGACATACCAAAGTGTTGTTTCTCGTCCTCCTAAACTTTTTACTCGAGACTTTGGAGGGGGCTAAACATTATTTGAAAAACGTTAGTTGCAATTCAATTGGTATATTTAATTGCATAAGAAAAAAGTATAATGTAATCTCATCAGGCAAGTGATCGAAGAATATTAATTGTATTTTAATATATACAAAAATAATGAATTTTATGATATTTTTAAAAATTAAAAATTTAAAGTGATGTGATAGTTTTAAGAGTTGTTAAATTAAAATTATTTGAATATGTTCATTAAAAAATTATTATTATTATTATTGAATAATTTAAATATGATAATTTTTAAGTTTATTATATTATCTTAAATTTTAAAATTTTTAAAACATCATAACAAATAAAAATTATCCAATTTATGAAGAGAAAAAACAATCATTTTTTTTAATCAATAGATGAGATGAATACTTATTTTGTAAATTAAAATATTAATAAACATTTCATTTTTCAATAAGTATTATTCTTAAAATTTAAATTTCTATTGGGTGATAAGTAATGATACCATTATATTATTATTAGGCATTAGCCGTCATCTTTTCGGAGGACAGCAGATAGTGGTTCAGGATACGGAATTGAGAAAGCCAGTGGTTAATGGTGGAGTTCGATGATTCCAGACGCGAGAGGATGAAGGGGAACAGCGTCTGACCTACTAATGAATCAGACTTAATATTTTAATGTGCTTTGTCATCTTATTGGTTGCAGCTTAATGTGTCCAAAGAATAATCATCCAACCCATTTATATTGGAAGTCGTAGCTGGCTAAATTAATAAAATAGTTCGTGTGCTTTCATCATCACCAGCGTCATCCTTGATATTTTGAGATAAAATAATAATTTAATTTCATAGAAAAAATTGACGCTTTTAAGACATTTGGATGTAAATTAATTTTTCCTCTGTCCCAAGTTCTAGATATATGCAGCACATGTTGAGATTTTATAACGATACCATATTATATGGTATAGGAAAATTTTATAATAAATATAGTGAAAGATTAATATAATATAAAAAAATTAATTTTTTAACAAATAAATTAAATATACAATCAAATTTAATAATATACTACTACGTTGCTATACCAATGAAAGTGTCTTCCACTAATATAATAATGTAATTGCCTGGTTTTTACGTTTGACTTAGGCTATATAAATGAAAAATAAAATTTAAAATTGAATTTTGAGTATAAATTAAGAATTATTATTAAATATAAAATAATAAAATAAATTTATAATACTTAATTTAATGAATATAAAAAATTTGAAGCATAATTTTAAATTTTATTTCTAAAATATATAACATTTCTATTTACATTAAAGAAAATAAAGATAAACTGAACAAAGTCAACGAGTCTGTTTAGAACTTAATAAGTTGCCAATTCTAGCCAGAAAAATGCAACAAATATCGATACTCACATATTGAAATTCATATCACCATATGTATTCCATTTCAATTCTAAAAATGTAATAATAAATTTCTGAATAAGTGGCGAATAATTTGCGACCGTAATATTTTTGAGGAGGATAATTAATTTTTTAAAATTAAATAGAAAACGGAAAGAATTGTGAGTAATGATCTGTGTTTAAGCAAGTTATATTTAGTATTCTATATTTTGAGAAATACTTTGATTTGAAATTTTTAAAAGTTTTATGGAAGTCAAATATAAAAATTATAAAAGTTACAACTCTTAATAAGATCTTATAATATTTTTTACAAAAATTTTAAGGGTGTATTGATTTTATACGTAATAGGTATAAAATTATAATTCTATCGTTTAAAGTTGCACCAAAATATTTTCTATTAAAAAATCTCATTTAATATAAAAATTATAATTTTCAACTAAAAATACAAAAAATATAATTTTTTTTACAAATTAAATTTATAAAAGAAACACTTCAATATAAATTTTCGCAAGTTCATAGGCATAATTCATAAATTTCTTATACACTTTCTTAAGAAACAAATTGAAATGCATGGTTCGTGATAAAATAAAATAGATATACTCAGAATTTATATTTCATGCAATGATGAAAGATATGAGCAATAATAACGTGCATCAATAACATATTTCATTTTCCTACTACGTACAATAAAATAACATGAATGTTAAGAAAAAAACGGAAATTAAGATATATTACTATGTAATGATGTACTGATGTATCATTAAATATAATTATACATCAATTTTTTTAAATTAAATTTAATATATTATACGATAATATATTAATAATTAATAAAATAAATAGTATATGCAATAACATAATCATCTCCTAAGAAATATATAATACATGGTGATATTTCACGTGTCTCACTAAGCCACCCATCGTTAAAAATACAAATCCCCGTATTATTGTTTACGTAGCAAGAGGTAATAATCAAGTTTGTTGAAGGCACGAGACGGAGGATAGGTTAGGAAAAGAGTGGTCCAAAGAAACGAGTTTCATTCTCCGTAAAGCAAACGGGAAAGAATAGTGGTTTTAGAGTGGTGGCTCAGCAACCTAAGCGTCCTCTTTGATTCTTTTTACTTGCATCGGATCTACGAGACACTGCAAAACCCACACAACACATTCATCTCCTCTCTCTCTCTCTCTCTCTCTCTATTTTCCTTTTTCTCATTAGTTATATCGATATCTTCGAATGATAGAATATTATATTAATATATTATTATAAAATATATTAATTTTATCTCAAAAAATAAATTTAACATACAATAATTACTATATTATACTATAATCTTTCTCTAATTATATTTACCGTAGCAAGTTTAAGGTTTAGGAGAGAGAGAGAGAGAGCGCCCTGCATTATGGGTAAACGCAAAGAGTGAGACAAGAAGCTTTGTGGAGAAAGTAAAAGAATAGGAATCAAAGAGAGTAAAGCACCAAGAGGATTGGGTGGTGACCACCCTTTTTCCCTTTTTAGATGGGTCTTTCCATTTATGGGATTTTTTGAACGGCTGGAAATTAATTGCTCTATTCTTTTTTGACTTCATATATAATATAAAGTTCTCCCCTTCACCTTTGTTATAAATGATAATTGATTGATTGACTATTGGCCCCTCTTTGATATATGCTACATATCATGAACAACGCCGCTCCATTTCTTCTGTTGTACAACGTACTCCCCACACGAATAATTTATATGCAATGACCTAAGATATAAAGCAGGAAAGATTTATGGTGTAGATAAATATACTATTATGTTTTACATAATAAATTGGTAATTTTTTAAAGTATGTTACAAGATGATATATTTATAAGTATATTTAGTAATTGTCATAATTCTACCCTAATCATAAGTGGTATAGAATACAATTAATTAATTTCTATTCGCCTAATTCCATTTTTACTTTGATAACTTCACACACATACATAATATTAGAGACACTTAACAAAAAAGATACCATCAATAAATACAAGGATTATGTTCTTCAAGTGAGTTTAATAAATAGGAAAAATTAAGCTTGTTTATAACTTTCAACATGTCCATACATAAGTCAATCTAAGTTATCCAAATGAACCAAAGAATTTCTATTCCAACTCTCAACTTCTAAGGTCCAAGGCCCAAGGCACACTACTATATATATGTGTATTATCAAAATATCTATTTGCTTTTCATTGCCTTACTATGAGGACTTCATTAGGACTTATTCTCATTATAGTAGTGGAGAAAATACTCAATTTGAAATGTTGTAAAAATTAAACATAGAAGGATAAGGCTTGGTCTTAGTGAATAAACATTCAATTAAATGAGGCACAAAAAATTAAATGAACTCTTATCAAACAAATTTATTATCACAACCCATCCTCAGAGCATATGATTGGCGTAAAGAGTTGCTATAAGCAACAACCTACTAGTTTTCTTTAAAATAAATCTAATGCCATATTTCATATGTAACCATGATGTGCTTTCAAAGTGTATATAGTTTTCAAAATTCTAAATATGAAATGTATTAATACTTCATTATGTAAGATTATTCTAATTATCTTAATACTTACTTTGGCAAAAATTCTTGAGTATATCTACTTCTAACCTATTTGACAATAGTTAAACACTTAAAAGGAAAAAGGTTCCCCAAATAGAAGAAAAGGAAAGAAAAATATTAGTTTATTTGAAATTCAATAAGTAAATATTAAGAATTTTAAAATTATGATCAAACTAAGATATACTGTAATGTTTTAATTCATAAACACATGCATTTTCATTAGAAATTATTAAAATCCATTTTAATTAATTAACATTCATACTTTTGTACTCTTTTTAGGAAAAAAAAGATGATTTCCTTAATAAACAATTTGCATAACAAGAAAATAAAAATAGACTCATATTATATTGGTTATCATCATGAGCATATCACTTATTTATGAATTACTTATTCATTAACTAATTTTGACCCCATTCGTAAAGAAAGGTCCTATTATAAGGCAGTTGTATATATATTTATAATTTCACATTTTCAATCATTACAGAATAACACAATTAATCAAAAGAAGATAAAAGAGAAAGTAAGTAAATCTTTTTATGGCTCTCTTTAACATTATCTTTCATAATCCCAACATTATTTCTTTAGAGTTAGTTTTATCTCTTCCTAAATGAAAGCACTAATTTGATGTGTAATATCACATTATAGTACTGATTATCCTTGTCTCTTCATGTTTTCCAAATAAGCAAATGAATCTAGTGCAATAAATCACAATATGTATATCATATGACCTTCCGCAAAATCATCAAGCACATTCAAGCATCATTTACTATAATGGAATGAGTACTTTATTTAGAACTTTAGTTACTCTATCACAATTTGAGTATAATGAAGATAGATTCGTAGGCTCTAATACTATTTATTAAGTTAGCCATTATCGATTTTCACACATCACACCACCTTTGTCATCATTCTTATAATTCTTCACAGTTGTTCTCATTAAGCATATATGTCTTATCTTCATTAATTATCATACATTACATGATTAGATAAGCCAAATATGCCACAATATTACCGTGCCTTCTTGCATAGCTTTACATAATAAATTCAATGCTTGTTTATCACATCATAAATTAACAATAAATAGTGCAAGAATATACTTTGACCCCTTATGTATCATGATATCATAGGTTAAATAGGGTATAATTAACTATATACTTGGCTATAAGAGTCCAAAAAGTAACTTTGAAGGACATAATCATTTAAAGGTAGAATTTCTATTAGCAAATAAGATTCTAAGAGTCATTTTTTTATATTATGAATTTAATGATAGATTTCCAACTTAAAATTATATATGTCTCCAATTTTTTAGATTTCTAGAATTTTTCAATCTAAAGCTATATCTATTACTAAATCCATAAGCAAAATTTACTGAGGAAGTTAGTGATAGAATAAAAGATTTGGCATTTCAAATCACCAATGGATTTGTATGTGAAAATTTTAAAAATTTGTTTAATGGTAGAGTGAATATTTTTTGAAAATTAGTGAGGAATTAGCAACAAATGTTAAATAATTATCATTAACTTAAGTACTAATTAAAATGCACTATTTCATTAAATATCAATCAATGATAGATTAATTTATTGCTAATTTTATCATTAACTTTCATTATATATTAGAGCTTAATGCCAGATCCTCCATATTTTCTCTTTGCCCATTCTCTTTTCCCTCTATCTTCCTTTTGGCATAGCCACATTGGAATGCTACCTTTAACCACTATATTGCTATCGTTTATCACTATTATTTCCTTCACCTTATGCTATTGCACATTTTAATTAGTGAGTTTTTTCCATTTCCTTTTTTTTTGGTTTTGTGACTTATAATTATTTTATGTATTGTATTATTTTTATTGTGTTTGATTATTGTATTGTTACTTATTTTGTAGAAAAAATTCACTTTTAAGAAAATTTTTCACTAAAAAGTTGTAGTTTTTTTGGAGTTAGTTCTAGAAAAAATTATTTTTTTATTTTTTAAAGTTAAATTTTATGATTTATAATTATTTTATGTGTTGTATCATTAATTCTTGTATTAGTAGTTATTTTTGTGTTTAATTATTGTATTGGTGATTATTTTGTAAAAAATTCTCTTTTAAGAATTTTTTATTAAAAATTATAATTTTTTCGTTTTAGGGTTAGTCCAAAAAAAGTTGTAAATCTTCCATTTTCTAATTTGATATTGATAAAAATAAAAAAATTCAATCTATAAGGAAAATAATTTAACAAAAAAATCATTTTTAAGTATATTATGAAATGATAACATAATTATATCAAATTTTAATTTAGGTAACCTTACTTTGAAACATTTTATAAAATAAGCATATTGTTTAAAATGTAAAATATGCATGTCGTAATTGCAAGTTGATGTAAGACTATGCATTCGTCTTAGAACAAGTTCAACAATTTTTCTTTGAATCCAAATTATCCAAACTATCTAATTCTATATAACCTTGTTTAATTATATATTATTTAAAATATTATTATAAATTTAATTTAAAAAAAAATTTAAAACACACAGTCATGACAACAAGTTATATACTTATATTATAATAATAAATCTTATAAAAATATATAGATATAAATATAAAGTATAAAATTATGATTCTTCTATAATTAAAAATTATAAATAATTTATATATTAATTTTTTCTCATCTTGCTAAATATGAATATTTTTATTATATTATGCCATAAAATATTTTATAGAAGCATATATTTAGTTGAAACAAAAAATATATGGCTTACAAAATATTTTTATTTCTATTTATCTTTAATTTTACTTTTAAAAATATATTGTATGCACTTGTTTAAATTATACACATAAAATAATTGCACTAGAATTCTCACTTACTTACAACCTGTTTTGATTTTATCATTTTAAATTTTTAGAATATAACCTTTATACATGTATGAAAAATTACATATACTTATGAATCTTATTAAATTAATTATCTTTTTCCAAATTTTATAGATTTTTGTTATAATTTTTTTGAAAAAACTTTGAATAACTAATAAATGTGTTATAATATTTATAAGTTTAATGTTACATTTTTATTTACATCATACACATAATATAATAGCAATAAAATTGTCATTTCTATTTTAATTTTATCGTCTAAAATTTTCAAAGTAAACTGAAAGAAAAAGATGCATACATATAAACATTATTAAATCAATTATATTTGTAAAAAAAATTATTATAAATTTTTCCGTAAAAATTCAAATAACTTATGGGCTACAATTTTTATAAATGATTTTATTTAATATTTCATAATTTGTAGATTTTATTTTTAAAAAATTAGATTATCTTAAATCAAAATTATCAAGAAATTATAATTATTTTACATGATTATAAATTTTTTAATATATAATTAATTAAAATGTCACTGATTTCTAGTTACGTAAGCGTCTAAATTGCAAATTCATTTATACATAATTTTATTTTGTATTTAGCAAAAATTGAAGAGACAAAGTCAATGAATAGAGGGCGAAGGACGGTGAGTGTGAGTGAGAGCAGTGAAGGGTCCAATCATCCGATGCACAGAGAGAGATCGCTTTCATCATTCACTCAGACAAACTACTCCTTTGGGTTTGCCTTTATGGGACGCACCTTCCCTTCTCTCTCCGTTGGCTATATATCCAAATCCATTTCCTTTTCGGGTGGGCTTTTGGGTTTGTTAAGAGTACTCAGCTCAGCTGCACCATTTTTGCTTTTTATCCCTCGTAACCCTCACCCATGTGCACTTTGTGTACCGTCTCTGACCCTGTCTCTGCATCTTGATTGGGTGAGGTTGTGCTGAGCTCGGCAAGATTGGTTAATTTTCTACCCGTTGGATGGTTGCTTGGGTAATGCTTCGCACGAGTAACGATACAAATACTACCGTCGAAGGCGGAAAGTGGACGCTTAACACATACCTATTAAAAGGAACTTTGGTGTATATAAACAATTATCAATTTGATTGGCAAGGAGTACGACACTTTTTGGATAAAATTTTAAGTTGGAGTCTTATAAATGAAGTAAATAATACTACATTGAATTTGACCTCATTTAAATTTAGATTAATTGATGATCTAATGAGACCATTCGGATGCCAAATAACTCGGATGAATATATATATATATATATTAAAGTGAGAGAAGGGATCAATTGATAATAGTGTAAATTTCAAAAATTTACATTAAATTTCAATTGTTGATTACATTTGAGTCAATGTTTTTATAATATATTTGAATTACTTATTAAAGTTAACTTTAATAATGAGAGAAAATAAAAATTTACTACATTTAATTTTTTACTCTTTCTTGTCACATTTTTATTTTCATAGCTCATTTAAAAATTTTAATTTTAATTTATATATTTAACAATACAAAATTATACTAAATTTTATTTTTTTATACTAACCTTTATTTTTTTATAATATTTTTATTTTTTTTACTCATTTGAAAATTGAGACATACATGATAATGTGGTAAAATGATAGCATAAGAATAAAATTATTTCTAATGTAATATTACAATTTATTTCAAATGTAACAAGCTCTAATAAAATTTTGATGCATTATAAAATTGAAGAGTTTATATAAAATATTATCTGAAAATAAAGTAAAAGAACGATAAGTTAACATTCATTAAACTGGGAACAATGTTATATTCTGCACTTTATTCTCTAAATAACACAAGAAGAAAATGAGTTTATTTTGCGAGGCTGTAATTGTTAGATTTGAATATAAATTTCAACATATCTAACGAATGAAAATGTCATTGAAGTTATTTGTTATCCAATAATGAATTATATCAAATTTTAATTACAAATATTTATAATTTAAATAGTTCTCTATAACAATAGAGAGAAAAAAAATTAAATGAAGATAATTTAAAAAATAAATAAATTGTAATGTTAAAAAAAATACAGTTTAGTATAATTTTATATTCTAAAATATACGAATTTGTATGTTCAAATGAGTAATAAAAACAAAAATATTATAAGAAAAAGATAGAAGTTAAATGTAGTAAGAAATTATTCTTTCTCATCATTAAAATCAATTTTAATAATTAATTCAAATGTATCATAAGCTATTAGATTAAATGGAATTAATAGTTGAGATTTGGTATAAGTCTTTTAAACTTATATTAATATCATTTGATCCCCCCTTAAAGTAATAATATTTTTAAAAATATAAAAAATTGTAGATGTTAATTGTTTAATAATATCATTGTTTTCTTTTCTCAAAAGATTTAAGGCTCTGATTTTTAAAATAATTAATATATAAAATTATGAAAATGGTAATATTTTTTTAAAATAGGAGAAAAGGTCAAACATTCATTGAAGAAAAAATTGTCATCTATTTTTCTAGAAAGACTTTAAACATCTATTCTTAAAATAATTGATATATAAAATCATAAAAATGATAATATTTTTTAAAATATAAAGAAACTTTATATAATTTTTTTATAAAACAAATTGTTATCTTTTTTTCTTGTGAGATTTCTAACATTAATTTCTAAAATAACTAATATCTAAAATTATTAAAATATTTATATTTTTGAAAATATAAAGAAATTTTATGTATCAAATTTTTTTAATTTAAGAAAATCATTGCCTTTTTTTCTCACGAGGCATCAATTTTTTTCAAATTATCACATTTTTTTCTCATAAGACTTTTGACATCGATCTCTAATATAACTAATGTCTAAAGTTATAAAAGTAGTGATATTTTTCAACTATAAAAAAATTTTAAATATCAATTTTTTAAAAAAAATCATCTTTTCTTTTTGCGAAACATTTGACATCAATTTCCAAAATCACTAATATATAAAGTTATGAAAAGGTGATATTTTTGTACTATAAATTAAATATATTTTATCTTATTTTATTTATTGTACTCATTATCACAATCATCATTCTTCTTATTTTGTACTATAACTAATGTCTTAGGTTTGATTTTTGCTGCTCACGATCTTACAGATTTAAATGATTTGTTAGTATCACTCTAAACTCTCAATAAAACTAATGGCATACTTAGATTTGAAGTGGAATAACCTATCCTATTTCAATTTTTTTTTAAAAAAAAAATCAAGGACAAATGCCAGACTACAATTGAATCACCCTAGGATCATTGGATCTTGGGGAGCCAACAAGCCATCTATTAGGTCGAGATATAAAAACATGAAATCCGATAGGCAATAGCAAAGCATATGATACCAATCAATCGGCCACACAATTATAGTTTCTATAGATATGAACGATTTTAATATTACAATTATGATTAATAAGTATTCTTCCACACTTAATCAAAGGAGAATAAGGATAAGGATAAGGATAAGGATAAATGTTTGGAAAACATTTTTTTTCAAAAAATCAATGCAATCTTTGAATCATCTTCGATCCATAATTTTTTAATATTTTGATCCTAAGCTAATTGCAATCATGTGATTAATCCCCACAATTCAACTAATAAGACATTAACACGTCATAAATTCTTTAAAATATTCAATATTCATTTCTTAATTCAATCTCTAATGATATTTTCATAAGAAATTTATACATAATTATTAATATTAGATCCATCAAAATTTAGTTTATACCAGCTAATTTCTAGATAAATTCATCTCATCAATACATTTGATTTTCCCCAAGTCAGGAATACACTTACCATTAAACATTCGAACAACATTTTGAAATTTATTGGTCTTTTTATCACAGAAAAAATTCATTAGTCTTTTTGTAAATGATAAACACAACAACCTCTTCCTCTCTAACTTCATCTTTAAATATACTTTCATTTCTTATTTGCCATATGAACTAACATCTATTCTAAATATAAAAGGCCAAGAGATATAATTACTTCTTCCTAAATTACTTTTTAAATTCCACTTAAGCCAAGCATGAAGTAGTAATTGAAAGAATTTTTCCCAATGACATGGCTTAGTTTGATAAATTTATATGTTCTACACTGATACGTAATTATAAATGACATGTAAATATATCTCATTACCCCCATCACATCAAGAGCATTTTTCATCTCTTGTCACGTGCCACTAAGACCTAGCATTTGTTAACAAGTTCCATCCATACAAGAGTCAGAAAATTTTGAATCTCTCTAGACCCACCCAATCCTACTTCTAAATCTTTGTGACAGAGAGAGAGATTTGTAACTAAGCAATTAAAAAGATCACTGAGAGGCAGTAAAAATTGATAAGATAAAAACGGAATAATCAGCTAGATTACAATGCAGAGTTAAATTTCTCTTTTAATGGGATCATATTCTCTTGAAAATAATTTAAAGAAATGATTTTTTCCTTTAAATCAACATGCATATAAGCTATATATTGTCATATTAGTCTAACACCAATTGCTTCAAGTAGTTAAAGTTTGGTGGCCTTTAAATAAAATTTTAAATTTAAATTTTATAAATAGAAAAAGTTAGTGTCGGGAGAACTCTTCCAATAAGAATTTAACTCAGCTTGGTTGCAGATTAATCAAGAACTTAACGTGATTTGTTGGATATTAAGAACTCATGGATGAAAAAAAAAGAAAAAACATGTTGCTAAGTTGGAATAAGGGGATAGTGCTAGACCCTGAATGAAGAAAAATTCTAATATACTTCTGGAATAAGGTATTGTGCCTTACTCCAGGAGAAAGAGATAGAGAGAGTGGGGTTGGGTGAAGCCCATATGTTAAATTTACTCCTCTTGTATTTTCTCTGCCTCTTTTTTCTGGAGTAAGGTATTATACCTTACTCTTAGAGTATGATAGTGTTTCTCTTGAACGAGTCATCCTGTGCTCCTAGGATTGTGACGCGTAGACAAATGTACACTATGCTAAAACAAGAATGGCAGCCATTTTTATCAGAGTAAAAGCAAATGGACATTGCATCTGGTATTTGCTACCCCGGCCGTATATTTACAAACTTTAATTGAAGACAAGAACTAACTGCATGAATTAATTTCATATCATGATTGTCATCATAAGAGCAAGTGGACAGGTCGGATAGATGAGAATTAAAAATAATGAAGCTAAAGTTGGGACAATAACCCATCAGAGGGCTTCGAAAAATCTTGTCCATTCATTTGTTAGTTCATAAAGTAATATTGATGTTCCGGGAAAAGTTGATATATTCATTGATTGGCCTTCACTTTAAAGGACTGGACCACACCATATGTGGAGTCCTCTCTTACGAAGGCAACGTCCAGAAATGGAAGGTTGGTTTTGGTCCCCTCTTCTTTTGCTCTCACAAGATTTAAGCTGAAATTGGCCATATGATTATGCATGCGCTCTTTCACCACTGTTCTCTTTTGTCGGTAACTTAAGCATCGGTAACATCATCTTGCTTAATCCTACAGAGACAGAATATGTGGGTCTAGGTTTAGTTAAAGATCATATGTCCTCTTTTGTCTTTTAAGCTTTATTACTTAGTTTTGTCCTCAAATTATCATCGTATCCATGGTTCTTCAGCATTACTTTGTCGTGTCTCTTTTCCTATATAACTCATGAATTATCAAATGAAATAATTTCTATATCATAATCATAATTAAAGGGATTATGAAGTTATGTCCAATTCAACTTACAGTGCTCAACTTTTAGGTTATGGGTTAAACCATTCATTGTAGCCGAATCACTATTTTTTTTCGTTATTTAAAAAAATTTAATATACCTCAAAATTAATATGTATTTTTATTTTCATGTGATATTATATTATACTAATTAATATAGAAGTTAGATAACTGATTACATGTCCCGTGTAACCTATTTTAACTAACAAAAAGGTATTTAAGTAATTCAGTACTTATGTGAAATTTGACAATCATTTAAAAGTTTTTCCCTTTTTTTATGTTCCAAGTTTTTGCACATGTTAACATAGTAATACGTCACTCTTGCCATAAAATAAAATAATCTCTCTATTTCTTTTTAAGTATCAGTTTAAAAAAAATTGTTTTTATTTATATGTCATTTTTGGAAATAAAAATGTATTTTTTTTAATATTATCCCTATCATATAAATAAATATTCAATAATTTTATTTATATCTAATTAACTTTTAGTAGAAGATATATTAATAAATTATAATTCATCTTTCTTAAAATTAAAGTTATTTATTATCTTCTTAAATATTTATACATTAATCTTCAATGATACTTGAAAAAAATGAAGGAAGTAGTATTCAACTAATTAACAATGGTAATTGTGATCCCTTGGTCACTTTGTTCTAATTCATACACTAATAAAAAGGCAGCATTGACGTCTGAACTAAGGTTTCAAGCTAAATACGATTGCGAAGATGCAGTGCCTTATTCGCATGTAATATGAATTTGCTCAGAGTGAAAATTACTTTGCCTTCCTTGTGAAGCAAATACATAACCCAGTTCAGCGTTATGACAAGTAAATGAAAAACGTTAGGATTAGCAAAGCAAGCATTCAACAGAGAAACCTTAATCCCCCAATGTGATTTTACTTGTTTGGGTTGCTCTTCAACCATTTCTCAGAAAGAATCCTACTTTCTCTATCAAATTATCTTCTATGCAGCGATTTCAATCGGCCGGTTCTCTCTCTGAATAAAGTTTCTAATTGAACTTAACAAGTAAGAAACTCTACCAATTAGAACCATATTTTCTGTAAAGTTCGAAGTCCTAAACTAAATATGCAGACATGTGAAGTCAGTTCAATCAATATTCATTTTCCTTTTACAATAGTAAGGTTCGTTTGGTCATATGACTACGTTACGATGATTTTCTTTACACATCGCTTTCTGTTTGAGGTTGGGTTGGTTACGCAACTTCTTTTTCCTGAGATGGCAAAAAGATAACTCAATGTCCACCCAGAAAGAAAACCAAAATATGTCTTCCAACCTCGATAGAGGCTCATAATAAATATCTTGATGGTTAGATTTCTCTATATGTAACCATGAATTCAGTAAATAAAACATGATGAAAATATTGTTAATAGATAGTTTGCTCTTTTATTAACTGTATCTTAAATTTTAAATTTAAATTGAAGATCTTAGAATGATTAAAAATTTTTACGGTCTATTTGGGCTGACTCAGAGAGAGAAATTGCACTTAGTTGAACAACATTTTGGTGTTGCACGAGATAATAATATGATAGAGTGGGAAACATAGACCACTAAAGATGGACAACACTAAGTTTATAGTGGTGCTTGTCAAAGTTGTTTAATTTCAAGAGGAAACTTGCTATTTCCATTTGGGTGAATTAGAGAGGCTTACGAGTTTCCAAAATGGGAATGGATGACTTTTGGCCAAATTTCCAATCAATTGTTTTGGCCGAAAGAAGAGGTGTAGGTGTCTAATCGTGTGAGGACCCGAAAAAGTAGAATGAGACTTAAACCTACTTTATCCAAAATAAGCAAAATTTGAATCAATAAAGGATGTTTCACGATGTTGTTTCTTATTTTAGGTGTTGGTGTTGATTGTGATGGAGTTCGGGGGTGCACTCTTTTTTCTTTGATGGGAAGAAGCAGAGCGTTCAACGGAAGCTCCTTATTCACCTACTTGATGTAACTGCCATTTTCCTTTTTGCTAAGCTAAGAATGATATGAGCCATGAGGGTTTATGAGCAGCCCAAATGCATTTTGTATGCCTTTAGGACTTTCCTTGTCTCTTTGGAATACGGAGGAAACGGCTAGGCCTGATTTGATTATGGCCTTTTGTCGCAAGTCTGAAGGATGATGCAGCAGCTGAGAGAATTTTTGTTTTCCTCTAAATATAGATGCCCTATGGGAGTGATTGCTGTGTAGGCCGCCAGCCCAAATTAGCAATATAGAAAGGCTATCATCAATGCAAGGATAGTAGCCCTAACAAACTGGCCTTTTTGGAGGAATGGACCTTGAAAAGATGGTCTTTCTTTGCCAACCAAAAATTGCCAGTTGAATGTGAGCCTGTGTTATAAGATTTGGAATTCTTGATTCCGTTAATTGTTTTTTTTTTCTAATAAAAGAAAATTTGAGGAGGAGATTCTAAATTTAGTTGAAAAAAAGGGAGCAGATGCATTAATTTAAGATACACAATTTTTAGGATTTAATTTCAATGCACTAACTGTATAAAGTATTTTTAGATTAACTTCTGCTGACGGTACTTTTTCCTTTTGAAAAATCAAGGTTAGCTTCAGCTCGCAGAGAGATCAACTCAAGAATGACAAAACACCGCTCATTATGAAAATCGCTGCTTTGAACTAATAATACAAAACAAAATATATCAGTCCTGCATTTAGAATCAATCAAATATCAAATACAAAGCGCTCCCATGTCGGGTGGCCCTCCATCATGTCCACTTTCACATGCTGCTTCCGCCTTACCACGTACCCCTTTCTTTCCTTGCTTCCTTTCTTTTCTCCCCTTTTTGGAGTCTGCTGCCTGCTCCCTGATACAACAGAAGCATCAGTTAAACAACAGGAAAAATAATTTTTATTTTATTTTTGGCACAGATTATATTCTTAGACCACGCAACACTATATCATCAAAATTATGACTCACAAAAACATGATATGAGATCCATGGGGAAAAAAATTAAACATTATATACAAACTTAATCTGAATAGTTGAAACAAGACTACGGAAGGATGAAAGCCCAAATGCATACATTAAAAGCTTAGCAGATTGCTTCCCCGAGACTGATCCACAACAGGCTTTATATTTCTTTTTCGAACCGCATGGGCAGACTTTGTTCCTTGGAATCTTCTGCAATTACACCCACAAATAAGGGTGGAAAAAGGAGAAAGCAAAGAGTGTAAATAATACCTATATTGTTATAACAAGCTCACGAACGCACAATTATTCCCATCCCCTTCACCTAACATCTCAAAAAAGAAAAATAAAAGGAAAAAGAAAGAAAACCTTGTCATTTGGTTGCAATATGCTTTCATCGTTGGTCTTCCTAGAGCTATTATTTAATGAAACACTGGTGGTCTTTTTCACTTTGTCTTCTTTGTGTTGCTCGTGGTTCTCACCACCTGAACATCCTCAGTTGAAATAAGAGTGAGAACGAACACAAACATCGGCATAGTGACAACCTTCTTATTTATGAATGACAACCAAACATGTCCAGATCAAAGAAAAGAGAACCGATGCAAGTGAGTAAAAGAAAATACCATACATTATGGAATAGGCTTCAGGTAGGAACCCACCCCCCCCCCCCCCCCCCCAAAAAAAAAAAACCACCTGTGCACGCGCACGCGCGGAGTGGCCTCCCTCTTTCAGCTATATAAATAAGCAATAATAAATGGAGCGGTCCTTACCACAAGACGTTTCTGCCTGACAAGGTGGGGAATTAGACTTTTCTGTGGAAAACTCTTCCGTACCTTGTTCTGCTATCAGAAACTCTATAGCAGCATCAACATCTCCATTAACTTGCACCAGAGTCTGACAAAATAAGACAATCCAATATACCTCAGGAACACCATGCATTGTTACTTTCTAAAAGAAGGGGGCAATTGCCAAGATATCTAAACTGAAACTTTAGTCGTGCAACACAAAGAATACAAGTTGCCACCTGTTCAACTTTTTCGGCATCTTCACATCCAGTTCCGGCCATAACCAACTTCACAGAACCTGGCTGAATAATTTCCCGACCAGTTGGCCCATGGGACATGCTGCCCTTAACTTTTGCTTGATTTGATGTTGCTGAAAGATCAGCATCAGCCTTTCACAAACTAGAACTTATCAGGCTATCTACTATGCTAGTAAAAAAACTCTGGGCGTAGCTTAGAATAATGTAAAATGATATTTGAATTTTAAAGACAGAAAACAAAGATTCCAATAAAAACCTTAATTATAATTGACCATGCAGGGCCATCACAAGGATCGTCCTTTAACCGCACGCTATTGTAATGCTCACCATCATGATATGACCTGGAAAGACATAGATACACCCGAGACATCAAAGTTCATATGCATTTTATATGTAATGTTATATACAAATCAAGAAGGGTTCCTATGAATGTGTTTTATATGCATACCCTCAACTCTTACTGGCATGCATATATAGATCCAATCATTTGTATATGGAAGAATTAGACAGGCTGTCTTCCCCTAATATGTAAAAACAAAGTGATCCACATGATATAAAACTATCTTCATTTATTTTGGTCAAGGATAAACCACCATCAGTCACTAGTTATTCCAACCAAACCAACAAGATTTGTAAGAAGAAATAAGAAGTAAACAATATAGCCTAAATCCCAGGGTTCCAAGAACAGAAGTTTTCATCCATAAATTTGGCTTTCGAATCATTTTTTTTTTCCTAATCAGTTTCATAAACTAAATTGAGTCATATCAGTTGCTGCTAACTTGCTCGATCACAATGTAACTATTGTTCACATTTCACAATATCTCAGACATAATTAATCAGTATGACATTACTTCTTATTATTTCATTTAAGTATAAATTTAAAACACAGATACACACGAAAAAGAAAACTCCTATTTTTGACACTAAGCCCCATAGCCACTCAATAAGTTGAACATACATATACTTATTGCTTCTTTAGTCAAATAAATTAGGAAATCACATCGATCAAGACAGCATCAAGACTGTTGTCTTTAATGCTGTCTTGATCAATTGTACATCAAATTAGCCAATGAAATTAAGCAAACATAAGTAGAAATTGGTGACAAGTTAAAAATGTCAAGAAAAAACTCTTTTTATCAAGGCTTGGTTAAAAACCTTTCCTTCCAAATGCTCTAATTAGGGCCATGATAGCAGCAATGTTCTCTAAAACAGAAGATAATCAATATTATCCAATCCATGCAATGCAGTGCCATTCACATTATAGGTTTTAACTACATATTCAGGAATGCTTACAAATGAATCATTTGAGCTCCGCGGTCATCAAAATTTCTTATGTACCAGCGGGGTGACATGTTCTGTAACAAGTGAACAATAGGTATGTCAAACTGACTTAACTGTAGGGCATAAAAAATCTTCAGATCTACTTAAAATTTTAAAGCAATAGATAATCACCCGATGGATGCATATATTACAATGTGTTACAAGAGAAGCCGCTTGCAGTTCCATATGTCCGGCCCACGTACCATCCTTTTCCATGGACTGGCAGTATTCATCAAATGGAACATCATCTTCAATAAAGGGCTCAAATGTGTCTCGATTATCCTGTTAATTACAGCTTCAAAACCAAATTACCACAAGAGGATTTCCAATCAGAAAAAGGAGGAAGCTAACATGGAAAAGCTAGCTATTAAGTTAGCAGCTAACAAAGAATTGGCATGTACATTCCCATAACAGGATGTCATCTATATGAACATCATTGTCACATACAAAAGGCAAAATCCCAATATGTAGGCAAGCAGCAGTGTCCTTCAGACCAATTCAACTAATTAATTACTCAACAACTGCAGCGATAAAGCATTCAATACCAAGTATCAAGTAACACTTATAAGGAGGTATCCCTTTTATTTTCGTTCTCATTTTTCCTTAAATGTAGCAGCCTACTCTTGAAAAACTCATACTATTGCCTTATTGGTCAAATTGATCTTCCACTTTTCTCCAATCCATTTTCCATCCACAGCTTTATATCTATATCAACTATAGAACTACTATATTTGACAGCCTTCTCTCTTGAGAAGGAAAAAAAGGGACCAACAATTAATGTTGACTTTGTATTATGAGTTTCAAAACCATGTGAATGAGAGCTCATTATTTAGAGTAGATGAACTAGAATCTCCGAGCATGGTAAAGCGTAAAAGACAAAACCCAAAATAAGAAAACTAAATAAAGCTAAAAAGGATTTGTTTCTTTTCCATAAACTTTATACCATAAAGTGCTGCACAACCATGCCACGGTACTTTTCATGTTCCTCCTGGTTACCTTCCAACTGGTCAGCAAGAGCTCTGCAGAAGAAGAATGCACAAGTCAAAACTAAAAACTTAAAAATTCTTAATCATACAGTTCGAGAACAAGGACAAGGAATAACAGTTTGAAAGAGGTTGCTTTGCACAACAAAGAAATTAGCTAGTTGTGACAGTCCATAAACAATTCCAGAAGTAGACTAGTACCAGGTAATACAAATTATGAATAGTGAACGCAAATGATTGAAGAACAAAATCTGACCTGAAGAAACAATTACCATCTGCTGTCACTTCAACAATCCGTAGGCCTAAAGCATCCAACTGAAAGCGGAATTGGGAAATATCAGCCTGTTTTTCCTGCTTCTTGATCTGTCAACAAATATCGCCTGATCACCAATGGCCAGTGTATCTAAATAACAGCAATTTCTAATTGCATTTGGAATAGGTTCCAAAAAAGTTTTGTCTGGTAGGTTACAGTTTTACATTATTCTTTTATTTCTTTTTTAATTTTTAAAACATTTAAATTTAAATGTACCATAGAGTTATTCTAGCAGAAGTCTTGCCCTTCTAAAGTTGCAGATTTACCTCCGACAGATAAAAGGTCAAAGCAGCAAAATGAGTTGCATTACTGAAACTTAACTTCCACGAGTAAGAAACTATGTCATCTCAATCTTTTGCTGCAGTCTAGTAGCTTAAGCCAGTCAGATACCCTTAAGGATAAAAAGACTTGAATATGATCGATACTATCTCATTGACCGAAACACTATCATTTGTATGGCATTACTTTTCAAGGCAGGTTCGTCTTAAAATATAATCCTTATGAACTTGCAAACCACGAGCGCAGTATATTAGCAAGCAAATCAGAGATGATCTTTGGAGCATTCACTTGAATTGCATCGGGTATAGTTTTTTTTCTCTTAAGGTAAACTTTCACAACAACAGCAGGAACAATTCTAGTAAAAGCATCAATATCAGACGCAATGACACGGGAACAAAGAACAGATGAAGACTGTTCAGATTGTGCACAAAAAATACACTTGAGGATTGACTGCGAAGAGTCAATCGAATCGAATACAATAAAAGCTAAAATTCAGAAGCACGATGCAGCAACCTACTTGTGGCTGTTTTTTCGATGGTTTTCGTTGCTTTGCCTTAACCATGTCCGAATCAAGGAACAAAGATTTGCTAGGAGGACAGTCCGAGACTCGAGTGCTCGCTTCTTTCGTTACGGATCGCAAGTACCCGCCTACTCCATTCAGTTGCTGTTGAAGTCATTTAAGCAAACAAGTAATGGTAGAAGTCCATGGGCTTTTTGGTCCAAGCTCATGGGCTTGAGGAGCAATTTGAAATGAGCTCCGTGAAAAGGTTGGGCCCTTATCATCAAAGCCCGTCATACATAGGCCCTTCTATAAAAATGTGTGCGTTCTCTCTCTCTCTCTCGCGGTCTTACTAAAAAGAAGTCTTGCTGATTGTTACGGAAAAAAATAGGTTAATTAGAGTGGGTATGATTTGACCAAAAAATTGAGAATATACGAGAATGAATTAAATATTTTAACTACAAGATAGATTGTTTGTCTAAATTTAGTAAGTTCTAAGAAAGAAATTCTATACTAGATATAGAATGAGTTCCTATTTTGGTTACGTCATTGATAATGAAAATAGTTTTTTAAAGTTGGGAATGTTTTAAAGTGGACAATACTGTTTTCATGTCACATAACAATAGTAAGGAAAAGAAAAAAAAGGAAAAATATTACATTTTATACGGGAAAGTAAATGTAAAAGGAGAATGGATTATACAGAAATAATTACACTTTAGTAAAAATATTAAGATATACAAGAGTGGAATTAAGTTTAGTTAAGTCAAATTGTTGAACATGACCTATTTAAAATGGAATTAAGTTTGAACCGAATTTGAGTTTAGGTCAAATTTAAATTAGCATATTTTTAAATTAATTAAATAATAATAAATACATATTATTTCTACAAAATATAATATTTAATATGATCATAAATATTATTAGATAATATAAATTTTAAATTATAAAATAAAATAAATTTTAATTATATATTATATTATATATAAATATATAATAAAAAATATAATTGAATTACTCACAAGGTGAACAAATTAAATAAATATCTAATTAAATGGAGTTGAGAGAGCAATCAAGTTGCTAGCTCAAATATCATCCTTAAGAATATGTACTATTGATAGCACAAAACTCATACTGTTAATTTTGAAATTATGCAAATTTAATTATTACAAATGATTATTTGAAACTAGCATTATAGGTAGACATCTATTTTTTTAAGCTCGTTGTTTATACAAAATTTTCACCATTCCCCATTTTTCTCTGCTAACCCTAATTGCATAAGTTTGCAACCATGAATGCAACCTAATCTTAGATAACCAATTGCATGATATTTATGGTGAAAATGTCAACACAAGTTTACTTCCTTCACAATTGTATGATACAGACATGTATGGCGAAAAGATATTTCATGACATTTTTCTTCAATGATTTATAAGATGAGATTGGATTTTGTGACCTTTTGGGATCTTCCATTGATCCTTTATTTTTTCCTCAACACTTTGATTTTGCTAAGAAAAAACTTAAACCTCGCAATAAAAAGAAGAGAAGAAACCTAAATTTAAGTTTCAATAGAATGGAGAAATTTCTTTTCTTTTAAGAAACCCTAATTTATTGAAATTAAAAATAAAGCAAACATACATAAATAAAGAAGATTAATAACGGGAAATTCAAATGAGCAATTACATATAACAACAATGAAGCCACGATCAGCTTTGATAGCAATTGGGTTGTACTCTGGTTTACTCCAAATGTGGATGATAATCTATGTGGTGTGTAGAATCAAAGTGATTGAGATGGACAAATCTAAATGATCAGAGGAAAGTGAGAAAACTTGCTAAAATAAAAATAAAGCAAAAGAGTTATCTAAATTTGTGGAATGAATTCAAAAATTATCAAAAAGTATAATCCTTTGATGATTTTCTCTCTCTCTCTTTTATTTAAGTTAATAGATGGATTGAATCTTTCATTTTTTTTCAAATATGCCTTCAACGTGCACTATCAAATTCCAAATCAATTGTTTTCTTTCTCGGATCAAGCCTCCTTCCCTACTAATCATTTCTCTTTTTATCCACTCCAAAGCTATCTATTTCCTTATTTCAATCTCTTGCTCAACCATTTCTATTTCTTTACTTTAGATTTTTTCTTTTAAATCTGGAATAGGTTCACACAAATCTATAAGGGTAGGAATGAAGAATTTATTAGTGATTATTACCCTCATATGAACTTTTTCTCCTAAATCACTATGAAGTAAGGAGAAAATAGTTTAAGAGAAGTTGGCGATTTGAAATCTATCAATATTGATTTATTATTCTACTAGGAAGGTTTCAAAAAATACCCTAAAATTATTAAATTCTTAGTCACTCATTCAACAATAAGAGTCTTAAATGTAAATTTAATACATGGATTAAATTAAGAATTCATAAATAAAGCACCAAACTCTGATTCGAGCTCCCCTTAATTCTTTACTTGAGTTTTCATTTGTTGTAGCATTGCGACAACAACTTTGCTTCCAAGAACTTATTTAGCTTTTGATAAAAATTAATGAAGATCAATGACTAGAAAGATAAAAAGACAAGGAAATGTAATTAGTGGGGCACATTTTGAATTTTTTCTTACTTCCATAACAAAAGTAAAAAGAAAAAAAATAGTTAGAAAGTAAGAAATGATATGTGGATGGTTATTATTACGTACTACTAGTAGTAATTTTGCCCGTTTGCTATTGAAGTCCAGATCAATGATCTGAAATACTATTAATGTTCTATATGCTTTTATAATTATACACTTTCTTAATTCTCTTAATACAAGGAATTATAATAAATTATTTTGTTATTTAAAGTGTATCTAATATATTTAAATTTAAAATATTATATTAAAAATAATTTTTAGTTGCATTAATTCAATTTAAATAATGTGTGTACAAATTAAGCCACTGATAACTTAATGGTAAAAAATTTAAATAATATTTGGAAGATGTTAAATTTAAATATTTTAACCTCAAGATATAAAAAAAATTGTGCAAAGAGGATATATCATTAAATAAATAAGAAATATAATATAAATAGTATTTTTTTACCAACAATATACAAAAAATTAAATGAATTTGCAAGTAAGATGCTCTCTCACCTAGAAAGACATCAAACATTTTACGTTTACAGTTGCGTGCCCTTTATCCTTTCATGTGATGTGCGCCTTTTAACTTTGGGAGACCCTTGCAAAGAAATGAAATGAGAATGGAACCAATAAATCTCTCATTTATAATTAACACCACAACCTTTTGCAATGCAAATAAAATCTTTAATTTTTTGGGGTAAACAAATCTTTTATTTTTTTGTTTAATATAACTTAAATTATTACTCACACTTACTTATTTGTCGCTATACTCAAATTCTGACATGATTTAATTTTATGTTTAATTTATGAGTCCTAAACTTTAGGACAACTTAGGAACTTCAATCAATTTTATTCATTACTAAAATAATTATTATAATCATATTCGTCTGAAATTTTGAAATTATTTTTTTTCCTGTTTGGTCTTAGAAAGTTTGTGTTTTAATCACTTTGCATTTCTTTAATTAGAGAATTTATATTTATAATTATAACATAATTATAGATAAAATTGATTAAAGAAATGAGATTTCTCAGATTGAGTAACCCATCTTACTTGACACTTGGAGGTTATTCTATCAATAGTGGGATTTCTTTAATCACCTCCCCCCAATCCAAGTTAATGTCACGATATTAAGCATCGGCTAATTAATCTCTGTACCTTCATTATATGTACAGCCAAACAGCTCACATGTTTCAAAGATAATATGGGTGGGATGATTTTTTTCTTTCCAATTCAAAGTAAGAACTTTTATTAAACCTGAATATGGGCAAAGGAAAAAAAATATAGCATAATGGAATAAAAAACACATTTTTGCAACAAATATCTGATAGATTCCAATAATATGCATCGAATGATAAAAATTATATCTTTACCAGAAAAAAAAAAGAACGATAAAATTATAATTTTAACTAACATTATGGATCTCTGCATATAATTAATAGTGAAGGTGTCAATTAAGAAGCAAGTCTTGGACTATGTGATTTTAGAACTTTCACTTGCTAGACCAAGTTACACTAAATAAAAAGTAATAGAATATATTTAAATATATTCTCTTGTTCCTTTCTTATACGTTTGTGGAATGTAAAGGCAGAGAATAAATAACTAATAAATTTAAAGAAGTGAAAAAAAAATGCTAAATAGTATATTGTACACATTGAATTATTCGACAGTTTTTTTGTATAACTCTAGTAAAAAATTTAAATAGCTTGAAGAAACAGCATATAAAAGTATAGAAAAAACGAGTTTTTGATTCTGTTCGTTTATTATTTTTGAAAAAAATTCTAACTTTTAAATTTTAAAATAAAATTTTTTATTTTTAAACTGTTTTTAAAATTTATTTTAAAAAAGTTATAATTTCACTTGTGTAATTTAAAAATAAAAAATAAAAATAAATTTGTAATATTTTCTTAATTCATTTTTTATTTTGAACTATAATTTTATAATTAGATAAAAAATTTATTTTGTTAAATTTAAAAATAATTTTTAAAAATAATAAAAACATAACTTGCGGGATGGTTGAAGGAGGAGACAAAGATGCGTAGCTGTGCTCCTCTGGTCCGTCGATGAAACAACATCAGCGCCAATCAACACATGCGCATGAACGACTGCGCAAGCTAGTATCAGCACCGTCCTCTACCCGCGTGACACAGGGACCAACTTGACACTCTGTCTTCTCTTTCTCTCTCTGCGCTTCCTCCGATCCCATCACTCCTAGATGCTTTACAGTCACTTTCTCTTCACTTTACTTTCCCATCTATTTACGGTTTTTCTTTTTCTCGCTTACCAAACGGACTGACTGCTCACTAAAAGTAGAAAAAGCTTTGGTGGTTGTGAATGGGGAACTTGTCCCCACATTCGTCGTTCTTAAAGTCATTTTCCTGCAAGTGTCTGAATTGGTAAGAGACCAATCATCCTTCATTGTTATATTGATCATTGATGTCTTAGCCTTAGCTGTGCTTCTTATCTGCGTTTTGGGTTCTGATCTTTTACATTGAAAACAGATTTGACTGGCTTCCATTGAACTTGTCGTCTTTTTATCCTTGGATGATCAATGCATATGTAGTACCCCAAACATTTGTCAGAGGTGAGAAACCCAGAACTCCTTTTAGTATTATAATGCTTCGAGTGTAATATCTGGGCAAGAAATTTATTGGGTTCTTACATTCTAGCGGCATGGTACACAGTCCTGTTTGTAATTAATTCTGCTAATGTAGCTTTGCTTCTTGCTGCTGCCTTCTCTTGTCTTCCCTCCCTTCCCCCCTCTCTCTCTCTTTCTAATTTTGGACCATTTTATTGTTTTGAAAGAAAAAAAAAATTTTTCACTAGGACTTCTGAGTTTTATGCTAGTGATATTTCTGCTCAATAGTCGTGTCAAGTTGGAATATATAAAAGGTGGTATTTGCTATCAAAGTTTCTGTAAAGAAAAATACAGTTAGCTTAGCCGGAAGAATATTTATTTGACCTTGCCCGCAGAGAGATACGTTTCTACGTAGATTAACTTCATGTTAAGTGTATGTCAAGGGTTATCTGCTGCTTTTACTACGTTGATGTTAATGTCGGATTCTACCCTCTATTGGTTGTCATATACTACTGTGATAAGATGGCAATTTTCGGGCTAAACATCACACTAATGTCAAGAACAAGATTTCTGATTTTTTTTTCTAATATTAGGCCCTCTATAGTAATGTCTTCATATGTTAAATTTATTTCTTTTTAATTGAGGCGTATTTGTATGAACCATCCCATCGTGGATAACTACATGTAGTGATACAGTATACAGCTATTGATGAACTATCCCATTTATTGAGACTTATTAGGCACTTTGATAATTTGGGTAGTGGGAAAAACTCCTTGGAGGCTTCTCATTTGAAGCCTTCTCAGAAGTATGTATCACAAGACTTGGATTTGGAGGAGAAGGTCATCAGAGAAAGCAAATATTGCAGCTGATAAAGCAAATTTCGGTGCAAAAGAAAATGAGGAGGTGATTTTGTTACTTACATTGGCCGTTTTATGCTGATTACAGTATATGGTTTGCCTTTCTCACGAATGTTGTGGAACCTAACAATTTTATATCATGATTAACTTTTAAGTTACTGCTGTCCATTTGTTCCCTAGGGTTGCTTTTGGAATGTATCTTTAATAATAACTAGTTTATAGTTCATTTGTTGAGGTGATCTTTTCCCCAGTTTGTAAGGTTACTATGCTTCAGCTTTGTTTGTTTTGACGGAAAACATCTTCCATAGAAATATAGTTATAAATTATCAAGATGGTGAAAAATGATTGATATGTTTAATGTTAAATATAATGAGTTTAGTGAAAGATAATTTCTTCTTTTTCAAAGAGGAAGTTGTTTTCTTCCCGTTATATTTCTAGGTATCATTTTTTTAATCATAAAGTATAAAGACATACAGTACTCATTCATTTTTATATAAAAAAAAGGACAAGATTTTTCTATAAAAATTATCTTTTGAAAAACAAAGGGACACAGCTTCTTCATTTTTTCCCCCTCTCTTGAACCATTTTAAGTGATATTACTTTCTTATGATTTTTGCACAAAGTAACTTTCTCTTCCTTATTCACTAGGGATCCAGAATTCTTCCTGATGATATAAATATCTGGTAAATTCTCCTGTTTACTTTCCAATTTTAGGTACGGGAACTTGTAGCCTATAAGGAAGAATTGGAAAAGGACTTGAAAAAATTAAATGACAAGCTTACTTTGGCAGTTTCTGATGGTAATGCCAAGGATGAACTGGTGGAGAAACATACTAAAGTTGCACAGGAAGCAGTGGCAGGTACTGTGTGTGCATGCTTGTTTGTTCATTTATCTCCCCAGTTCCCTTTGTATACTGAGACATGCAAAAATAACTGCTATTTTTGAATCAATTATTTTTACTATATTTTTTACCAGTCGTTGATAAAGCCCCCCCTTTCCTTTTTTTTATCTTTCTTTCTTTGTGTGTGTGTGTGTTGAAGTTTCGAAGAAAGCAGAAGCTGAAGCATTGTCTGTAAAACAAGAACTCGAAGAAGCTTTGCAGCAGTGTTTCAGTTATGAAGAAAGAGTGGCCCACTTGGATGGAGCTCTCAAAGAATGTATGCAGCAGTTACGTTTTGTTCGAGAAGAACAGGAGAAAAGGATTCATGATGCTGTAATGAAGGCTTCAAATGATTTTGAAAGGGAGCGCTTGGCTTTGGAGGAGCAGCTATCAGAGATCAGTAAAAGGTTAACAAAGGCTGGGATTGAAAATGCTCATCTTAGTAAAGCTATTCTTGCTAAAGAGAATGGGATTGGAGATCTGAAGAGACAAATGACTCAAGCTGAGACAGAATATAATGCACTAATGACTAGATTAGACGCCACTGAGAAATATAATGCTTCTCTAAAGTATGAGGTTCGTGTGCTGGAAAAGCAGCTCGAGATCCGAAATGAAGAGAGAGAATTTAACCGCCGAACAACTGATGTATCTCACAAGCAGCATTTAGAGAATGTTAAAAAAATTGCAAAGTTAGAATCAGAATGTCAGAGGTTGCGTCTCCTGGTCCGGAAAAGATTACCAGGTCCTGCTGCATTGGCAAAAATGAAAAATGAAGTTGAAACATCAGAACGGGACTCAATTGAAATGAGGAGGAAGAAGTTGAACTCAGCTGGTTCAATGATTGAATCTTCAGTTGAAAGATCTCCCGAGACTCTCTTGAAAAGAATTGGTAATTTGACGAAGCAGCTATTAGCTATGAAAGAAGAGAACAAGACTTTAAATGAATCCCTTAAGATGAAGACAACTGAACTTAAATTCTCAAGAACAATGCTTGCTCGTGCAGCTTCTAAACTATCACATGTGGAATCACAACTTGAAAAGTCATCCAAAAGTCTTGCATCACATGAGTTCTCTTTGGCGTCAATTTCTGACATTGGCAGTGATGATAATAAGGTTAGTTGTTCTGAATCCTGGGCTTCAGCATTGATTTCAGAATTGGAGCACTTCAGGAGCAGAAAACAAAAGGAATCATCATCATGCCAAAGTGCTGGAGCTTCAGACATAAATCTTATGGACGACTTTGTTGAAATGGAAAAATTAGCAGTGGTGTCTGCTAAAAAAGGCCCAGAAATTTCTTATGCTTTCAAATCAACTAATGGAATTACTGGTAAATTGGAGGCTCAGCTAAGTGACATCCCCACTGATGTAGCGGGAAAGGAGATCATTCCAATTTCAGAGAAGATCAAACCTTCAAATGGTTCTTTGGTGGCGGATCAATCCAATGAAGTGATTGATGCTAGCATCTCATTAACTAAGAAAAACAAGCGATTTCATCCAGGAGTGAGTAAATCAATAGGCAAGATAATTGAGCTTATTGAAGGTATTAGCATTCCCTTGGCTGATTATGATATATCTGATCCCTTGAGCAGTAGAGATGGAAGTGTTGTTTCATACAAGAATCTAGGAATGCCAACAGGCTATATTGTTCGTGTTTTCCAGTGGAAAATATCCGAACTCAATAATGTTCTGCAGCAATTTCTCCATGTTTGTTATGATTTACTGAATGGCAATGCTGATCATGAAATGTTTGTCAGAGAACTAACAAAAGCTTTGGATTGGATTATGAATCACTGCTTCTCACTTCAGGATGTATCTATTATGAGGGATGCCATTAAGAAACACTATGATTGGGATGAGACACAAAGTGACAGTGAAGCAGATGTTGGCATGAATATTCATTTTGCAGAGGCAGATAACTTGCATCCAGCCGGAGAACTGCCATCACATTTGCCTCCAGTAACAGCTTCAAATGGCAAACATCTTGAGACTGAAGAGCTGAATCATAATGTTGAGATGGAGGAAATTAGAAATATTAAAGATAAGTTGAGCAGTGTTGAATCTGAAAAGGAAGTATTAGAAGGGAGGTTTCAATCAGCTTCTGATAGGATGAAGCAACTCCGGGAATCAGAGAATACGATTGCTAACTTGAGATTTGGGTTACAAACTTCAAAAGATTCCAATAGAATGTGTCAGGATCGGTTACAAAATCATAGGTTGATAGATTCAGATCTTGATGTTCAACTTACAGAGGCCAAATCAAAAGAGGCTCAGCAAAAGATTTTGGAATTAGAAGAGGAACTGGAGACAAAAAGCCACTGCTGTGAAGAATTAGAGGCCAAATGTCGTCAACTACAGCTGTTGCCTGAAAGGTACACGTTAACCTCTTTTCAGGTTGTTCCTACAGAATAGGGTCTTGCTGAATATTGGCTATTGATTGATTCATTCATTGAAATTTGACGCTAACTGTTTCTTGTTTTATTCAGCAATGCAAAGGAGTGCTCAGATTCTGATATTCACCAGAAAGAAAAGCCACTGCGAAGTGTAATTCCTCTTCACTCCATTTACTCGGACATATTTGATTACAATGTCCTGTATTATGGGCTCCATACTTACGTTCTTATTGACTGTGCTGTAAAACTTCATCTTTCCTGATAATTGCTTTTTTTTGAGAATTACGTTTAATCAAGTCGAGATGAGCTAATAATTAGAGAATATGATCTCGGTATTCAGTTGACAAATGTTGACCAATCTTGCAGAAATTGGAGATTAAAGCTGCTTCTGGAAAATTGGCCGAATGTCAAGAAACTATCGTTAATCTTGGGAAGCAGTTGAAGGCATTGGCCGCACCAAAAGATGCATCCCTTTTTGACAAGGCCATTGTCAATACCAACCCAATTGATAATAGAATTGCCAACACAGCCACCAACGCGTTGAATGTTGACAATGTGAATGTCCATCCAAACCCTATGCCTTCAAAGGATATGAAAGTAAAACTCCAGCCTTATCTGCTGGATCAGATGCCGGCTGAAGATGATGCTAAAGCTAAGGATCTTAAATCCTGCAAAGCAGATGATGACAACTTCAGTTCCACCAATATGCAGCTCCTGGAAAAGATTCAAGTTTTGGATGGAATTAAAGGCCAGGGTGACAGTGCTGAATTCAATACTTTGGCCATTTTGCCTGCTAAGAAACGTGGAAATTTGTGGAAAAAGCTATGGAGAAAGAAGAGAAGTGCCAACAAGAAAACACCCTATCCGTTAGCTACATGAAAGACTCCCATTTATAAACAGCAGTGTTGTTCAATGCCTACTAGAAGAAGAAAATAGTAACGTCTTTTTCTGATTTTGTTCATGGGAGAAGAAAGAGTTGCTTGGTGTGTGTTCTGCTTCTGTATATATTTGACTGAAAATTCATGTAGCCAAAGGAATGCGGCTACCTGTCACTGTGGTTATCACACGACAACCAATATTTTACCAGCTAGAAATCACTTGGATCGGGATGCGTTCTGAACATGCGCTCAATCTTGCCTGTTCTGTATAATTTTTACCAATAAAATTTGTACTGGTTATCACTCATTCATGGAAGACATCTCTCTTGGGTCTGGCGATGGATGCAAATTATTACGCACCAATGTAGAAAAAACAAGATAAACGCACCTTAACTAAACAAACACAAGGTAGAGAAACGCTCATCCTTTGCCCGCATTTCAGCATTTCGTGCACCATGATTTTTAAGTGATGACTAATAATTAAGCCAGCATACAGCAGATTATTCATCACATTGTAATTTGTTACAGCATAAAGGTGTATTCTTTTGGAAGGCCTCGGCCTCACTAATTTTCTCAACCAACTTACTATGTCTGAAGTTCAAATTAAATTTATTGCGATTTAAGATCTCGTTGGAAATTGTCCAAGCCTGTAGAATGAACTGTGTAGTTTACTCAAAATCTGACAAAAATGTTGAGGATATTCTAAAGAGGTTAATCTTTGCAAAGTACAAATCTTGCAATCTCATCGAGTCCTGCTTCCTCGTAACATTCTGCAATCCGCTCCAAATAGTCATCCCATGTCCCCTCAATTGAAGCTAAATCCAACAAGAAAGCAGCTTCATCTAATACAACCTACAATTGTTTTTACAATGAAAGATGTAAATGAAATTAAGCACAAACATTAGCTTTGACTAGTTAAGAACAAATCCTGATATCCAAATTGAATCAACCAATGGTCAAACTACATATAGGACCTGAGCAAGTGCCTTCCCTTTTTTAAGATCTTCCTGCCTTCCCTCTTCAGTCACCCTTTCTTTAACATATTCAATTTGCTCATCATCCCATTGTGCTATGTTAGCAACGTCCTGAACAGGTACACACACATTCAATACTACTAGAGAAGAGGAAGGACAATAGGAAATGAGACAATAATAAAAGATATCAACCTTGCACTTATACCTGGTACTTGCAGCCTAGAGTCCACCAAGGTGATCTCAAAGCTCCCCTGGCAGCATCTTTAGCTTCTACACTACGTCCAACTCTGCCATGAAAGAGAAAAAGGGGTCCTCCAAAAGATTAAAATAGCAACCATTTGTTCAACAGTAGGAAAAATAGAAGAGAAGATAAGAAAATGAAGAATTATTTTCTAGTTTTTTAATTTTCTTTTAGAAAAATAACAATTGTTTGGTAGAAGGGAAAATAGAAGTATTAATTTATTTGTTTTAAGCAATTCCAATAAAGTAACTCAAAAGTTACTACTAACCTCAACATGATCTCTGCATTGAATACAAAAGGTCGTGCAAATCCTGGAAAGTGTTCCTTCTTAGTATAAAATTCCCCAGTCACTAAAGCTGAAACCTTGCACAGGAAAGTGGATGGATGGAAATGTAAATCAATTGACTAAAACTTGAAGAAGCAATTCAATTCAAAGGAGCCTTACATGATCCCCTTCCTCAAAATGCCGCATCACTTTTCGCTCTATGATGTCTGGAAATAGACCAACCTGAAATCAAATTAGAATTTTGCAATGATTCAGATGAAGGCTAACAACATTCTGACACATTTTAGAAATTTTGATTATACCTTTTTCAGAAGATAGGTATCTAGATTAGAAATTTTAGAGTCTGCAAAATCTCCCTTTCTGTAAAATTTCTCCCCAGCCTCAGCAGAAGCTGAAAATAGCTCATCATTTCTGTCTTGAGTGTTCTTTGCATCTTCTTCAACCAAAATTCGATGAATAAATTGATCCACCTATATAAGAAATATCAATAGACACATGTCATAACACTATTACAAAGAAATATGCATACGATTAAATGAATGATTACCAAAACCAAGATCAATCAGCCACATGAATAGCCATGTTTTCAAATTCAAACAAAGCACCAAGCATGGTTCACTCACACTCTTAGCTAAAAGCCATACTCCATATTTCCTGACTTCCACCACCGGCATTTCCATCCTATATGTGTTCATAGTATCTCAAGATCATCAAAGCAATAAGAGATTAATTAACCTCATAAAAGGGTAAATATCTGAGCAATTGAGCTATTACCCAGGTGGAGCCGTGGGCCATCGCAGCAGTGCAGTCATAGCACCTATGCATAAAATAATTGAATAAAAATAGAACTTCAATAGTTTTCTTTAGTGCTAAGTGCTTAGTACTGTATGCACGCAAGCAATCTCAATATCCACACCTGAGCTGTTTTTTGCCAGTGGTATAGCAAGGGGCATTAACCCTTGTTTGGTTCCGGGAGAAACGATAGATTCACCTGTTCACAATTAGTCAAATACAAACAAACCAGCATCTGAAACTATTTCCCAAAAAAAAAATTTAAATTAATTCACATAATAATTGACTAACTTTTGAAAAGCACGGCAGATTCCTACCTCTCGTCTTTAATATGCTCAACAATTGAGACAAATGCTCAGGAGGCTGAGTTGCGGCTACATCCTTGATGAAAGATACATGGTCTGAAAATGATGACATGACCCGTAAAAAAAGCAACAATTTTGATTAAAATGACAGTGAATGACAGCACGGATTACCAGCAGTAGTTGAGAAAGATGAACAGCATCGAACACTAGCTCTGCCATGGCTGAGAAGAAGTGGCAGCGCGTTGGCGCGTGGACCTCCGCACACCACCCCGCCGCTGAGCTTCATTCTTCCTACCTCGCTAGCTCGTTCATGCAGCTTTTCTTTTGGGTCCAGTAACGGGTCATCTCATCCTCGTTATCCCCACTTCTTTTAGGCTTTGTTTGGTTGCAAGAGAATAGAGGAGAAAAGAAAATGAAGGAGAAAAGAAAATGAAAGAGAAAGAAAATAAAGAAGAAGTTATTTTCTTCAGGATTGTTTGATTGTAAGAGAAAACAGAGGAGAAAAGAAAATGCAGGAGAAATTAGTTTGTTTGGATAGAAGAAAAAATAAAAGAGAAAGAAAATGGATAATATGAATTACTTTTATTTGAATGGATATAAAATTAATACAAGAACATTTATTATACCAATATAATTATGAAATAATTAAAAATAATTTTTTATAAAAGATAATAATTATTTAATCAATATAATTAAATAACATATTTAATATAATATAATTAGTAAAGTTAGTACAATTAGCAATAAGATAAATACAATCAAATAATAAAATGAATATAATTATATAATTAATATAAAATATAAAAAAAATAAAGATTATAGAAAAGTAACAAATAAATATAAATATGTATATAAAATATAAAATATGGATCAAATTTTTATAAATAATATAAATATAAAATCTGAATGAAATATGCAAAATATGTTCTTATTTTCCTATCAGATTTACATAAAATTTAAAATAAATATAAATATATATTAATATTATAATATATAAAATGTAAAATTGAGGGGTTAGAAGATTTTTGTTACGTTTTTACTTCACCATCGCTCGCAGCAACGTCCTCTATTTTGCTCTGTTCGGCGTCTGCATCTGAGTTGCCATTATCTTCTCCGGCAACGTTATCTTCTCCGACGACAGACAAGGCATTCTGCAAAATGTGAAATGGCTGCTTCTTCGGAGCTCTCTCTCCTCTGGTTTGTGTCCATTTTCTTCTCATTTCTCTCCATATCAGAGCAGAAATTTTCTCCGTGGGACCCACTCCCATTTTTCACCCACAATTTCTCTTCTCTCGTAATTTCTACTGCAACCAAACAAGAGAAAATAGTAACTTCTACCCTATTTTCTCCTCAAAATTTCTCTTCTCTCTTATTTTCTTCGAATCCAAACAGACGGTTAAGGTGCGGTCGTTTGGGGAAAAAATTTGTTTTTTCCAGCTTAGCGGATTTGGATCCAACTTGGGAATATTTGAACATCTTGATGTTTCATGATTTGTAGGTGGTTGCTACGATACCCTGAGAGTTTCAAATTCGGGGTGACGTGGTATCTCATAAGTCATTGAAGTATCACGTCATCTCGGGTTTGAAACTTTAAGAACACCATAAAATTTTTCTATTTTATAATTTTTGAGCGAAAAGTTCATTTGGATAAAAGAGCAATGTTACTTTATTTTTCTCTCATTTAAAAAAAATTCATGACTTATCAAAAAAAGGTTGAATTAATTAATTTTTATTAATTTGAAAAGGAGAGCAAAAGAGGAAAAACGTAAATAGTATTATTTTGGAAGGAAAGAAAGTGTCATGAACTATTTCCAAAATAAGAGAGGTTTATAATTTAGGCACTTTGCTATATTCCTTATCAAAATATTGTATACATCGAAAGTTAAATTTGAAATTAAATTTTAAATTTTTTATATGTATTGAATTGGGTTTTATAGATTTTACATATCATTTTATAGTTAATTGACAGTTTTTAATTTACACTAAACTTAATTTTGAATTTTATTTTCAATACATATAATATTACTATATTTCTTAACAATGATAGTAAACCTACCAATTCCAACCTACTCAAATTTCCTAAACAAGTAATTGTAATAGATAAACGTATCATTATTTTATTTTTAATATAAATTTCTTTTATATTTGTCCAAAATAAAATATATGTTTGATATATCAATAGAATTCTTTAAAATCAATTGTATACTTAATAATAAACTTTCTATAATGTGTTTGATTGTCATTTGAAAGTATTTGATAATTCATTTTTTCCTAAATTGCAATGCTTGTTATTGCTTGAATTGTGATCATTTGTCAATTTTTTTTTAATCTAAATTATCCTTACTACTTCTATTTTGACTCAAAGTTATAAAACAAATGAGTTTAATATATGTATTTAAGTTACCTTTTTTTAGTAATCCAATATTAAAAGATGACTTTTTCATACATCATTTAAACCAAAAAATATATTTTATGCAATTAGTTTTCAAATAATATTATTGACAATAAAAATAAAGTTATGCATAATTATTTTTCAAAATTAATTATTAATAATCATTTATATTCAAAATTAATTATCTTAGTGTTACAACAATTTACGTCATGAATAGCAGCAAAAGAAAATTATTAATAGAAAGGAGCTATCATGAGATCAATATATATGTATAAACATTGTTACCATTACAAAGGATTAAATACAATGTTCATTTTTTAAATAAAAATGAGTAATTTTGATATTTTTAATTTAAAATGTATTTTTTAATAAAAGGTGAAGTTCAAAAGAAACTAATGCATTACATTGGGGTGTAATTTTTTGGCCTAACTAGATATACTTGACCCTCTATAATTGACAATAGGGCAAGTAAGGTTAGGTTTTGTATTATTTCAAGTGAAGGTGAATGAATTTTAATGACTAATTTTTATAATACAATTGGGGTCAAATTATAGACCACTATCTAAATCAACCTATGAATTAATCAAAAGGGTTGGACAAAAGGAATAAATGGCATGGTTTTTCTAGTATACCATTAGGCTAAAAATGAAACTCCTTTCCTCTTAAACCATTATACAATTGTTCTTCAACCCCTATTCAAAGTCTCAAATAAAGCTTAATTAAAACCCTAACACCATTTTGTCGAAGCTTAGCCTCTCATTGATTATCACTGCTTCATCAACATTAGAATCCTCTAGTTGAAGCACTTTGCTACTTGAACTTTGATGCATCCTTTCATATTTCTATTAAAGTTGTTTACAAGAAGGTTTCAAGTCTACCAAATCATTATCGCAAACTTACTATGAAGTGGAAGTTATAGAAGATTTCATATATCAATAAGAATTCAAGGGCCTTGTACCTTCTTCCTCTATTATTAATTTAAATTAAAATTATAGGATTTGCAAATTTTTGGTTATGGTTTGATATCAGGATTTTTTTAAGTTTTTGTGCTGATTATTTTTGTTATTAGTGGTTTAGTTGTTTTTATGTTCAATTTATAATTATGTAAAGCTTGTCCATAGAATCATGGATGATTTTGTTAGCAAAATTAGTGTTTTGATGTTATGGTTTGTTGAAACTAATATGAATAATTAATTTGATTTTGTTAATAAATGTTGAATAGTTTAATTAGTTGTGATAAATATATGTTCTATTTTTTTGTTTGTTAAAATTAATGTAAATTCATTATGTTAATAAATGCTTCCATTTAGTATAAATACAAAATTAAATATGTTTTGGTGTGTAAGCGAATAGTATTAATATGGTTGTAGTAAATGTTCTTTCCTTATTTATGAAATTCTGACCTACAAACCAAAAAATGACAATTTTGCCAATAAATGCAAGAATGAAAAAGTGAGAAACATAGTATAGTTGTAGTGTAGTAGAGGGTAAAAGCACCATCAAATGTATATAAACATGTCAACTACGATAATAATATTTTGATTCTAATTCATATACTATCATAGTGTAGTAAGGGTTGTCATTATTATATTTTAGGAATGTTAGCCTATTTAGGCAATAATAGCACAAATTAGCACACATAATTTGCCATTTGTATAGATATGACAAAATCATGCTTACTTAGTCGATTGATTTTTTATTTTTTTTATTTTAAGATACTTCAAACTTTAAATTTTGTTTAATGAAATACTTGCTTAATGTGAATAGAAGAAAACATATAATGAAATGCTAATATGCTTTGACATTAAAGGTTTTGGAAGTGTAAAGCTTTAATTTTATAGCTCCTGGCTGCACTGCTTTTGCTAACATTAATTGTAGTAGATAATTTATCTTTCATACCTAGTTAATGCTTGAAATTCATTCAATAATTAGCATTCTAGTGTTTATGTAATTTAGCTATTGAATTGTGCCTTTTGTTTGTGTTTTTCATATTTCCTTGTGCTAATTTTATTGCTAATTTTATGATACTAGAATAAGTGATAGAGGCTAGATTTGGTTCCAGACAAATTGGTTATTTTTCATAATTTAGACTTGATGGAACTTGCTAGAACCCCATGGTGCCTAATTGCTTTGAGTACTATTGATTCTATATAATTGGATAGTCAATTTTAATCTAAAATTTATAGTTTTTAGTTACATACGATTAGTTAGATTTGGACCCTTTAATCAGCCTAAATTGATCAAGATCTAGTGTTAAATTATATTATAACTAAAATCTCTAAAGAAATGAAGTGCAATAAGAAAAAGACATGTAAAAGTAATGATAGGACTACAAATTTTAGCATATACTTAACGAGACAATTTATAACCCAATATAGGCATGAAAAAAATTAACCTTTTATCTAGCTTATAATCAATGCTAATGATTTAGTAAAATTGTCTTGCAACCATGCTCTTCTTTTATCAATTGTTTGGTTGCAAATTAAAAATAAAAAGAAAGGAAAGAAAATTAAAAAAAGGAAATCAAATGATAAAAAGAGGTTTTTTTCCTTTTCTTACTTCATGTAAAAGAGATAAAAGGAAAGAAAAGGAGGAAAAAATAATTTTTCTTTACTTATTTAGATAGAAAAGTAAGTGAACATGAAACTAAATTAAATTAAATGATAATTTTATCCTTTAAATTAATAAGTTAGTTTCCAAGTTTAATAAAATGAAGAGAAAAATTATAATAAGTTAGTTTTTAAAGTTAAATAAAATCAAAAGTAAAATTATAATAAGTCAATTTTTCATTCATTTTTTATCTAAATGTGGAAAGAAAACTTTTTGATCAACCCCACTTTTTTTTTTAAAGGGGCTCCTTTTTTTCTTTCGTATCTTTTTTGCCCTATAACTATGCAAAGAAATATATTATTTTTTACTCTTTTTTTCATTAATTTTGTATAGAAACAATTAAAGGATTACAATATAGTGGAGGGATTATAAAATAACTATGGAAAGATTCACCTTGGTGTTATTGCTAATCAAGTAATATAAAAGCATATGCACAAACTAGTAATAAAAGGTGTAATTTATGCTTATAAAAGTAATGAAATTAATTATAAAACTAGTAAAATAAGTCTTAAAATAACTATTGCTTATGAAATATAGAAGTACATTAAATTTGAATTCCTAGTAATAAATATTTTTATAATCCAATAACCATTATTTGTTTTATTAATTAAATTACAATTAAATTAAGGTTAATCTTTTTAATATAATATTAAGTTGAATAATGTATTACAAAAATATTATTATACATGATTTATTTTTGTATCTATAACCTATTTCTTGAACCATCTATAATCGAAATAAAATTCTGTGTAGATTTGTTGGTATAATACCTTTATTACCTATCTAATGAACAAAACTAGGGGTATTCAAAGTTTTCATACATAATCTTAATTGATTGCATAAATTTTAAAAATATAAGGTTTGATTAATTTTGATAAAGGCTACCAATACAAATAGTTTAAATTTTAAAGGAATTATTGGATTTTGATCGGTTTTAAGTGTTTATACCCTTAACTAACTTAACTTAACTGCAACCTAAATATTGCCTCTACCTTAATGAATAAAACATTGTCTAAATGAATGAAATGTTACCATTTCATTAATGACTATCAATAACAAATAAACTTTTTCTTTTTTTACTTTCTATCTTGAATCCATCTTTAATTTTTTTTATTTGTGCCCTAGCAGAGGTCCATTCTTCTTCTTTTCTTTTCTTTACCTATCTATAATTGCTATTTGTAAATAATTATTGGATTTATTTCTTGAAAAGGAAGCTTTAATCAAGAAAGTATTAGCAAGTGTGAGGATTACAAACTTTATTGGTTATTATTTAGGATTATTACCGTGGAAGCAATAATTTAGCCCTAAAATGAAGTTAGAAAAAGAAACAACAAACGATTTGCATCACCTAACATCAGAGTTACTTTTTGTAGCCTTTGTTGAGTTCAAGCTAAGTTAAGACGTAACGTATTTGATTGTACTATTGCTTAATGTTGTATACTACCTAATCATGATAAAAAATAACCTTACAACACTATCCAAATGATGAGATTTCTTATTCTTTCATTACTATATGTTTATGAAAGAAAAATAAATATAAAAATAAAATAAATATTTTAAAGCCCTTTGGAAATTGACCTTTGTTTTTGTTTAAATTTAAAATAAGGTGATGGATAAACTATTAAATATAAGCTTTTAATGATTAGGTTGTAATTTATGAAATGTTTTGGATATGTTGTTTTTACTTTTTTTGCTAGAGTTAAGTTGGTTCTTTTTTTGTTATGTTGGTTTATATTACTATTTCTTTTTCTTTTTATTAAGCAAACTAACTAAATTCATGTGTAACTTATGCCAATTGAAGCTATAACTTTAATTCTATTTATGTATATTAAACGGTTGTTGTTGGATTAATTTTGAGTGGCATCAGTTTGACTTGGTTAGTTGATTTAAGTTTACTTAATTAGTCTTCATCGACTAATGAGCGCCTCTAAACAAAACTATACAACTATGAAGTGGAGCATGGAATGACATGCAACTTATGTTTCAACCATTGATAATCCAAGTACCATCACAATTAATCTTCATTTATCTAGGATTAAAAGAAGGCCAACTAGTAGCAATATGTGCTTGGTACCAAAATCTAAATTATTATATTATAAATTAATTACTATAGTAAAACTACATATATTTTAATATGAACTTGTGCCCTAATTAACTTTCTTTAATTTTTGTTTATAATTATTTTAAGAGTGTGTACTTATGGTTTAGCTCAATTTTCTATTTAGACTTAACCTTAAATAAATAGGCTTTAGATTGGATTTGGATAAAATTTTAAATCTTATTTTATAAATAGGATAGATTTATGCTTGTATATTTAAAACCGGGCCAGCGAGATTCAATCCTATCTTATTTTTATATATCAAGTATTTTATTATATTATATATTTAGCATATATTATATAAAACAAATTTTAATCATAAAGAATTAATATATATATATATATATATATATATATATATATATATATATATATATATATATATATATATATATATATATACATATATGATAATCTTTTCAATAAATTTTTATTACTATACATAAATATAATATATATAAATATAAATATATTTTATATGGTTATAAGGTTTAATGATATTAAGTATATTAAAATTTTAAAATTAAGCTTAAGCTTAGCTGAATTTGAATATTTCTATTTAAAAAAGGGTCGAATTTAAGTATAAAAAGTAGGGAAAAAACTTGGGTTAGGCTATCCTTAAGGTAAGTGAAAATATCTTAATATTTATATAAATTTAGTTTGGATTTGACCCAATCCAGTTTTTATCCACTTGTAAATTATGTGTTATTTAAAATATTCTTGCTAAATTATAAATTTTACTCTTTTTAAAACATTAAAACATATTTACCCAATGATCTTTGGGTCTTAATTTAGTCATTGTTAGCTATTTTAAAGACAAAGTCATTACTTTATGTATAAATATCTAAGACAACATTTCTAACTTAAAGATGGACAACTTATTCCTTTCCTTCCATATCAACCGAGAAGCTAGACCAAGACCAAGTTTCTAATATCCATCTCTAACTCTAATAAGTAATTTATCATATTAAAATGCTTGACTTTAGTACTAATAATACTCTAATCCAAATGGTTGTGCTTTTCAATTAAATTCTCATTTAACTACTAATTAAAACAAAGAGTTTAAATTTAATTTATTATCAATATAAAAAATTTTACACAATCAATTAATGGAAAGAAAATATATTATTAGAAAATTAATAGTAATTAATATTTTTTAGTTACAGTAAAAAAATTAATAATTTTTTATTAATATAGCAATGGATAGGAGAGTAATAATGTGTAATTGATTAACACTAATAATATATTAAATTTAAATCCCAGAAGTAATTTTTATGAAGTTAAGTATTTCACCAACTTACATTGTATTTTGTAATAAAAGAAGACAACATCTTTGTAGCTAGCAGGTTTAAGGTAAATTAGAAAATGAAAATTATGTCATATTTAATAAAATTCCTTTTCATAAATTTTTGTACTTTTCTTTTGACAATTTAACTAAAATTTAATAAAAAATCAAAATTGAGCTAATTATGACATTATCAGGAAGAAAACTAAGTATTTCAAAAATTAGAAGATTAAATTCATTCCATTGGAATATAATTGCATTTAAAAGGTTGTTTGGCCAATAGAAAATTTTATGAAAAATGTAATCTTTTAGGAATTAAAGGATAGGTAAATTATTTAGTAATCCATTAATTAGTAACATGGAATAAATAGGACTTTTTTTTGATAAATTGAAAATAGTTACAAAGCAAGGAAAAACCTAAAAATTAATACATTTGAAAATCTAGCCACTACATCTTTCTAAAAGTAGCAACCAAGAAGTTGGCATTTGTGTATAAATTCCTCTCAAATGTATTGATTTAGGAGTCTTTTCATTGAGAATTATCTTTTTCGAAATTGGCTATCATTTCGAGCTATAGAAGTTAAGGAAAGACATCTACAAGATCTTAATCTTTCTAATGTTGTTGATGTCCTTTTGAAATTAGTTAGCTTAAATCTTTAAAGCTTTTCAATGTAGTTTGTAAAAGCAACTCTCAGACATGAAAGTTTGTTGAAATCTCATTTCACTTTTCTTTATGCACTTGTGTATCCTAGATATGTGTTGTTGAAATCACCTTTTACTTTTTCCTATGCATTTATATACCATTAATTCTTGAGGAAGATTAATAAATTCACCATACATTTGTATATCTTGATAATTTACAAAGTTTTGTTGCTCTTTAACACTATCTTTCATAAAAGAAAGCTATCTAGATGAAGTAGGAGGAGTTATGGCAATTGAAGTAACTTGGCAATCCCTGGATGTGGGTTAGATTGGATTATCGTTCATGAGAACTTTGGAAAAAGAAGAGGCAACATTTAAGGTTTGCAACAATATTTTTCATGCATGATAATTAACATTTTGAACTAAAATGTCCAATTTGCCCATAACTAGAACAAATCTTTATGACTTTTTCCTTTTTGAATATTACCAAATATATGAAACCTGTAATAGAAGGAACAACAATCCCAAAAGTGTTAAAAAGAAAATGATTTTGTTAAGTTTTTATTAATAAAATTAGAAGTGACTTATTGTCTGATGATTGTATTTGAAATTAAAAATCCATTTTGGTTTCTCCTAATATCTCAAATCCTTTTTCAAAGTTTATATTCTTTTAGGCACCATTTAAATTTGTTGAATTAAATCATCATTATGTTCTTATGTTCTAATTTGAGTTTTCAACTAAGTAACACAAGTACTTATCTACCTATCTTTAAAAAGAAAAATTAAAAATTTTTAATTTTCATGACAACCAAATAATTTTAAACAAATGATCATTAAATATGTGAGAAACCAATCAAAGTTTATTTGATTTTTTCCGCGATCAAAATTTATTTGAAAGATCTATTTGAAAATAAAAGGAGTTGTATGCTTAAAATTAAAAATAAATTATGTTTACTTCTCTTAAAATATAGTGTAATTATGCTCATATATTTCTATTTAAAAAACATACAAAAAATTTTATTTTTATATGTATTCACCTGTTATTTTTTATTTTAAATATATACTTATTTTTTATTTTTAAAAAATAAAAAAATAAATGTAAATTTATAAAAGTAAACGGGATGTGAATATTTTTAAATTGACCTCGAGGTGAACGATATTTTCTCTAAATAAATGTATATTTAAAATTGAAATGAGAGAAAGGGACGGAGACTGTGGCGACGAGACAGTGAGACACAGTAAAATTCTCGGCTTGGCTTCCAAACTGTCTCAGGTCATCTCTCTCCTCTCTGCATAATTAACTGTTGACCTGCCAGCGCCATGTGCAAGCATTTCTCAGAGTGCCGTGCTAGAAAATGCAGAGCACCTTCCATTTGCTACCTCGTCCTGTCATTCTTCTCTCTCCTGATACCCCCTTCCACCGCTTGCTCTAACGGCAATTGCCAGGTTCTCTTCCTTCTCTATTTCTGCAGATCGCTGCAATTTCAACTTTCTTCCTTCAGATTGAACTTAACTTCTCGCGAATTCGCAGGTTTTAGAAGCATGTTCATCTGCTACAGATTGCGGGCCAGGCCTCTATTGTGGCAACTGCCCTGCTGTTGGCAGAACGCAACCCATATGCACTCGAGGTCAAGCGAACATTCCTACATCTATAGTAAGCATGCTCATTGTTCAGCTATAATTATGAGCTCAATTTTTTCTATGTTCTTACGTGAATTTGGCAGCTAAAAAACAGTAAAGGTGGTTATTTAATGTCTCCTAAGTTTCTTTCATTGATGTGTAGGTTAATCGGTTGCCCTTTAACAAGTATACGTGGATAACGACTCATAATTCATTTAGCATCGTTGATGCACCATCTTTGACTGGTGTCCAGAGACTTACTTTCTACAATCAAGAGGACACTGTGACTAATCAGTTGAGGGTATGTCAGGTGTTTTCACTCCTGTTGCCGCCCCTTTCTATGTTCTTTTCTTTGATGCCTTATTCGTGGTCTGAGATTCCTGAGGAAAACAAATTGGCAAAGTTTGCATCATATCTTTTTCTTTTCAACTTCGTTTTGTCCGGTACTACCTTTTCTTTTCAGTCTTTTACTTTTGGGCTTGGCTGGATTCTCATTCAGCTTCAAGGTGAACGGCAGATGATTTTTTTTTTCCATTTAATCAGGCATTGACAGCTACACAATATTATAAAATCTGTTCCCTTTTTTTAATTGTAATTATTATTTCTTTGCTTCTTATACATTTGTTTGATCAATTTTGTTTAGAATGGAGTAAGAGGATTGATGTTGGATATGTACGACTTTGAGAACGACATCTGGCTCTGCCACTCATTTCGAGGACAATGCTTCAACTTCACAGCTTTTGTAATTTAACTCTCATTCCTATTCTTTTTACAATGAAGTTTGCTTTTATGGTTGTATGGGCTATTCTGAAATTACTATCTCTAACATGTCCATCAAAATGTTTTCAGCAACCTGCAATAAATACTTTGAAAGAAGTGGAAGCATTCTTGACAGAAAACCCAACGGAGATCGTCACTATTATAATTGAGGATTATGTGCATACTCCAAAGGGATTGACTAATCTCTTCACTAATGCCGGACTGGATAAGTATTGGTTTCCTGTGTCCAAGATGCCCAAAAAAGGTGATGATTGGCCTACTGTGACAGAGATGGTTCAAGCGAACTACCGTCTCCTTGTTTTCACTTCTGTTGCTTCAAAGGAAGCTGAAGAAGGAATAGCTTATCAGTGGAATCACATGGTTGAAAATGAGCGTAAGTACCATATCCCTATAAGTAACCTGTATATGTCTATTATAAATAATATGTAATGAGAACTCCATAATTATAAACCTTCAGCTGGAGACCCTGGAGTTCGGCGGGGATCTTGCCCAAATAGGAAAGAATCAAAGCCATTAAGCTCTAGAAGTGCATCACTTTTCTTGCTAAATTACTTCCCAACATTTCCAGTTCAAGCTGATTCTTGCAAAGAGCATTCGGCCCCACTTGCAGATATGGTGAATACATGTTACAAAGCTGCAGGGAATGTGCTGCCCAACTTTTTAGCTGTTAATTTTTACATGGTACTCCTTATTGTTCTGGTCTTACATTTAATTATTGATTTATATAAAGCAAGGAACTTGCGAATCCACTTTAGCATTCTCAGTTAGACTTTTATGCAGAGGAATGATGGAGGTGGTGTTTTTGATATTGTGGATAAAATGAATGGCGGCTCATTGTGTGGGTGTAGTACGGTTACTGCTTGCCAGGTTTGTCTGTGTTATACATGTCCAGATATGTGTTGAATTTAACTTTAGTGTATATTTTGCGAGTATTCGTCTTCTCTATTCCAATAATTTTATTTTACTTTCCACCTTCTATTCCCCTATAAAGCTGGAAACTTGATTGAATATGATTTTGTGCAAGAGGTTCATGTATTCATCCAATTTTTGAAGCTGGATGGCTATTTGTTGAAAATCATTGTCCGGTATCCACGTGGACAAGAAATATCAGCCTATGTGTGATATTCTTTGAACCTTGACCCATTTTCTCTGCAGGAAACAGACGGTGGGGAAGTGACCTAATCTATACATATTCTACCTTTTCTTTTAACATAAGAGGGTTCTTTTCACATTGGATACCCATGCTAGAGACAAAATGATCTTAACTCCATATGACATAAAGAAAGCTTTAGTCATCTTGGGTACTTCTTACTTTTTGAAAGTAAACATAACTTCAATATGTTTGAAATTAACAATATCTCAGTTTTTTATAGGCATTATCATGTGACAAAAGCATTTGGGCAAAAGTAGATTTAGACTTCTATTCACTGCATGTGTTGTTGTTGTATGGTATTGTTTGATATGACATGGCAGATTCCTCTACGTGGGATGGGTTTCTATCTAGGCACAGCTTTGACTTGTACATTTTAATGCAAATAAGTTGAGCAAGTCAGTCACATAATTGGTGGAATTTTGCAGGCTGGAGCCCCTTTTGGATCTTGCAAGAACATTACTGTACCAAGTACAAGTCCAGTAACCTCTGCTGGAAGCTTTGCTGGATCTGTTCAGTTCTCAAGATCTGCTTTACCTGTTCATTCACCAAATGTCTTGCTTCTTCTTCTGTTTTGTTTCCCACTTATTGCAGTTTTTTTACAATGGTAATGATTAAGTATATGTATATCAGATGTAATCTAATCTTTCACGAGGACCCTGTAGCATGTTACTATGTAAAATTTGTGTTGGGGACACTGCGTTCTGGTCTCAGTCTGTGAATTATCACAGAGCTATTTTAGGTTTAAAGACAAGATAAACAAATTCTGGAATGAATGAGGCTATATTCAAACATCTGTGCAAGCATCTGAAGACCGGGATGGATAGTTCCTAGGGAGACCTAATTGTGTTTGGAGATATAAGCAGTTCAGGTATGTTAGGCGCATTGTCCTATAAGTCAATTTTTGGATATTAAACTAATAATGCGTACAGTTTCATGCCCCTCTCTCATTGCATTTTAGGCAGATAGATCATTCTTTATTCATTTGTAATAATGTGGTTTTCAAAAATACTTCCAAATGTGGATTAGTTATTGCATCTACTTTTCTGTCCAAGTTTGGTGACTGACTTCTGGTTAAGCGCACAGTTTAGCAATTTATGACTTTCTGTGAACGTGTTGAGCACTGCGTCGCCTTCTCAATTCACAAAATTGATAATGATCCAACGTGATTTAAAAAAAAAAAAAAAATGAAATCTTGGTACCTGAACAACATGTTGCAGGTGTTTTCCTCCATGGAATCCTCATTTATCAAGAACCAAAAGACTTTCAGTTGTATTTCAAGTAAAATTATAATAGAAACACGACTTGTTTCTTTCTGCTAAATTTTTTATTGGTCTATTGTGCTATTTTGTGAGTAATGTTGTTGAGCCATCTTTTGGTTGAGGGTATTTCTATTAATGCTACACTGATAAATTTTTTTGCTCATATAGCTCTTTTTCATGATTACTTTGCTTCTGTTGTTCTTTTTCCTTCAAAACATTTTCACATTCCAGAATTTTTGTAATATTTTATATTCTTGATATTTACAGCTATTGGCTTTCAAAATCCAGTTAACCGAGTCTTAAGCTCTGTTACCAAGCTGATTATTTTTCACGCCTGCAAAAGTACATGATGTCGTTCTTGCCTGTCATTAATATTTTTAATCTTTCCTCTTAATTGTGTTCCAGATTTCATACCAAAGCATCGTTACTCAACAATAGAATAAGGGACGCGCATTAGAGGATCAGTATAGGAGGATGGCTAGAAGCTCTCGGTCCATATAGTCAAGGTTCGTTATAAATTTATAATTGTATCCTATGAATTTATATCTCCCGTCTGTGTTCCACTACTTGGCCTTCCATTGAAAATAATTTTGTTGTCTCGTATGTTTTGCCAAATTCCCTTGTGGTCGTGGAACACGTGCCTTTTAGTTTGGATCATTGCCACTTTCACTTCAGCTTATTTAACTCCTTTGCAACTGCACACACCTTATAATTTGTGTTGTGTACAATTGTAAGAATTATGTATAGTAGGAACTAGGAAGTGCAATATTGCAAGTAGCATTTTTCTTTAGTTTAATATAGGAACTTGCAGGAGGTTTGAATGGCTTATAATGGATAGTACGCGCCTACCCCTTACAATGCGCTGGTTGAGATCAATGGACTGCATAACAATTCAAAAGACATATTTAATTGCATTTCATCTGTTATAGCTAAGGGTGGAAATAGGTAGGCTGGACTAGACTTTATCTTTAATAGATTAAGCTTGTTTTGTAAATTATTGGTTGAGTCTGACCGGTTAGCTTTAGGAGGCCAAAATTTTGACCCAACTTCATCTATTTAAAAAGTTTGATTTAACTTATTAGTTTGTTTAATATCTTACTTATATAAATAAATAAATATGCAAATAAGTTAGCAAGCATAAGCTTTCAAGGCAAAAAATAAATTAATAATGAAATTAAATCTATATTTATAATTATATGTATTAGAATTTTATTAATATTGTATGTGTAAATTTTATAACTGCATATATGATATATGACGTTATATTGCATTATATATAAACATAGTAACTATATTTAGATAGGTGAGTTTGATAGGTTTAGGAGCCCAGCCTAAAAAAAAAAAAATTGATTTGTTTATCTAAATAAACTTATTTATTAATTTTGGCCTTATTTAAATAAAAAAACTAAGCTAGGTTAGGCCACAAATCTTTAATAGACAGTTTGATCTGTTTCTACCCTTAATTATAGCCATGCAGAACTAATGCCTGGCAAGCTGAATTCATTTTTTGATCATCAGTTTGTGTTGCATCCCATCTGCTATAGACTTGTAGCCAGGCGAAGTTTTTAACGCCTTCACGTACCAGTCACTTGATGAATAAACAAAATCGGCCATTGTTTTAATAGCTTCTTGATCCAATATATTCTGTACGGCATAATTTGACAAAAGGATCATGTTCATGCAGCCAGTTGTCTTTCCAAAAGAAAACTCAGATTACCATCGCCCACATTCCACGCTATACCATTATGAACTTTAGGCCAAGACTGAACAACTCCTTTCCAGAGGTTAGACTCAGCACTATGGTTAAACTTGGCTCTAAAATTCTTGTCTTTCGAAGGCAAAGTATTTCCGCGTTGTATGTTTCAATTATATCAAATATCCTTAGTCAAAGTCAATAAATGAAGGATAATTGTTCCTTTTGTTCCATTGCATTTTGAAAACATTATTTCTTTTTATTTGTTATTTTAGAATTTTAATAAAATATTAAATATTTTCTAAATTTTATTTTTTTAATAAATATTTTATTATTTTATATTCTCAATTGATTTGTATTTATTTTATCATATTTTTTTTATTTCTAATTATCGTGAATTTTATACATAAAGAATAATTTTAAAAAATTTATTAAAAATAAAATAAAATTATTTTTTAATATATGTGAAATCAATAAATTGTGGTAAGTAATAAGGAATGGATTGGATATTAGGTTGGTAATGTCCATTTGTATTAAAATTTTAATTTTTTAATTTTTAAGATTTAAAAAATCATTTAATCTGGCAATTATCCATGCGCACTAAGGACACGTGACAATTTCTCTTCCCGCAATTGCATTTGGCCTCAAGAATGCAGACCTAAAGCGCATTATTATGATCAATAAGGCCCTGGTCAACTTTGGTTATTAAAGCTTTCTTCATATTCTTTTTGAGCATTTGGTATGCGAAATATTTTTTACATTTTTAGAAATGTTTTATGAGAATATTATATTCCTATATTTGATTTAAATTTTAAAAAAATTTATTTAGGAATGCAATATTCTCAATCATATTTTAAAACTTGACTTTCCTTTCAAATATTTGCATATAGAGAGAAAAATATCTTAGATTTCTATCTCATGAAAATGTTAATAATAAAGAAAAAAAAGTAATTTTATCTCCATTTTTTTATATTTCATTTATTCTAATTTTTTTTTTATTTTTTAATTTTAATTTATATTTCTCATTTTTAATTTTTATGATAATAAGTATAATTTTACTAAATAAGTAAAAAAATGATAATTTTTATATTTCAATTCTAATTTAGTTTGAAAATTTTTTATTTTTATTTTTATTTTTAACTTATATTTCTTATTTTTAATTTTTTATAATAACAAGATTAATTATATTAAATAAGTAAGTAAATAAACAAATAAATTCTAAATTTTAACTTTTAAAATTACGAATAATTTGTATTATAAATTTTAAAAATAAATTTCTATAATTTTATTTAAAGTTTAATGATTTTTATATTTAATCTATAAAAAATTATGATATCTTAAATGAAAATTATTAAAATATTATAATTCTCTAAATAATTTTTTACTATAAATAAAATTAAAATTTGATTTAATTATGATCAGCTTTCAACCCTAAGCTTCTTGACTTCACTGAAAAATATGATATAAGTCAAGACTATATTAGATCATGATCTAAACTTATCATTCTAATTAATTTAACTAATATTTTAACTTGTGCCTTATATGTGTATTTATTAATTTTGCTATTGTTAATATAAAAATAATTTATATATAATAAAAGAAAAGTTACAAGGTGTTGAAATTTAATTTTTTGTATTTATTTTAAAATTATTCATTTAATTTTATAAATAACAAATTTTAATATTCTAGATATTAAAAGTGAGTTATAAAACATTAACTAAAATTTGATTTATATATATTTAATTTGAAATATAATTCTTAAATTTTAATGTAAAAATATTAATAAAATTTAAATAAATAAATTTAAATTTAAATTTTTAAATAATTTTATAAAAATATAATATATAATTAATTCAATCAAAATTTTATATTAAAATAATAACTTATTTAAAATATATATATATAATTTAATTTGAAATATAATATTAAAAATCAATAATAATTTGATATAAATATGAAATATTTTATAAAAAATTTTAGTTGAGATTATACGAATTCAGATTATAAGCGAATTAATTTATATAATTTAAATAATTAATAGATCAGATTAGGATTGATTCAAAATGTTGATTTGTTAACTTATTTAAGAATTAAAAATTAAAATCTATTTTTTTGTATTTTCAAAATTTTAAATATTATTTTTAATCATTAATATAAATAATATATCACCATTTTATAAATATATATATATAAATAATTTTTATAAAAAATATTTATCAATAAAATAAATGAAAACTTAATTTCTTCTCTTATTTTAATGAAGAAAAAGAATATTTAAAGATAAAATATGTTATTATAATATTTTAATAACTTGAGAATTTAAAATTTTTTATTTTCTTGTCAATTTAAATGTAAAAGATATTATTTCTCTTCTTTCTTTGTTATTTTATTTTCAAAGAAAATAAATTTTTTATCAATAATAGAGAAATTACTTATTTATTTCATATAATTAATTATACATAAATTCAAATTCAAATTCTTAAAAATTTTAATATTTTATATGTTAAATTATTTATTATATTTTAATAGAATAAGATTTAAATTATTAATTTATTAAGTCATCAAAAAATTTAATTCATATATTTTTAATTAAATTTATAATTTATTATAATTTATAATAAAAAATTGACAAAGATATTTTTTGAAAAAATAATAAAATTTCTAGGAATATAAAGTATAAATCAAATATGAGAATATAATATGTTTAAAAATATAAAAAAATATTTCTAAGAATATATATATATTAGATCAAAAATAAGAATCTTATATTTTTAAGAATCACTATATTTCTGAAAATATATATTTTCAAGAAAATATAAGATTTTACGACTTAAGAGTACATTGTCTTCATGATGCTCCGGTTGACACATTCTTTCCCAACAAAGGTGGAATTTTATCGTCTCTGGCAGATATTGGGACCTTTTTAGCAAGTCCTTTTTGGACGTGGACTCGTTTTAAACACAGATCTTTCTAGTATGATATACAATAAAAGCTAAGCCTCTGGTCCATGTACATCATGCAACCACAGCATCAAAGGTTGCACAATCTGAAAATTCAGATGAGGGGAATAAAGCCTACATAATTTGAATAGGAATTAATTTAAACTTTGCATTTTAAATACTGATAACTTCTATAAATACGTTGGAATATCCACTCAATTCAAATATCTGGAATTGGTTGAATACTTAGCTATATTACTAAAAGGAAACAATAAAGGATGATAGACATATGGTGAATTCTATAATGTTCTAAAGTTATCAAAATTTGGGGTGATGCGGTCTTAGAAACTATTAAATTAAAATTATTTAATCATATTCATTAAAAATGTACAATTATGATCGAATAATTTTAATTTAATAATTTTAAAATTAATAATATTATCACAAATTTTAAAATTCTAAAAATATCATCACGAAACACTTCTCTACATGCATATATAATGACTGCGAAATGAAAAGCCTTGCCTTTTTTCAGCTGGCCGTCATGAAAAACGTAATAATCTCTGTGATCTCTCGCTTGTTGCCGGAGCCCGACCGTAGGTTCATAAACAGGAGCTTGAGCAGAGTAGGTTAAATGGCAAGGCACAAAAAGGGAAAAAATATCCATAATATTTTTGGGTATTTTTCCATTCTCATGATGAATATTTCTAATCCTACTGTGGCGGTCCTAGCACAGAGAATCTATTGTCTCTGGCATTTTGATAAATAAAGAAATAATCCTTTAAATTTTAGTAAAATATTCTATTTATTAAGGTGAATTTTATAGTATTATAAGGGCTTTAAAATATGAGTGATGTAATAATTTTAAAAATTATTAAATTAAAATTGTTTGATCATATCTATTAAAAAAAATAGATAATTATAATTGAATAATATTAACATAACAATTTCAAAAATACTACATCACTCTAAATTTTAAAAGTATACCATTTATTAAAATACAATAGAAATAATATTGAAATTTTAGCAATATACTGGGAAAAAAATATATCTCCCGTGATGAGTAAGGATCACGGGGTTCCATTTTGTAATATGGGTGGGTACTAAAGTGGAGGGGGCTGAAAAAAACTTTTAATTATTCACCCTCCTCAACTTTCATATCATAAAATTCTTGTGGCCTCACTCATTCATGTCATATCCACAAGCAATAAAGGCCAAAAATAAATAAAAAAATAGGCACGAGCAATAAAGAACAAAAATTTTTTCCACCCTTCAAAACATTTTTTTTTTGGGGTAAAGAAATAATACTCCTTAAACTACTATTATTTATAAACTCTTCTAAAAATTGTAAATATTTAAGCTGGCTGTATATGCGGTAAGATGAAGAAAGCTAATTTAATTTATATCATTATTAATCGTATAAGATAGTCGAACTTAGCATTTTCGTTTTATCAAGGGCACGTGACTTTAGTTGGATAGCTAATACAACATGTAATAGCCAATGCTGGCAAACACATAGATCTAAATTAGTTTCATTGTTGAATATATCCAAATTAAGTAACAATGTATGTTGTCAAACATAGTACATGCGTGTAGTAATAAGTGTACGCTTGAATGCCGGTATTTTAATGTTACAATGACACTTAACATTATTTTAGGGATTTTATTTTTTTATATATATATAAAATTTGAATTCAAAATTTTAAATGTGTGTATTAAGTGAATTATTATTTTTATTATTAAAAAAAACCATGCTTGAACGCACATTCATTCATTATTTATAACAGTTAACGATCATCTTTATCTAAGACGGATTGTGAAAGAGAAAGTAGAAGTGAACTAATGTCTTGTTAGGTTAAAATCTGCTGTTTCAAATGGGCAATAATAATAACATGTAGAGTAGAGGTAAAGCCTTTCTTCGTGAAAATAGATTGGATTATTTTTTCTGTCATCAATTACTCAACAAACAAGATCTACGTGACAACAAATTCATGGACATTCTATTTGGTACGTTTGAGTTGAGTGGCCAAAGATGAAAGGGAAGGATATTCTGTTTCTCAGTCTGTGAATGATATTGTATTCTTCTGTTTGTAACTAAGTTCCAAAAGATAAATATATACGTTACATCAAATTTTATTTAAACATTTGTTTTAAATCATATAAGTGTACAAGTATGTAATATTTAAATCAAATAAGTCTTTAAAAAATAGATGTTACGTCAAATTTTTCTTCAAATTTTAATTAAATGATGTAAAATAAATGTTTGAAGAAAATTTTATATAATATGTATCTTTTGCGAACAAAATTGATGGTTTATTGTTTCTTTTTTATTCTTTTGGTGAATTTTAGTGAAAGAAGGAATGGGAATTGTGACCTGAAAACTTTCCAACAATCTTCAATGTTATTATTTTTTGTACTCCATCACTTAAAATTTTTTTGAGAATTTCTTAAATATCTAAATGATAAGATAATATCTATACTTTCTCCCTTCATTATATTCACATCTTTTTTGTTGATTTTCCATTAATTTCAAAATAACATCACAAAAGAGTTCAATAAGGACATGAACACTTTTTTTTAAATGGTAGGAATGATAATTTATTTAATATAAATGATACAACATCTTTAAAATATAGTAATTTAGAATTTACTTCATGAGAGAAATAATTGAAATAATTGGTATGCTCTACTTAAATTGAAAATTTTGTAAATGAATTATAGAATAAAATAAAATAAGAATATGAATTTTATGAGAAGTGGATGAGAAAAATTAAACAAAGTAATAAAGCATAATGTTTAGAGTTACTATAATAGAATATGTAAATATGGAGGAAATTTAGAATGTAATTTCAAAAATGCCCTTGAGCACTATTTCCTTTTTTATAACCATTAACTTCATCCTTTTTCTAATTTTTGCCAATTCTATCAAACCCGACTTCCTCATCATTTCTTCATCAAATCAAAGTAAGGGACTTCAATCCTCCTCAATGTTTTCATTTAACCCAAGTAAGAACTGCATTTTTGTTGGATTAATTCTTCTTTTTCTTCTTTGGGATATAGGGGGAAAAAGGGGTTATTTTAGTTTCGATAGGAATTTGGAACCTTAACTATAGGAATCCTTTATTTTTTTGGTGTAATTAAGGTTAAGAGATGTCAAAATTAATTTCTTAGCATCTTCATCTATATTAGGTAAATGGATACTCCATCTTTTCTTATTAGAATTTAAGAATCTAAGTTGAATTGCATATTTTAGGCTTTTATAGTTACATGATTACAAATGCTTAATTTTGTATTGATTAATGAAAATAGTTTGATTTAATTAATGTGATGCTAGTATGCATTTATGATTGTGTGGTGTTTAGTAACTACATGCATCAAATGCAAGTTTTTAGGCATATGAATAGTGAAAATTTTGAAGTTTCTTCAAAATTTTAGGTGATAGTCAACTATACCCTAAAAAATGCATTTTTAGAGGGGTATAATTAACTATATAATCCACTAGTTCCTTTACTAGAGGTTGATAGTCAATTATAGACCTCTAAGATATTATGTAGAGCCTAATAGCAAACCAATGAGCTCTATATTTGTTTTTGGACATTGATAGTTAATTATAGGCTTTAGAATTGCTTTTGGGGATTCTATAGTCAAGTATATAGTCAATCATATCTATTTTACTATTATATTACGATTCTTAAAAGTAAAATATAGGATGAATGATTTCCAAATACTAAGATAAGATGGTACATGATTGTTGAAGGCTAAATATAGGTATTGATGACCATGAAATAAGGAATTGAGATATTGTACCAAGTTATATATGATATGAATATACTTGTAATGTTAATTGTGTAATGGAATGTGTTGTGTGACCATGCAATGAGGCATGGTATTGTTGGAATAGTATGATGAATGCAACTTATGCCATTATATGGGAAGTGAAAGTTATATGCTATGTGAAATGAGAAATGTAATAGGGAAGATGATGTGATCACTAGATGACTAATTTTAGATAATAGGTAAAAAAGACGTAAGGTTGATCTGAGAGTTACAAAGTAGATATATTTTTTATTTTATTAATTATTGTGTATTGTGATATTGATTTGGAATCTAAGTGTCATTGATTACTTTTATGTGATATAATCATGATAATATGGTTATAATTAAGCCTTTTGAGACTACTTGAAAATTAATTTGATAATGTGAATATTTATGTGTTAAGTTTTATAATAAGATGATTCCATGGATAAATTTAACCTATTATTATGCTTGTTTGTGTTAGAATATTACTCACTGACTCTTGAACTTACTTTCTCATAATTTATTTTGCAAATACACAAGCCAAACTTCTACCACTACTTCCTCAAAATTAGGACTATTGACATGCTTTTTAGTTTGGTTTTAGTAACATTAGATATTTTGCAAACTAGAATATTTTAGGCCTTATTTTGTATATATAGGCTATAGGTAGAGGACTCCAAAACTACATTCTTTTTAAATTAGTTAGATTAACTTATTCTCATTTTGGGAAGAACATAAGCAAGTCTAAGTTTCTCTTCTTTTGTAAACTTTATTATGTTGATGAATGAAATTCTTTTCCTTCCCATTAAGGACTTTGGTTAAATAATTAGAATTTACGTTGGATAATTAAATTAGACTAGTGAAAATAAGATAATAAGTTCCATGTTGGTCATGAATGGATTAAAGCTATAACAATACATACATAAGATTTAAGGTTCAACAACAATATTATTTGATATATGGTATGTTAGAAAAAAAATTGAGAACATATAGAAGTGGATATTTAGTTGTCATAATTCACAAAATACAAATAGAAATTTTAATAATATTATGTAGAAGATTAAACAAATATCTTAGTATCTTTTTATTTTCATAAACTATAGAACAATCATATAAGTTGAGAAGATATATCTTAAGCCATAGGAATTGAAACTTTGTGCAAAGCTTAGAAGTGCATAATGAAGAACAAGATTGAAATACAATTAGCACATTGATCTTTCCTCTCTTTGCTTTCCTAGTTACTTTAGTACTAGTCGTAGGCGATGAAAACATTTCAAATTTAATTTACCCCTAGTTTGTGGTAAGTGAAGAGAAGGACTAAAAACCTTTTATATGAAAATTTAAATAACTTTAACTATTAAAGAGTTATAACTCTTCAACTTCCTCTATTAAATTAAGAATCTTATTCTATTATTTCAAGTGGCTCTTTAAGTTAAAAAAATACTCATTTCTCCCATGAAAATAAATATGAAAAATATTTACTAATCTTGTTTAATGAGTATAATTTTACCTTAATATGGGAATCACATAATTATGATCATAATTATCTAGTTGTGAATTTTATGGTTCCCCTTGGGTTTCAATACTCATGATGATGTGACAAATTTAGAAATTTTTAAATTGATATTATTTAATCATATCCATTAAAAAATAGATAGTTGTGATTGAATAAATCCAATTTACTGATTTCCAAGTTTGCCTTACCCCAAATTCTAAAACTCTTGGAATACCATAATAAGTGCTTTATTTAATAAATAAATGAGTAATTCAATATGCTTTGTAAATATTAATTACAATAATTAATAAAATTTAACTCTAACTATAACAATAAATTGATAGGTTATACTAGTCTACGTACAACTTGTCATCCATATTTTAGGAAGGATGCTTATTGCTTAGGTGTAAAAGTATAAAAAATTATTGCTCTTTCTATTCTTTTTTAAAAGTTATTTGAAGTTAATACATAAGAATTAATGAACACAATAAATAACCTTAATTTTAGAAGAATAAGTTATAATTTATTAATACATTATCTATTAAAAGTAATCTAGAAGTTATTTAATTCATAAAATTTTCATAAGAAGTATAACTTCTTAGAAAGTGGATAAAGATTAGGTTGTTTGGTTAGCCACTATATGGTAAAATGAGAGAAGTAAGACTTTCTACAGAGCCAACTTCTTAGAAAGTTAACTTCCCACAGGAAGTAGGAAGTGACTTATCCACTCCATTTGGTAAATTTTGACTTCATATGTCTTTTACAATTATAAATATAATATTACCTTTGTTATTTTTAATTAATGACAATTTTATTCTCTTATTTAACACAAGAAGTGGCTTAGCCATGCTTTTTTATAACTAATAAAATATTGTATTTACAACTAATGAAATATATAGAAACAAAAATAAAAAGTTTTAAGCAATATAAAACTTGTTAAAATATGATTAATTAATCTATTAAGTGCTTTTCAATTCTAAATCATTTTAGAAAGATGTGTAATATATGTGTTTTCAAATAATACAATTTTTTAGAATAAAAAAATAAATTATGAGTTATGTGTTAATTTTATTTTTTTATGAAAGATATGAAATTATAAGTTAATTTAATTTATTTATATAAAATATAAAATTATGAGTTAATAAAAATTATGATGCAAAGGATACTATATATATAACATTATAGAAAATGAATTAAAAATAATTTAAATTTATTAATATGTATTAAAATAATAGTGAGGTTGTATTAATTATTTTATTAACACTTCTTAAAAAATACAAAGTTGAACTAAATAAAATATAAAAGAAAATGTCATGGAAAATGTCATTTCCTTGATGCAAACTAAATAACTTTGAGAATTTTTTAGAAAGTTTATATATAAAATTATTTCTTTAGTACTAACTAAATAATTTTTAAAACTTCTTGCAAAGTACACATATAAACTTTCTTCTTGTGAAGTTCAATTTCTCATGAGAACTTATTTTCTATATAAATCAAACAATTCCTCAATAAGTGAAATAGTTGAATATTTATTTAATTAGCAAGGATAATACTTAAAAGAAATAGGTAATATTTAAAAGAAGATAATAAATGTAATATTAATTTTTTAAGATGATAGATGAATTAAAATATTTTTTTAAATGACACTTAAAAAACAAAAAACAATAGAAAGAATATAAATGAAGAGAACCGAATGATCTACACAAGGTGCTTTCTATGTTACTCCTATGGGTATGTGACAAAATGCAAGTCATTAGATGAGTGAGGCCATTAACTTGATCAACTCATCTAATAACTTAGATTTAACCACATTCCCATGAGTTTGGAACCTATGGGGGTAACATAGAATTCCCCTCTACACAAAGGCAAATATCTCACTTGAACCGCTGTACCTTTGCATTTTTTATACTTTAACTGAAGGTGACCATCGCCGGCCGTAAGCGGTTTCAAACCTCTTTGATGGAGAGGAAAATGCACATTAAAAAAATAAAATAAAAATTAAATTTCTTAATTGCATAAAAATTTTAATCCTAAAAATTAAATTTTATTTAAAATAAAATTATTTTTTAAATTTTAAAAATTAAAAATAATTTATTTTAAATGAAACATAAAAAATAAGATTAAAAATTCAAGTTAGGGAATACAAATATTATTTTGTTAAATATAAAGATGTAATTTATATGAATTATATAAAATATTAAATTAAATATTATATAAATACCCCCGTTAAAAATTTAACGAAATTAAATTGTTGAATAATATGTCATGTTTCTTAAAATTTAAACAGTAAATTTATTTTAAATAAAATTTAAAAAATAAGATTAAAATTTTAATAAAAATTAAAGGATGAATAGAACATTTCTACCTTGAACAATTACAAATTAGAAAAAAAAAAGTAAAAACCACCATCTCTAAGGAAGAAATTGTTAGATATACATCATGCATTAAATTAAATTATTTTAAATAATTTTTAAATATTAAATTACTTATAAATTTTAATTTAATATAATAAATAAAATTAAAATTATTATATGTAATCATTCAAATAAATGGATTTCTTATATATTCATAAGTCTCACACTACTTGAATATTAGATAAAATATTTATGATAGATCGAGAATAGTAGAAGATCTGTAAAAATATATATAGAAAAATCATTTACTTACATTGTCAAATGTACCAAATAATTTAAAATATTATATTGAATAAAATTTATAAATAATTTAATATTTAAAAATTATTTTAAATTAATTTTATATAATAATAAGTATATAAAAATTTCTCCCAAGGGGAAGCAATGAAGTGTTAGAAAATACCCATAATTTTGTGCTAAATTGTTGTAATTAATAAATAATGAACGATGGAGAAAATAACTTGATTTGAAAAGTAGTCTATAGTGTTCTGTATAATATTCTCTGCACATAATATTAAATAAATGAATTATTTTCTATGATTTTAATTTTTTATAAGTGAATGAAATTATATCTACAAAAAAAATCGTTTTCAATAGAACAAAAAAATTTAAAATTTCACACAATTTTTTTCAATCTGAGTCCCCAAATAATGATAGATTTTAGAAATGGAATCTCCTAATATAATACATTATCAAATGCCATACGAATATTTGGTCTGTGACACTTAATCTCTTTTTCTTTTTTCTTTTTGGTGAATTGGTCTTGACGTCTAAATTGACGACATGATATGTTTAAAGGAATACTCGGGCACATTTTAATCCCGTAACAGGGGTGTAATATTCATATGCATATATAATTATATTTAATAAAAGAAAAATAATTATTAAATTTTATAATTTTTAATATATAAAAAATTAAAAATTAAAATTATAATATATAAAATTTATAATATTGATAAATAAATAATAAAATTATTATTGATTTATTTGATATGATTAAGATACCTAATATGTTGAAATATAAGAAAGTTTTTTGTTAAAAAAATTGGAAAAAAAAGAGTTTTATCATGACAAACTGAAAGAAAAAAACAATTTCATTTGATAAACAATTAAGATTAAAATTTTATTTCAATCTGAATTTATATTAAATTCTTTCTTTATTAAATATTTATATCAATTTAAATTTTTATAAGATAGGACACCTGAATTATTATATAAAGAAATTAAGATTAAAGTGAGACGAAGTATTTAAATTATTATTAAAAAATTAACGTAATATTAATTTTATAAAAATTAAGTTAATATAAAATTTTAAAGTGAAATGAAATCGATAAAAACTTTAACATGGTCAACAATTGAACGAGTGACGGAAGGAGGACATGAGAAATTGCTTTTCTACTTGGCCATTCCTGGTCTCCTTCGCCAAAAGGAAAATGGTTTTCAGTTTTTGAAAGCCAGAAAGAGGAGAGGAGGGAAAAGTGGGAGAGAAGAGGGAAGAATTGGAGGAAAAAGGTGGTTTCGATACGCAGAATAAGGGGTGAAAGGCATGCAGAGACTTCAATTGACACGGGGCTGGCATCAGAAAGCCTTCCTCCGACCGTTACAAACACATAATCAGCTGCCACCCATGACTTCTTACGACTTCCATTGGTTGTCCTTTGCTACTATGTACAAATTACTTCATCATGATAACATTCTTCAAACCCTGACTTACATTTACTCTCAAATACACCGCCTTCACCAATTCGAGCCTCCCATTCAGTGTGTGAAGTTCTGCTTCCAGTTTTTCCAGATTGTTCATGCACTGAAAGCGATACAAAGTGTGAGGGCGAGACTTACTGCTGTGAGCTTAAGCTACTTACTTTCTTTGCCACCTCTGGTGGATTTTCATAGCCACTGGGTATATACCCCTTTCTCTTTGCTGTTTTTGTGTGATACCAGGCGATCGCGGTCTTCTAATGGTGATTTTTGTATTTGTCACTGTTAGTTTAGCTATTTTGCATGTGTTCCGAAACGAGGTTTCTATGTGCATTTGAGTGTGGATTTTCTTTTGAAAAATTCACTTATTGTTCATGTCTACTGATTCTGCTTTAATTTTTCTCCAACACTTAATGGGTTTAATGGAATTTCCTGTCTAACAGCATCAGCATTTTTTTTTATGAGTTTATGTTATATAACAATGGCTGCTTTGATCTGCCGGGTTTTTTATAATCCTTTTGGTTTGCTGATCAATTCTACTTATGGGCATATCAACCCGTGCATAGAATACAGATCTTTGCTATTAGAGAATTCCAAGATTGTGACCTTATATAATTCAAAAGAAGATTTTTAGCTTTAATCTCCCGACTGCTAAGTTCTTGGGGCTTAGCCAGCAAGGGTTACATTTTTGTAATCATTAAGTTTTCTATCTTCTTTTCGGGGTTTGGTGGGTCGGTCCTTTAATTTTCTTGTCTCCCACTCTTGTGATCTTTTTTACTTCTTTGTCAGGTATGTCATTGCTAAACTTACTCCACATTTGTGAGAAATTGTAAGATAACTATGTAATCGTATAATTTCTAGTGGTTGACAAAGATGAGGTCATTTTCTTGTCTGTGTCTTTGTGTGCCTTTAGGTTCACGGTAACAGAACTAATTTTTGTACATAAGATGGCCTGAAGATCATATAGCATTTAGTATTTTTTTCCCCAGATTGAAATGGGTAAAACAAATTATACTTGTTAAAATGGAAAAAAAGAGCACAAAGAGTTGAAATTATTGTTGAACATTTTTTAGCAATGAAGAAATGTATGTTTGCCTCGCTGAGATTCTTGCACCCCTTATGTGATGGATGCATTAGGGTTGTTAGCTTCAGATATGAAACTTGAAAATTGCATTTCAGCATTGAGTTGATTATATGATTTGGCCCTTTGAATGGTTTTAATTTTACCACTCAATTGTATGGTTGTGTTATTTATGAAGTTTAAGCATAATTGATATTTATTGACAACTGTGTTGTAACATTGCTTTAGTATGTTTATTTCTTTCTATTTGGAGAGTAATTTCTATTTATTTTGTTCTCAAAAACTCTTTGCAATGTTTTGCATAAGATGCTGTTTTAGATGCATGTGCAGTATTTATCCCCACGAGAGGGGTGTCAGGTTTAGGAAGCCTTCTTCAATGGGTATATTGTTTGAGGTGGAACTGAGACCTTAGTTAGGTTTCAGTCTACAGATGCATAGGAGGGAGGCATCAGTATAACCATAGTGATTAGGTCACATAAGTTTATTGCATTGTGTAATCCTATATAAGTTTCCTTCTTTTATACTGAGTTTTCAATAGTTGTAAGGTGGGAAAGGGCTACTTGTTTTATTTTTCTCTATGTTTAACTTTAATCATTACTTTGTGTGGCTTTGAATTATTTCCCTTATTTGCCTTATGTTGTAATTATCTAAAATTGCCTATCCTTTGTATCATTAGTCTTGAATTACAGCCTTGCTTGATAACAGTTGATTCACTAAATGTTTACATCAGACTTTACATTGTTGTACTACAAGGTGTGATCATTGATTAAGAAAATTGACCTAAAAAGTATGTTAGAGAGACATTTAGCTGTGCTTATTCTCAATAATATGGCAACCCTATTCATCTTGCCTCTTCTTAATTATAAGAAATGTTGTCTTGCCTTTCCCTGTCTCATTTTTGCTTTTAATGAATGTGCCTCCATCTTATTTCTTTTGTATCAAAATTTAGTATCATAGCTATGCTTATTTTCAGTAATATGGCAACCCTATTTATCTTGTCTCTTCTTAATTATAAGAAATATTATTTTACCTTTCGCTGTCTCATTTTGCTTTTACCGAATATGCATTAAATTTATTTCTTTTCTATCAAAAGTTAGTATCATAGCCGTTGAAATTTTACTTTTGCTAGTTGCAAAAATTGGTTAATTTGCATACATATTCTCAACAGGGAAATTGGAGCAGGCTTGTGAATGGTGAACCAACTTGGTTAAAATTGAAAGTTTTGCATAGAGTTTGTGTGCGTTTAAGTCCTTGATTTTGCCTTTCTGCTGTTCTTTTTTAACCCTGCACATGTTCTTACTTCTAGGTTATGGCTGAAAATCATAATGCACCTCTGGTTTTATGTGGCTTGACTTATATGCCAAGTTTAATTATCTCAGCAACATATTTTCTGGATTCTCCAATTGGTTATTTAGTTAGTTGGTTCTTTCCCTCTAAGTTGAGCTATATATTTGTGTTAGATAGTAGATGCTATTTACTTATAGTGTAATGAATTGAATAGCTGCCACCTTCTTGTTTAGGGTTTATGTTGTATGCATTCTCTATGTCACTAATTAAAATAATAGTCAGTATGCATCTCTCTATTGTTTTTTTTCATCATTTTTAAAACTCAGTATTTTAGTCAACTTTGTATGTTGAGTTTACATAGCTTGGATGAGTTACTTAGTCTTGTGGGTTGAGTTGGTTGACAACCCTGGATAATTGATTTATGAATTTTTCTCGCACCAAATAAATGAATAAAAATAACACAAGGTGCTATCATGCTGCACTGCATGCATTTTAGTTGGCTTGTATAGGGTTTTATGGCAAGAGTCAGTTGGGATGGAATATGTGAAGAAAAAGATCTCAACACTATGAGAAGTTATACACTTGAATCCATTTATGGACAAATGTGGGATCAATTAGTTTGAAAATGCGAGTAAAGACAAATACGCTGATTGCAAGACCAGATATTGCAGGTTGCTGCTTTCATGGAAGTCCATTAATATTCTCTCAAAAGTATCATTGATTCTTTTATCTCATGCAAAACCTATATTTTATGATTTAGCTTTTGTCTTTAGATAGTTAAAGGTCAACTACATTGCTTCTTTAATGACTTGTGTAAATTTGAATCCATTATGGTGATTTTAATCCAGACATAATGGATGCATTTAATAGTACCAGTCCTAATAATTGCACCATCGATATAACTGGCCTCTTATGAGTTTATTTATATACTACTTTGGTAACTTGTGCAGTTCCTCTGCTTTCATTAGCCACTTTTGGTATTACATATTTACTGTTCCGGAATGGTACAAGTAATGATCAATATTCTGTTTTTTTTTTTTTTTTTAAAGAAGGCTGTTATTATCTTTGATGTGTTACAGTAAATTTGGGTTCTGCTTCATCATATGCCTTTTTTTCTCTTGTTTGTTTGTTTTTGATGATGGCTTATGGGGATTATGTTTTCTTCTACTCATATGCATCTCTTTTTCTTGTGATAATTCAACCTCTTAAGCGTTGTCATCTCTGACATTTGTGTTACAAATATGTATGACTGGAAGAGAGATTTTGGGTGGATACCCTCAGTGGATTAGGTTTTGCTAATTAAGCTTCAGTTATAAATGTTAATAATTAAAGCATTCAGTGTTACTTTTGGCCAGTTCTGATGAATCAAGTGGCTGGTTAAGTCGCATGTAACATTTGTCTATTTCAACTGGTTTCAGATTTGATATTTGCTTACTTCACAAATCACCTCAGCAGCAGCTTTGGCTCCAATGGATGACCAAGGTAACAACACCTATTGTTTTCTGGAATCTTCTTTGTTAAAATATATAGGGTTAATCATGGTTAAGGTCCTTAAGGATAAATGCTTGATATTTTTGTTGGCACTGACTTGGCTCATGTTAACCCTGCCGTTACAGGACAGATAACTCAAGGGAGTGATAATATTATTCCAACTAATCAATCTTATGTCTCTGATGAGGGGAACAATGGTGTGCACTAAGGTCCTTAAGGATAAATGCTTGATGCTTGATATTTTCATTGGCAGTGCCTTGATTCATGTTAACCCTGCTGTTACAGGACAGGTACATCAAGGGAATGATATTATTATTCCAGCTAATCAAACTCATGTCTCTGATGAGGGGAACAATGGTTTACCTTCCTTGGCACTGATGGACCACGGAAGTAACAGCACCCATTGTTTTCTGGAGCCTTTTCAGTTAAAATATCATGGGTTAATTGAGGTTAAGGTCCTTGAGGATAAATGCTTGACATTTTCATTGGTACTGCCTTGACTGGTGTTAACCCTGCTGTTACAGGACAGTTGCGTCAATGGAGGGAAAATATTGCTCCAACTAATCAAACTTATGTCTCTTATGAGGGGAATAATGGTGTACCTTCCTTGGGATACATAAGGAATTTCCAGATTCTATTGCAACCCCCTATGATTCCCATTTCAAACATGTTAGAGATTCCAGTCATTGTAAGCAATCAAAGTTATGTCTTTCGTCATGAAAATGTTGAATATTGGGGAAATGATTGGGTACTTTCAATGGGATACATAAGAAATTTCCAAATTCCCAGTCAACCACCTTTGTTTATTCGATATGACTGTCCTCCTTTCTCGATCATGGTAGAAAATCCATTTGGTACAGCTCCCCCAATGCAGCCGTTTGTGTATATTCCTGTACAGAATGAAACTTTACTGGCTTCCCCCTGGATCAACATGACATGGTCGAGCACTCTTCCATCTTCATTTTTGCCTGCCTATACTGTAAATAGCGGTGAAGCTGTGACACCTTATAGTAACTCAAGAAATGTCATGCTTGATCCTCTAACTAGTTTGGGAAATGGGGTACATGTTACAAGCCCTAGTTCTCCTAATCAAACTCTCAATGCTAGCGGGTATGTTCCATTTCTTTATACCTATGATCCTATTAATGGTATTCATGTATACCATGCTCCCCCCTCGGCAACTGGGCCACAATACCCACCTAGAACTGCTGCCACAGAAATTGGAAGCGGACCTTTTAATGAGGTATGTTCAATGCACACGTTCTAGAGGTTTTCTGTTTTCTTGACCTGAATATTGGTTTGAAATTTGGATTGCATATGCTCCTTGTCATGCAAGATCAGATGGGTCACGAGAGCGGGGGATTGAGTGAGGAGGATATACTGATGTACCTAAGGCAAGAAAAATTCCAGTCCATCATTGCAGGCACTTCCGGAACTGATGAATGCTGCTGCATATGCCGGGTGAGGCACTATACTTTGAGTTGTTTGATGAGTGTTTAAAGATGAGCACATCTTTCTAGTCATTTTGGCTGAAAACTGCTTCATTTTAATGTCTTTTGGATATAGTATAGATCGTTTTAGGGTTTTCTGGGATTAAAAAGGCAAGTATTGTAATTATTACCCACCGTTTATCACTATACTCGCTGTCTATGGTCTCTCCTGTAATCCTTCATGTGCAGGATCACATCTCTTTGTTATGCTCACAGTTTGTTATGTAAATGTCCTAGGACGATTATGCTGATGGTGATGTTCTTGGAAAGCTTGAATGCTTGCACAAGTATCATTTCAGTTGCATCAAACAATGGCTCATGCGAAAGAACACCTGTCCGGTTTGCAGACAGACTGCATTAACATTTGCAAGACCGTAATTATAATTCGAAGTGTCCAGATAAGACTCTGTTCCTGGCATCACAGGAATTGATACCAATACATAGTTTTATTGCAGTTCCGTCCGTCTTGCACTGATTTCTTCCATAAGAAGCATCAGATTGTAGTTCTCCAAATGGAGATTATAATCATTAAATCTTATCTTTGGCCATCGATTCTTACATGATTGGCTTTAGAAAGCATCGTGTTTTGTACATAAGGAACCCTTTAGACAATATCTTGTGTGTATCTCTTAAACTCTCCAAATCTGATCCCTGTTCTTTAATCTCGGCATGGCTATAATGGCTTTGCAACTCTTCAGAGAAACCATATGGTATGTAATTACATGCATTGTTGTCTGAGACAATCCAATTTTCGCCAAGTTTGTGAACTTCTTTTTGTTTTGCTGTGAGTTATCTCAGCCCAGTTGGATGCCATGCCAATGTGCAAAGGCGATGAACCAACGAGGAAGTGCCACGTAAACCCAAACATTTGAAACGTACTATTTTTTTTTTTCCCTATCATTCCAAGTTTCCTATTTTGAAATCGAACAAAATGTTTCAGACCCTCACCTACCAACTGAATAGCACATAAAAAAAGAGAGAAACTTTGCTCGGAGATTGCACCAGTTTAATTGCCTAAGCTTAAAGCAGGAAATTGTAAGGGACGTTGCTGCAAAACTGATCCAGGACATTAACGGTGAAAAAATTCTTATGTACATTCAATTTACGACATTAAGTTGTTAGTTATTTGACGCATGCACTAACAAACAAATAAATTTTTGAAAATTTATCTGCTAACAATGAAAATTTAGTTGTTTTAATATTTAGAAAGTTATTTAAAATAGTTTAACGTAGCATATTTAACATACTTATAGTATTTTCTAAAATTAGACCCAATTCATTGTTATTTTATAGTTTTTTCTTTTTGCCATTTAATATATAAATATTTCGTGTTTAGTATTAAATATAATATAACATAAATCAACAAAAATGATTAAGATATGGTTAAGTAACATTTTCTTGATAAATATACTCAGAAAGTTTTAGGGTTTAAGGAAAACCCTTTTATGTATAGGTGAAATAAGTAACGTCCATTCTTCGGTACCCCTACCTTAATATAAAAGTACCAATATAACTTCCGCAATTTTTTAATAAAATTTTATAATTTTTTTTATAAGATCTTGCAACATTTTTATAGAAACATCACTATTTATACTATAAGATGTATGAAAAAAGTTGCAAGATATTATAACAAGATTATAATATTTATATGAGCAATAACGTACCATAACTTATATTATTATAAAAAATCATAAATATTATGTAAAAAAATAACGAATTTTATGAAAAATTTTCATAAAATTTGTAATTTCATCAAAGTTGTATTGAATCAAACCCCTGCAAATAAACATAAATAGTGACGATAAGCCTCCATGCGACCTCGCAGTGGAGCTCCACTTCACCGACACAGATAGCAACATAAGCAACAGAAGCCAAACAATAGAGTCAGAACCAAACCAATACCCTCTTCGTCGGCTAATTCATGTCTCTCATTCGATCTTCTGGCCCGTTGGTTAGGTGGTGTCATAATTTTGTTCGTATGTCCTCACAATGCAAACTGTCTTTATAGTACATTCTTTGGTTTATAAAGGTAAAACAGAGCAGGAAAACACACCCAACAAGGATTCTGCAGCAACCTACGAAGAAAGCAATGCACACACAAACACTTCTATCAGGGCTGCTCAAAAGAAAGAAGCAGAGTCCCAGGGAGAAAGATACCCAAATATGATAAGAACAACCATTGTTTCATCACTTCTTCTCAACCTCAGTTCCTCCTCCTCAAGATGAAATCACTCTTCATCTAAATCAGATTCTGCTTCGTTCATCCACGTCAGCCTCATCATCTTTGCTTACGTCCCACGTTGCTAAGATTGCACAGAACTCTCCGTCGTCCGTGCCCATGGCTGCTGGATTCTGTAGCGCTATCGCTACGCTGAAAAATGAGCAGCCCTTGTTGCATCAATAATCGATATTGCAACATGGGATCTCATCCGCTGATTCCACCATAGGATTGAGCACTTCAATCGGTGGCTTTTTCCCATCTTCGGGCAATATCAGTTGGGCAAATGTGCCTGTGTCCATTAGAATAAGCAGAATGAGACTAACATGATCAAAAGCATTTAGTTTAAATGGTATATGATGTTCGCTAAAAGCTATGCCTTCTCGTCGATCTTGGGTTTGTCTAGTGCTTTATATACTCTTACTGTCAACCAAAAAAAAAAAAAAGAGACTGCTAAAATGAGAAAATTGTACATAGTTGCTCTGTATGAAATAATTGTAAATTTTTGAATGAAGGCGGTTGTTGAAGCATTGGTGGGAGAGGTGCCGGCAAAGTCAGTTCCGTCTAAAAGTTCTTCGAAGAGAAGCAGAGCCGAAGTTCATAATTTGTCGGAAAAGGATGGTTGAATTTGATGGTTACCTCAAAACGGACGTATATTTGGCTTTTCACATGTTGTGCGGGACTTGTTGGGCAGAGGAGGAGGTGCAGTTTCAACGAAAAGATGAAGGCACTGCAAAATCCAATTCCAAATTCCAACAAGGTACACAAATATCATGGCTTTGGTTAATGGATTCATTCATGTTGCCGATGCTGAGTGGTTGTTCTTCTAAAAGGGCTAACTATAATTTTTTTTTTTGGCAGAAGGATATGGCCTCAACGCTTGATGAATTTTTTTGATTGGTTAAAGGTGATTTATATGAATTTTTTTAACAGAATTATAAAATTTGTTTTTTAATTTTATCGATCCAACTTTAACTGATTCAAATATTAAAATTAATTTTAATCGTTGAAGTTAATTTTTAGTATTTCTGGGTGGTTAGCAACAGCATTGATTTGAATATTTTTTAAAATTAATTTTATTACACTCATTCCATTTATTCACGTTTAAGTTTTATATATTTTTTATAACATAAGAATCAAATTATTTTATATCAGAACATTATTAATAGTAATCATATATAATTATCAAATCATTAACATAAAAATATTACATATAATTTATAAATTTAGAATTTTTATATTTATCACAAAGTCTAGATATTACATGTGTATAGAATATTTATATTAATTATTAACGTAAAAATATAATATTAAAAAAATTTGCAACCATTACAAATTTATAATTATTACTAAGCTTATAACTATATTATGTAATATTTATTTTGTATCACTAAAAGATAATATAATAGTAGAAGAATAAAAGAACATTGAAACTTTTTAAATTATAGAAAAATTTTGGATAAATTCGATTATGAACAGTTAAAAATTTTCAAAACTCTTTTAACCATGAATCAATTTTTTTTTAAAAAATTTATCCATTACAAACTCATTCTAGATTTTCAATTATTTTTAATTGTCGGCCTAATTCAATCGGCCTTTCATGGTTTGAATTTCTTTTCCAGCCCTACCTTAGACATCTTTAGCTATGAGCGTTCATGATCAATATATGTTTGTAGAAATTTGTTATATAAATAATTTTAATTCATTTATAAATAAATTCTTGGAAAGTTTGTCAAAAATAATGATTTCAATTCATTGTAAATGAATTATTTTATTTATAATATATTAAAAAAATATATGAAATTTCATTAAAAAGTAGATTAGGTTTTGATGATATCATAGTAAATACAATGTTAGAAAAAGAGTAAATATTTTATATAATATGAGTTTTAGGCTAAATGAAAAAAACTTTAGTGAAATCTTTGTTAAATTTGATAGATTTCATAATGACATAAATGTAATTAAAATGAGAATTATAAATAAAATAATGTGAAATAAAATTAATTTTTACTTAAAGTTAAACATCATTTATTAAAAAAAATGTATTTATAAATGAAATCAAATCTAATTTTTAATTATGCCAAATAATGGATTAAGTTATTTGATACTGAGATTTGGATTTGGTGTATTTCCTAAGAAATGCATGAAATAAATTTGAGAAAGCGATACAAATATTTTTATATGAAATTGTTGATCTTAATAAAAATATACAGTGAGTTCTAGAATAAAACTATATTTATTTGTTCGAAACTAAAAGAAAAAAATGGATCCAGAGCCTTTGACACTGTCGTGGGAAGGGAAATTTTTGGACTATTTTGTTGTCTCTTTGATTTTGTAAACAGCTTCTCCTTGGATTGGAAAACCTTAATGAAGCGTATGGGTAACACTACGGCATCGAAATATCTGGCTGGAATAAAACGTGTTTTGATTATAGTCCAAAAATTTATTGACATATTTAAGTAGAAATGAACAAGTGGGGTAGTGATGTAAGTAAACATAAGTAGTGAAAGGAGGTTTAGAACTTTTTGACACTATGGAGTTTTGATACTTGGAATGGTTGGTTACAAATTGATTCTCTCAGAAAAGAAGTGCTTTGTTGTTGTCAATTTTTGGCTAAGCATGTTTAGCTTGCTATACGTATACAGTTGCAAAGATACTTCTCATGTTCAGTTTCTAGCTTGAACCTACCGAGTGGAGCTCAAAAACTATGGTTGAAACCAGAACCCATGAATGAATGCTGACACTTGCATTTAGATTTCAGGAGGAAAAGAAGAATCTTCTGTCTAGCTTCGATTCATTTTCCCGATTAATATTGCAGATGCTGTCAATGAAGAATGGATTGATTTCCCATTCGATGTGGTTTTCTGAAGGCTTGCAGCTGATGAGAATGGAGTTTGGTGAAGACAACAAGTCCAAGCCTACTCTGCCTTCGCACCAAGAAAGCTCCTTGCAAGCAGAGATGTACATGCGCCAGGTTATTTGGCTTTGGGCCGAATTTTTCATATAAAATATAATTGTTCAAACGCAAGTTCCATTCATGTAGAGGTGCATTGGTTTACCTCAATAGTATAAGAAGTTCTATTTCTTGAATAATAAAAAATTAGTGAGTTATTTAGTTAGTCATTATCTCACAAATTGCAGGAAGTTCTATTTCCCATCTCCTCCTAGGTAAATTCTATTTCCCATGGGAAGTTCAATAGCATGGGAAGTTTTACTTCCTTACCCAACTCTTCTCTAAGTAAGTTCTATTTCTCGTATTATTTATAGATATTATGATAAAATTATCCTTATTAAATTTAATTAATGACAACTAAAATTTATTACTTTATACTATAATAATATTAGGGATATAATAGTTATTTTATTAATACTTCATAAGATATTCAAAGTTAAACCAAACAAGAGATAGGAAGTTACTTCCCAAGAAGTGTCACTTCCTATATATTAACCAAACAACTTTAAGTACTTCTTAGGAAATTTACATAATAAGTTATTTCCTAGAAAGTTCAATTTCCTATAGAAAGTTACTTCCTGTGTGAATCAAATAATTTCTTAATTTTTTAAATATTTGACCTAACTCAATTTGATTAAATTTATACATAATTTGAAGGTCAATTTTGAAAACTTGATTATTTTTATTCTTATTATTATTTTATAAAACAAATAAATTTTTACATATGAAATATATATTTAAAGAGATAATAAGATATTTAAGTATATAAAATATTTCATTATATCAAATTAAATATTTTTAATTAAAAATAATTAAATATAATTATTTTTAATATTTAATTATATTATTAAAAATAAATTTATATAATCAAATTGGAACGGGTTAACTTATTTTTTATTATCATTTTTTAAGCTTGAACTAGATATTAAACAAATAAAGAGAAAAATGCTTAATAAATATTCAAATCATTACAAAAAATTTAAATTCTATATTTTTTCAACCGAACTTTCGACCCATATACAAATTTGCTTGTGCTATGCATCCAACCTACCTGACAAACTCGCCAATAAAGAGCCAGCCATTATTGCCCTCAATTAGGGCTGTGTTTATGGATAAGCAAGTGAGGCACTTGTCTTAACCCTCCAATTTTTTCTAGGCCCCATTTATAATTTTTTTTAATTTTATATAGTTATTGATCAATGGCTAACATATTAATAATTGGACAAGAGGAATGATTATTCTTCTCTCAAAACACTAACTTACAATACTATCACTATCAGGTTTAAAACTTTGCTTTTATCCACCTCATTAATTATGGAACGCTGCATCATGAGTTAATGAAATGCACACGTAATTTAGTTACAGATTTGGATGTATTATTGAGGAGTTATATGTTAGTAATCCAATGGTAATATTGTGTTTGTCCATTATTATCAATTAATAATTTTTTATATTATAATTTATAATAGTCTTTTTTTTAACTATATATACCACAAATTTTCAATATTTTCTTTTTAAATTTTTTAACTTTCACATTTTATTCTCTCTTCTTGCTTTTATCTTTGTACTCTTTTAAAATGAATTGTCAAAGTGAATTGATATCAAATTATGATCATAGATAGTATAACATGCAATTCTCTTTATTTCCAAGTTTTCAGGTTCTATCATTTTATGATTTTTTTCCTATTTACTTTGCACATCAATTTTATTTATATTTATATTGTTGTTGTTGGTGCTTTATTTTCTTTTAATAGCAATAGAAGATGTCAAATAGAAAGTATAAATCTAACTTTGAAAAATTAAAGAAAAAAAGAGAAGTTGAAAAGTTAATTTAATCTTAACATAGTACTCTTGGTAAATTTGTTACTATTAGTAAAAGATATGTAACAACTAGTTTAATTGATGAAGAAATGATTATAGAAAATGATTGATAATACCTGTAACGATTGCCACTATCAAAAGAAGTTTTTCAAAATTAAAATTGTTTAAATCCTATCTAAAATCAACTATGTTACAAGATAGATTAAATAAATTAGACATATTATTTATTGAGTGTGAAATATTAGAATTACTTAATTACAAAACTTTGATAAATGATTTAGTAACTTAAAAAGTTAAAAGAATAATATGAGAATTTAATAATTTATATCATATTAGATACTTTTAATAATTTTGTCTAAGACTCCAAAATGTTTAGATAGGTACTTAGCCTCAGTGTCATGCATAATCAAATCAGATTCCTCAGTTCTTGCATATGTAAGACCTTTGCGACCCGGAAGATCTTCTGATATCAGATCAACTACATGTGAAAATTAGTTATGTATTTTAGATGTAATGGTAGTCATTTTTCTTACATTTTTTGGACAGTAAAGCAGATATAACTACCAGCAAATAATTGCAAACCAGTTAAGTGCCAATCCACAGTAAGTTGTTCTTGAGGCTTTTCATATTTATCACCATGCAATTCATACTGCATATGAATTTTCATTAATAATGGAATTAATTTTATTCTGCTTGTTGTACTCATTTGCCTTTTCCAGATGGTACTTAGATTTTGACATTTGATCCAAGCAAGCTGACACCAACACTGTCCTGCAAGTTTGCAAAAATGTATCTTCTTTACTTGATAATTTTGAATTTAGAGTTGTATTTTCTAATTTTTATCTCACAATTTAACGGGAAAAATTGATAAATAAATATACAACAGATCCAATGAAATTAAATTCATGAAAATCGAAAATAGGTATGTTTGGAATAATACATCTTCTTCGCTTCGTAATTTTGTGTCTAGAGTTGTATTTTTTTAAATTTTGTATCATGATTTAATTATAAAAAATTGGTAAATATATAATAAGAAATTAATTAAAAATGAAAATCAAAGATGAAAAATGTTTAAAAATAATTGTGCAAATAAGTAGACATATTTTTCGGTAATATATAAGTAGACTTATTTAATTACTATAGTTTAAACACAAAATATTCATATTTTAATCACTAACATGTATAATTTTAAGTTGAATTTTATTATAAAATAACACGTAGTCAATTACAATTATATATATATATATATATATGATACTTGATATTTCCTCACTACTATTAATGTTATGGATTTAAATTTCATTTGTCATGTTACAAAATCATCCATTCACATGCTATCATATCAATAAGAAATTGTTAAAACTCATTTATTATTGTTTTAAATTCTTAATTACTATTATTTTTTAATAATATTTCTTTTCCTCAATCTTTAATAATATAAAATATTTATATTGACAGTGAATCAAATTTAAAATATAATATTATATCTTATTTTATTATTTTTACTTGATTTTATATACTAATATTATTATTTAATTATTTTAGTATGTTGTAAAGTTAAAATATATTATTATTATATTATTAAGCACTATAAAATAAAATTTGAAAAATACTAAAAATATATATTTACATTATTAAGAATGATATATACTCTTTAATTTTTGAAATTTAATATATAGTAAAAAATGCATATTCAAATTATACTTTAAATTATTTTAAAAATAAAGTGATTATGATTTAAATAAATATTAAATATATAAATAATAAATATTTAAAAATGAATTATCATTTTTTAAAGTTTTGACTATAAAAATTATATATATAATTTATTTCATGAATATAAAATTAATTATATATTTTAATTCTGATTACCAAATTTATAAAAATATTTAATAAAAATTAATTTAAAATAATTTTATGTTACATTAAATTAAGATTAATATAAATAGCTATATTGATATATCTTTTTTAAAAAAGAATATAAAAATAAGTATTTGTTCCGTCATAAACATAAAATAAATTATATAGTTTTAGGTAAGATTTATATCGCCATTTATTAAAAAGATATTTTGAACTAATCTTTATATAATATTAAAATTAATAAAAGTGATTTAATTTATTTTACTTAAAATAGAATTAATTTAATCACAAACGCGCATGCATACACACATAATATTATAATAATTTTTTTATAATATTCTATTATTAATATAAATTAATTTTATACTATTATTCTCATTTATAGTTGAGAACTTATAGTTTAAGTAACACTTGATATCCTTTGAAGGTTTTGTACCTTCCATTGTATTTAGAGTTTGATCTTTGGTTCTTGTATGCATGCATCTAGTTTCATTATATTCAAAGTTTGATCCTTGGTTTTTATGTATATATATCTAATAGTTTAATCATTTCTATCATTAATAAAAAAAATTTCTCACTTACAAGAAATATATACTAATATATTCTAACTTACATTATTTCATTCATATGCTTTTATTTTAACTACTAAACATGATAATTAACTTGCAATAAGTAAAAGTATGTTTTGAAAGGAGATATTCACAATTAAAATTTGAATTATTGATTCTTCCATATTATGAATTTACAATATTATAGTCCTAACGACACTTTATTTGTAATTTGAACCAAATTCGGAATGAATCTTTTTTGTCATTTGTTAATTTATAAGTTTATGTAATAATATTTTGGGGTTACCTTCCGTACTTTTCCCAATATAACTTTGTGCAATAGTTTTTCTATAAATCTTAATTTTTTTATAAAATGCCTCAACATTTTTTTAGGATGATTGTTTATGTTACAAAATTTTATGAAAAAATTATAATATTTTATGAAAAATTGAATTATCATATCCTATAACTGTGCATAATTTTTATGAAATAATTGTACACTTTATATAAAAAGTTATCAAATTTATAATATTGTATTAAAGTATTGGTAGAACAAAGATTCACATATTATTGAGAATAAATATGTTTTGAAAGAATTTTGAAAGTTAATGACATCATTTTAAATTACACACATAATCACATAAAATACTTCGAGGAAATCAAGAAAATACATGTAATTTGATGATTACAAAGCAAAATCTTTATATTTTTTTACCCATAATGAAATTTAGCCCTCCCTCGGCCCTGGAATCCATTGTCATCTTAGTAATTGGACAGACTTTATCGAGCTCGAAAAATAGAACATAGAATAAAGATTTTTTGTAATACATTTACCTCATACAAATGTAAAACAATTCTATTGATTTTAGGTGAATTACATGGTGCCATAAGTAAAATCAAGGGTTTTGTAACCTCGGGTGTCTTGACACCATATGGAGCATCCAAATCTGTAAGATGCAATTTGAACCATTGATCAAGAGGGAATATACTTTTGTTTATGTGGAATTTATAGAAATTCCTTTCAACTTTTATAATCACCTTTCCACCCCAATTTGCTGTAACCTTGGGTGACTTGGCACCATATGGAGCATCCAAATCTATAAGATGCAATTTGAACCATTGATCAAGAGGGAATATACTCTTGTTCATGTGGAATTTATAAAAACTCCTTGTAGCTTCTATAATCACCTTTCCACCCCCATTTGCTACCCCCGTTCTATGAGTGATATGTCCAGATTAACAACTATAAAAGGTTTAAAAAAAATTCTTTCATTTTAATGGTTAATCTTTGCACCCACTGATTGTTAAAATTGAGACTAACTATACAAAATCATAGAATTAACGTTTTTCATTTACTTAATCAAAATTTTTATTTAATTGTATAATTTTCAGTGAAATTTTTAAAAGAGAATCATGATAATAATGATTTTTTATCATGTGATTTTTAATTTCTTAAAGAATTTCTACATTATATACTTAATGAGAATTAAGTTAGATATATAAAATTTAATTAATATATGAAAATGTGAGAAATTATTTAAAAATTAATTTGATAAGTTAATATATAATAATATTATAATTCTTATTAAAAAGTTCATAAAAAATCTTATAATTAAATAAATAATGAGTATTAATATATAATTCAAATTTTTGTATATTTAAAAATTTAAGTCTAAGTTTTTAAAGCTAATGATGAAAAATTCAATTACTCCAAAACTGAAGAATTTTTTTAACTTTTCCCTTAAAAATAAGTTTATTGATAAATAAAATTATTTCAATCATAATATATTTTAATATTACTTTTTTATTGTGTTGTAAAACTATATGATGTTACACAGTTATATATGTTATTTAATATGGTATTAACTATTATATATATATATATATATATATATATATATATATATATATATTATCTAATAAATCTTGTATTATTCATATTTATCTAATTATTTTTTATGGTGCACCAAACAGTAATGTAAACAACTTTATACCTAATTTTAGCCATGAACTTGCAAAAATTTTCTGAAAATTAAAAAAATCAAAATTTTAATATGTATATACCCTATAAAATTAATGAATGAGTAAATAAATTAATGATTATCTTTTATTTATTAATCATAAGGACACGCTACCAATCCACCACCCTTGATTCTATAACAATTTAGAATACACATGATTTAATCATTTTTAATTGAGTTCTTATATTTTTGCCGTATTATTAATTAGTTCCTTATCCAATGGTTTAGTCTTAGGTTTAGTTCATATATAGTGTCAAATTTTTACATTATCAGAGATAATATTTCACTAAATTATTAATAGTAAGTAACAAAATTTTATTTTAGTTACAGATTTGTAATAGTTTAGGATTTAGATAGTAACACTTGAATAAAGGGTAGTGTAAAATTATTTTGTATTGAGAATATTTTTTGTTTCAATTCTATAAAGTATACCAACCTAAGTTATATATAAAATGAATTCTAATAAAATTATTATTAAATTTGATAGATTTCATAATAATATAGATATAATTGAAATAGGAACTGTAAATAAAACTAATTTTTTCTACTTAAAGTCAAATATTATTTTAAAAAATTATTTAAAGATAAAATAAAATTTTATTTGTAATTATGAGAAAAAGGAAGGGTTAGTTAAGATTTGTTTTTGGATCCATTTCTTTTGAAATAATGCTCTTGGGCTTATATATGAAGTTCATGCTGACTAAAAAAATAATATCTATAGATTGAAGCAATGATCCTTATTATAACTACATAAGCAAAAACAACAAAGGCTGGCAAAGTTCAATTCCCCTCCGATCTACTTGACAAAAAGAGTTGCTTTAAAATGGGGATTCTCATGCAATTACGATAGGTTAAGTGGAAACTTTTCTATTAAATTATTTTTCTCACCCTACCATCTTTCTGATCTGTTAATACAATACTGGGCCACTTGCCTGGGGTTTCGAAACCGAGAAAAAAAATAAATACACCATAAAAAGCACCTTGATTTGAAAAAAAAAAAAAAACAAAGCTAAGTTCTTCCATGCCTTGGGTTATACCTGTACTAAATAAGGAATGAGGTGAATACACGGGGCAAAGGTTTTACCTAAAGAATTAGGTTTTTTTGGCTTATATTGAAGGGATTTTTTTTTTGTTTCCAAAAAATGGCATTTACAAATTGACCCATAATAAAAATATTTTTTATACTAATGTTTTGATTTAATATTTATAAATTTATATTTGATAATATGAAATTATCTTTATAATATTTGCGGGTAGTGTATTTTATTTTTTAAAAAAATGTTTCAAATTTTATACAAGAAATGTATTGAATTTTATATAGTGAAATTAATTTATGGTAGTTTTATTTTACTAATTTATTATGCATACATTCATACTTATTTTCCCCCTCATCTTGATAGTTTTAACTAAGATGTAATATATATTATATATAAGAAAGTTCATAATACCGGTGTGAGCAAATATTTGCCCATGTAACCACAAAATTGGATCATTCTCTAGCTATAAGTTTTATAATATTAATCCCTCTTCAACTATGAGGTCTTTGGTTTTTATTCTTTTAAACTATAGAAACTTGAATTTTACTCTTTAAAATTATATAAAATTTGAATTTTATCCCTATCGTTATCAAATTAACGATTGTAACACTTAATAATGATTATAAACTGATATTATCATCCTTAACAATGATTCATAACCGTCGGTAAGTGAAATATAAACGATAATTTTTTTAATAAATTCTATTAATTTGATCATAGTGGGATAAAATCTAAGTTTTATATAATTGCAAAAGATAAGATCCAAGTTTTCATAGTTAAAGAAGATTATTTAAAGTTTTCCCTATAATTTATATCAAACAGGACCTTATTACCTATTTTCATAGTTGGATTTTAAGCTTCTTGATTAAAAAATATTTAATAATTAGTTTTATTTTTATTTAAAAATAAAAATGACTTGATAAAAAAATGATGTTATGTTTGGACTTAAAAGTTAAAATTGGTAGTTCAATTACCAAAAATTTTAAATTTTATATGTTAAAATGTTTTGTTTAGCATTAAGTAGATAAATTTTATAGGTTACTTAAATATTATAAATGAAGAATCTAAGTTATCAAATTTGGTATTTTAAATTTAATCAAAATAAATATCATTAGCTTAGTTTTAGTAAAATTTGAGTTTAACTAAAGAATAAATTATTAGTTTATTGGATTAAATAGATGATTGATAGAAATTTTTTTTTAATTTATAGAAAATATATTTTAACAATAAAAAGTAACTTAATTTAACTTGCAAAATAAAATAATGAGTTGAATTGATAATTCTTCGAATAAGTGAAAAAAAAAGTAAAATAATTACTAAAGTTGTGCCTACACTAAATTTATAATGATATAAATATATAAAAATTAATTAAAAATAATAACATATATTTTTTTTTCAAAATTGTAATATTAGAAAAACTTATCAGCTTTTCATATACATTTATCCCCTTCATTCTATTTTAAATATATATTTTATCTCTCTGATCTTTTAAAAATAAGGAAGATGCATGTTGATTTCTAAAAATAGAAGAAGTATAAGTATCTATTTTAATTATATACTTATCACCTTTTTATATGTATTTATCCTGTTTATTCTATTTTAAATATATACTTTATCTCTTCTATTTTTGAAACATAAGGAAATTGGCAAATTGGAGAGGACCTAGTGATTTGTGTTTGTCTTCATCAATAAATTGCATCATATGTGATAATTTAAAAATACAAAAGCTTTATTAGAAAACATTTATATTTCATTTCAGAGCACTTCTAGCATAATGAAATTTCATAATAAATTATTTCTAAAAATTTTTTAGACCCTTAGGTAGTATTTGATTCACGGAATCTTATATTCCTAATAAAGTATACATTCTCGAAAATGTGATTTTCAAGTATATGATTTTCAGATATGTGATTTCTGAGAATATAAAATTCTTATATTTAGTTCAATATATATATTTCTGATAATATTTTTTCACATTCCTAAATACATTATATTCTTATGTTTGGTTCACACTTTATATTCCTAGGAATCTTATTAGTTTTTCAAGAAATATCCTTATCAATTTTTTATTATAAATTTTAATAAATTATAGATTTATTTAAAAATATATGAATAAACATTTTTAAAGACTTAATAAATTAATAATTTAAATTCTATTTGATTAAAATATAATAAATAATTTAATATATAAAATATTAAAATTTTTAAGCATATAAATTTAAAATTTTTATATAATTAATTATATAAAATAAATAGATAATTTCTCCATTGTTGATAATAAACTTTTATTTTCTTTAAAAAGAAAATAAAAGAGAAAGAAAAGAAATAATATCTTTTAAATTTAAATTAAAAATAAACAAAGTTAAATTTTTAAATAATTAAAATATATTAATCATACATTTTATTTTTAAATATTATTTTTTTAATTTTTTATTTAAATAAAAGAAGAAATTAAGTGTTCATTTATTTTATCGATAAATATTTTTTATAAAAAATATTATTTATATATATATTTATAAAAGGATGAAATTTTATTTACATTGATGATTAAAAAAAGTATCTAAAATTTTAAAAATAGGAAAAAGTAAATTTTAATTTCAATTCTTAAATAAGCTAGCAAATCAACATTTTGAATCAATCCTAATCTAGTCTATTAATTATTCAAATTATATGAATTAATTTGCTAATAATGTATAATCTCAATTAAAAACCATATAAAATATTTTATATTTATTTCAGATTATCAGGTTATATTTATAATTGTAACTCCTAAGTCCTAAAAAGCAAAGAAGGCAAAAATGCGAGAATTATACTGTATTAACTCATTATAGTTACAGAAATTAATCACAACTGTGATCAAAATCACAAATTAAAAGAATCAATATATGCTAAATAATAATGTAACTAGAAGTTATGCAATCTCATGTTTTCGGCTAAAATGCAATCTTTATGCCACTTCAATCTGAGCATGCCTCTCCTTCCTTCATGAATATTTTAATCAAACTTAGAAATGCGAGTCATTACCGCAGGAACGAAGCTAGTAGAAATTTTTTTGAACAATTAAAATATAATTCATTAAGAGTTTATGTAAAAATGTGCTAAATTTTGGTTTTTGTATATAAATTAATAGGATTAAAATTTAGAATTTATTTATTTATTTTTTACTTATTTAATATAATTATCCTTGTTATCATGAAAAAATTAAAAATAAAAATATAAGTTAAAAATGAAAATAAAAATAAAAAATTTTCAAATTAAATTAGAATTGAAATATAGAAATTATTTTTTTTACTTACTTAGTATAATTATACTTATTATCATAAAAAATTAAAAATGAGAAATATAAGTTAAAATTAAAAAATAGAAATAAAAAATTTTTAAAATAAATGAGGGTATAGAAGAAAGGGGATAAAATTATCTTTTTATTTTAGTATCAAAATTTTATAAGATGAAAATTTGATATACTCACCTCCTAGGAATATTTGGAGGGAAAGTTAATCTCTAAAATATTCCTAAAAATGTTATATTCCCAAATAAATTTTTTAAAATTTTGAATCAAATATGAGAATACAATATTCTTATAAAATATTTGCAGGAATATAAAAATTATTATATGAACCAAACGCCCACTTAATTTATTTGTTTAACTTTTACAATTCTTTAACAAACTATATATATGTGTGTTTGTGGTAAAAGCAATAATTAATCAATTTAATTTATATATACATAGTTGAGAGTAAAGTACCATTACACTAATAAAATATTGGCAAATTATACATCACATTATAAAAGAATCCATGTATTAGAAATGAAGATTGTATTATATGTGCAACTCATGTCAAGATTTGATATTTTACAATTAAATAAATAAAATATTTTTAATTTGACTTCTAAATAATTAAGTGTCTCAATAAGTAAATTAATAGAGAGTAAAATTTAAGTTTATAAATCAAGTGCTGAATATCATTTGATTAGACGCTTAGGCACATTGAATTGTTATTATTTTTAAGAAAAACAGGTTACGCGGAGCTATAAATCTGTAGCGCGTCGGCCTTGGGATCCTGCTTCCAGACCCAATTCGCTTCTCTTGCAAAGACTTCTGACAAGTTAGGGTTCTTAGGGTCTTATCCGGCGCTGCGGACATGGGTGGAGGCAGTGGCCAGAAGTCCAAGATGGCTCGTGAGAGGAACATGGAGAAGAATAAACCTGCAAAGGGAAGCCAGCTAGATTCAAACAAGAAAGCAATGAACATTCAGTGCAAGGTTTGTATCAAGGATTTAAATTGCGTTCGCATCACAATGTACATAAATATAGAAAAATATAATTATAACGATCTAATATTATATAAAAAATTGCAGATGTAAGGTATTTTAAAAATATAATATTACCAGTAATATTGTGATCCTAGACATTTTTTAAATCACAAGTTTGTATCAAACATTTATGTGCACCACAACGGAGGTGAAGTGCAGGGAGCATCCTGAAGCTAAACACCCCAAATCAGATATTTATACTTGTTTTCCTCAGCTTAAAAAGTGAATGTCTGTGGAAGCGCATATGGAGAGAAGGTAGTATCGTCATGGCCCCTCGTCTGATTCTACATCATTTGATTAGTAATCTTGTCCAATAACGTATGGGTTAAAATTCTATTTAATAATTAGTGATGGGTGGAAAATAGAAATCTAAAACAATTATCTTTAGCAAGTTATCGATCAAAATTTAGCAAACCAAAAAATGACAAGTGGTCAAGGCATGGATATCTGACTTTTGTTCAAGTCAGCATAGTCATGGCCAATAATAATAATAATAATAATAATAATAATAAGGCATGATTGGCGACAGTTGCACACTAGAAAACATGAATGAGTAACGTGACAGGACGATGAGAACAAGAGGGCCAAAAAGACATGGTGCGATGAGAAGCAGCCACGTGTATGGAAAGGTTATGTTCTGACTTAATCCACACCAGGTATCACGAATCTATTTCTGTCTGGGCAATGCCGGCTGGCGGCTGCCGAGTTTGAGAGCAACCATCTGGACTCTGGAGGGTCTAGTCGTACATTTCGATCAAAGCAGCTCCTCTCTTCTTCCCTGTATCGGTCGTTGTCCTTTTTTTCCCCTTTTTGGGTTTCCGGTTTCTGCGTCAAGCTCACGCTTCTTTATATAACTACTTCGCGCGGGAATACAAACGAAAGTGGAGAGAACAGCAACAACAAAACAGAATCAGAGAGAACCCTAAGAATTCCATGGAGGCGAAGTCGAACGGCCCGAACAACCATCACTTGGGTCAAGTCATTGATGGACCCACCAATCCAATGGTTACGCCTCTGCTCACCGACCTGTACCAGTTTACCATGGCTTACGCTTACTGGAAAGCTGGCAAGCATCAAGAACGTGCTGTGTGAGTCTTACAATTTGTTGTCTCCAATTCTTCTTTCCTGAATTATCTAGTCTTAATGGATCATTATTATTTTTGTGTATTTTCAATGTTTTTGACTGATTATTTCTCTGTTGACTACGTTGACTAAAATGTTACCTGCGAAGAAGCGGGGCTTCATTGTTCTAGTTTTATTTAATTTGATTGCATACTTGTTCTCGAATTTCAACAATTAGTTGTTTTAAATTGCTACTATTCTTGACTAATTTGTAGTGGTTAATTGAAATGAAGTCCTAGCTGTTTCGAACATTGAGATCTTACTCTGGTTGAGGGGTAACTGCTAATTTTAACCGTCCATAATTTAACATGTATTAAGTGTATCCGAGACTTTAAATATCTGTGGCTAGAGCATGTCCTAAAATTTTTCACCATTCCACTATCAGATTCATTTCCACAGTTCTACATCGTCCGCAGGATCGGTTAATTACTATCGATTCTAAGAATCCTTAGCATGCACTACTTTTTTCTTGGTGTCTCATAAGAACTGGATATGTTTATAAGAAAATTATTGTTACTGAGCTTGTAATGTGCTTCAGGTTTGATTGCTATTTCCGGAAGAATCCTTTTGGTGGGGAGTATACAGTATTTGCTGGTTTGGAAGAATGCATAAAGTTCATTGCTAATTTCAAATTAACAGAGAAGGAAATTGATTTCATCCAGCAAAGTTTATCCACTTCATGTGAGGTGAGCCTAGTTGTAAATAGTAACCATCAAGAAGACTATAAAACTATCATTTCAATATATTATTAGAATAAATATTATATATTAACCAGATACTGGGAGTTCTGTATCATAAATATGGAAAGATTGCACTGAAATTTAAGTAATAGAAAGTGATGCAGCCGTAAAAGGCTTGAAAATAGGTTGTGATACTTGAGTAAGCGGACAAGTATAGCTACATTCTTTGCAAAGACAGCTCTTGAACTCATATCTTCTCAAGAGAGCTTGTTCTGCTTCATCTGGAATGGTGCAATGTGGAACCAAACCAACCATAAATCTGAAACAATATAGCTGATGATCTTGTTTCAAGTGACTCTAATCCTTGTTTGCAAGTTTATTCCTGCTGGTCCCATTTTTTAACAGATTCTTCTTTAAAATAAACAGTTGGCTTATCAATGTTCATTGATTAAATCTTAGGATGCATTCTATGATTATCTGAGAGGAATTGACTGCTCTGATGTTGAGGTGTATGCCATTCCTGAGGGATCAGTTGTTTTCCCCAAGATTCCCCTTCTGAGAGTTGAAGGTCCAATTGCTGTGAGTACTTGCTACCACTAAATTATCTCCTTATTCAGTTTACAAAATACAATATTTGCAAATACTCTTTTACTTCTAATTTCTGTTGAAGATTATTTATTTCTTAAATTAAATTAATCTGTATATTGTTCAGGTAGTCCAATTGCTCGAAACACCCTTTGTGAATCTAATTAATTATGCTTCATTAGTTACTACCAATGCTGCAAGGCATCGATTTGTCGCTGGAAAATCCAAAGTTCTACTTGAGTTTGGATTGCGGAGGGCGCAGGTTACTGAAAATAACTATTCTGGTGAGTAAATATCCAGACAACTGACTTACCTATATCTTATCAAAAGAATCTTGATTTGAATGTAGGGTCCTGATGGCGGAGTGAGTGCATCAAAGTACTGCTACATGGGAGGTTTTGATGCAACAAGGTAGTCTCTGTTATACAACGTCAATTCTAACATGTTACAATGGAGTGTGATGGGCAGGAACTCCTATATTTTTTCACTTCAACTATGTTGTAGTTATGGTGGTCATGTGTTTTCTTTCTTTCAATTGCATAAATCCTTGAACTACACATTTGACTATAACTTGGTCCTTTGAATTGATTGATTGAGAGAACATAAAATCATACCATATCAATGTCCATTGTTTGATTCAGTTTTAACCAGTACTTCTGACAGGAAGTGATACATCAACATGAACATGTGAATTTCTCTCTTTGATCTTGGAAGAAACATTTTTTGATTTGATGCATTTTTATTTATTATTACCTTCGCTTTTTTATAACTTGGCTTCTTGATATGGTGTCTCAAAGCAATGTAGCAGCAGGAAAGTTGTTTGGAATACCCCTTCGTGGCACTCATTCCCATGCCTTCGTTAGCTCATATATGGTGTGTAGTCATTACACTTGAAATTTTTACATCTGTGATGGTTATCAATGATGTTTCTAATTAAGCATGTGTTTTATACAATATATAGATAAATAGAAATTTAAAGCAGCTTGATTGGTAAGACCTATCTATGTAAAGCAGTATGCTTAAAAGGAATGCACAATTATATTGGATTAGTATCTAGTAAAACGTGCAAATACAAAAGTCACATACTTGTCTTGTTAAATAGTTCAGTAATAAGTAGTGAGGCACTGCAGTTAGTGAACTCATAGTCAGCACAATGTGTTTGGACTTGATGAATCTATTTGGAGATTATAATACTGAGAGGGAGAGAGTTTAGGACTTAACAAAGAGAACTTCTGCACTTAATAGCCTGATCAAAATTAAAAGTGGGAAATGCATCTGTGTAGATGGAATAGGTGAGTCTAGAGAACCAGAGATAGATCTAAGAAATCAAGTAATTTTTCTCCCTAGGCACTCATCATAAAATTCAGCCATCAGACCCCATATATTTGAAGCTAGGCCATCAGGAATGTTGAAATGTTGAAGTCTGCTATTGATATTAAAATATAGTATGGTCTGTGGTATACTCAAGCACATCCTTATCTGCAAAGCTGAGTCATTTGTCAACTGGTTATCATACAGTTAACAACTTGAATCACTGTGTTATTATTTGTCTGCTTTATTTTATATGTCCTTTGCTGTTGTTGTTGTTGTATTTTATATGCCCTTTGTCTGTCGTGTGACTCGCAGAGCCTTGATGAGATTATAGATAAATCACTTCGTAGAAAAGATGATTCCAGTACATGTGAAGATTTTGTTACTTTGGTTCAAACATGGCTGAGCAAAATTCAGGTATGCTGACACCTTTTTTTTTTCTTTTCTTTTCTTTTTTTTTAAATGTTTAGTACTGAGGGTGTTACCCTCAATGCAATTACCTATTTTTAGTTGCTACTACGACAAATCCATGCCTATTGTAGCTTTTCTTCTACCTTGTTTACTCTAGATTACTGGATGTGATGTAATATAAGTTACCAATGAAACTAGTGAAAGCATTTAGATAGGTTTTGGTCATCAAGGAAATTCCACAAAGTTCACCTTTCCTTTATTGCCAAGGTTGCAAATGATTGATGGCAATCATTCTAGCATATGCTTATCTGAGTAACATTATATGCAGATAAATTCTTTGTTCAACACTATTACAAAGATCAAAGTTGAATTCATCCATAATCAAAATACTTGTTTCTTTTCTAATTTGCAGCGTGGAGTTTTTGGGGAGACCAATCAAAGCGAGCTTGCAGCATTCACATCTTATGCTTTGGCTTTTCCTGATAGCTTTTTGGCCCTTGTAGACACATATGATGTACGTATTTATGTTTGACTTTCTTTTGCTTGCTAACAGATGTAAAATGCTTACATGACTTCAGACAATATTGCCCTATAATTGTGTGTAAATCCTACTTGTTACTCCCCTTTTTTTGAAACTAGTCCTTTTCTCACTTTAATTTAGCCATTTCTTCAGATGATGACATTTACATTTGTTTGACAGGTTATGAGAAGTGGAATCCCTAACTTTTGTGCAGTTGCATTAGCTCTTAATGATTTAGGGTATGTAAGGAGGCTTTTCATGGCTATCATAATTCTTGAGTATAGATTTGTACAGTGTGACATATTTTGTATATCTCTTTTTTGGTAAATCATTTGAAATTCATTATAGTTAATATTGGCACACTTTTTTGTGCTTTTCTTGCAAATGAATGAAAAATGAGATGCTATGTTAGCCTTACTTTTGTTGTTCTGCATGGCACTATTGGTGACGGTAACGGGAAGTGGGGTTACTGCTATAGAAACAACTGTTGTGATGATATTAGTAACTTCAAAATGCCATATGCAAACTGATTTCTAAATCCCACGCAGATTTACAAACATGCAGCAGACTGAGATTATTGTAGGGTTGTTCTTTGTTTTAAGTCGTGCAAGAAAATGGAAAGTAACAACAATTTGGATTACTGGAATCTTCTGATTTCCTTCATGATCTCTAGCTTACTCTTGGAAACTTAACCTTGTAGCTAATGGCTTTTCAGACATAAAAAATCCCAAAATTAGGATACAAATTCTATAGGTGCCTGGGGCTGGGTTATTTTTGAAGCTATAACGCAAACTTTTCCTCATTATCTGTTGAAGCATTATTGCTTCATGTCCATAATTTTCTCTCTGCAGTCCACTTGCCCCAAGTGTTTCAGGTGTTTTTAATTTCTCTTTTATGTCACATGTTTCTTATTTTTTATTTAAACATTGGCATTGAATATCATGAATTGGCTAACTCCCCTCCTATGCGTGAAAAGGCCATGTATTTACAATTTGTTGCTTATTTTACATAGCGTATTGTGAAGGTATAAAGCAGTTGGCATCAGATTGGATTCTGGTGATCTTGCGTATTTGTCTTGTGAAGCAAGGAAGTTCTTTTGCTCCATTGAGAGGGAATTTGGAGTGCCAGGTTTTGGGAAGATGACCATCACAGCTAGTAATGACCTCAATGAGGAAACGTTAGATGCTTTAAATAAACAGGTAATCATTAATTCGAAACTGGAGTTTGTTACAGTTCTGCCTATTGGTTCACAAAATTTAGAATTGCAAGAACTACAAGCGCTTAATGTCCTATGACTTTATGCTATGTTTGCTTTATAGGTTTGTATAGGTAAATAAGAATCCCAGTGTGCAATGTGTTAGTGGATAATTAGTATGAGTTATGGGCTTACTTGGGTAAATCAGTCTTGGACCTACTGTAACCCTACGTCTTGTACATATTTTATTATAGATGTAGATGGTGCCTGCCTCATTGTATGTTGTGGCTTCACAAATTATTCTTAACACAATATATCGACATATCCTCAAATTTATTTCATTATATAGACTGTAAGGTGTAGTCAAATAACACTAGGCGTAGAAGTTATGTTGTTGAGCAAGTTGCAAAGTTTTACTGTCTATTCAGATAGGGGAGAGGAAGAATGGAGCAAAAGAAGAGGGATGGTTATCATCCAAAGAAATAAACTAAAAATGAAGAGAAAACCCTCCGTTCCTTCCCTTCATCTTCATTTCGCTTACTCCCAAACAAGTCATTAAGGTGAACGGGACAATAATGGCAATGCATGCTAAAATTTATTGTAATTGAACAGAAATTTCATGTTTCATATTTTCCCATCTATCAAGATACATTACCACTTTAATTTAGCTGATGGCTTTCAATTCCTGTTCAAATTCCCTTTTTGTCTGTCTCCATGTTTGTGTTTGCATTCATGCATAATTTGCACCCAACATGTGAATGGAAAACTAACAGGCTGCATATGTTAGTTTCATATTTTGATTCTTGTAGCCCTGAATTCTGTCATATCTTTTCTGGTTATTGCCTCAGGTTAGAGATTTGCAGGTATTCGGACATTATTTTGATTCCTAGGGATCTTGTGGTATATACTTTTCCACATGCATGATAATCTTCCTGTGGTGGAGGTTTAGTTATGTAAATATGGTTATTCCTTGCGGAAAATTAAAGGAGTAGTGGCGAGTTGTTGGCTGATGAACTTGCAAAGAATTATGTTCCAAGGGAGCTGTTGTATATCCAAGTTATTATAAGAAGCGACATATTCTCTGATTTTGTTAAAACTTATGCATCTGTGGTTGTGTCTATATCAATTTGATAAATTTGTCATAGGAAAGTGAGATAAGACATAATCTCAGCCTACTCTTTCCATTGGATTTTGTTTATTCCTACAGGGTCATGAGGTTGATGCTTATGGAATTGGAACGTACTTAGTAACATGCTTTTCTCAAGCTGCTTTGGGTGTAGTTTTCAAACTGGTCGAGATAAACAATCAGCCTCGGATCAAACTTTCTGAAGATGTTTCAAAAGTTAGATCACTATAAACAGGGCATGTTAGTAGCATTGTCTATTCACCTCAGGTTACTAAATTTTTTTTCCGCCCTTTCTCTTGTTCTAGGTCTCTATTCCATGTAAGAAGCGAATATACAGGTTGTATGGGAAAGAAGGTTATCCCCTGGTGGACATAATGACTGGGGAAAATGAACCCTCTCCTAAGGTATTCTGTTAATTTCATCTTTCCTGGTTACTGTATGTACTACTCACTAATACAAATCCACATGCAATCATTTCCCCTAACATGAAACTGAATTATGGGTGCATGGGCTTAAGTCTTTAGGTGTTATCTTGTTGTTAATACCATTTCTAAACCGGAATTTATTTTAATTGTAGGTGGGAGAAAGAATCCTGTGCCGCCATCCCTTTCAAGAATCCAAGAGAGCGTACGTGGTGCCTCAGCGTGTTGAGGAGCTTCTAAGGTGTTATTGGCCTGGGAGTTCTGGTAAGAACTAGATGATTATTGACAATCATAAAGATGAACCATGGCTTATTGATTCATATATGCAGTAAATGCTATCGGACACCACTTTTATTTTTCCTTGGTTCTTGTTTCTCTCTTTTTTATATTTTTAGATAGAGAGAGAGTAGCGTTACCGCCTCTAAATGAAATTAGAGAGCGATGCATCAAACAACTTGAGAAAATGAGACCTGACCACATGAGGAGACTTAACCCGACTCCATACAAGGTCCTAAAGTTACTCAATTTTATTTTGTATTATTCAAATCTTGCATTGACTTTTAACATTCGTACTTGATCATGGGCAGGTTAGCGTAAGTGCAAAACTATACGAGTTCATTCATTTCCTGTGGCTCAATGAAGCGCCTGTTGGGGAGCTGCAGTAACAAACTGAACAGAATGGCATGCCTTGAGCACCCAACAATTGCTCAGAACAAGGTTCTGATGAAGCTATTCCTTCATACAGCCAGCAAATCTGTTTGTATTCAGAGATCTTTAAGATTACATTGTTCTGTTGTTGAAGTTAGATGGACCGTTATTCTTGACGTGTGAAATAAATTGTTTTTCTTTACAGACAGACACCCCTTCCCCAACCCGCATCTCTCGCTCCTCCCCTCACCAAAAAGACGAGACTCTTGTAATTACCCAAAAATAAGAAAAAAATGCACCTTCTTAATATGGAACATGTCCGACATTGAGGCAAATCTCTGGGTAATGCATGGGAATTTGACCTCACTGAAGTTCAGTGAATGTTTCTTTTATACTAGGAGATATAAATGTTTCTTTCATAGCATGTGTGACAAGTCATTTAACAATTAGATTCAAATCCAAGACAATAAAATAAAATGGCTTATGGCAATATTAGTTGCCCTTAGTTAAAAGATAATTTAGTACATAATGTACCCAACAAATAATGTTGACTAAGAAAAGATTTTTATAACGTATAAAAGAAATTAATTTTGAGAAGAATTTATTTTGTAAAAAAGAGTTTTATATTTAGAAATAGAGGCTAAGAATTATTTTCGAAAGATGTTCATTTAAATGTAAAGGAAAATTACTTTTATTTGTGATTTGTATTAAAATCTTAATAAAATAAAAAAATTAAAAATAAAATATTGAATAATACCTTAGTGTGTATTAGATATCTTTATATTATAAGTTTTTCTTAGGGGACTTTGGTCTGGAAATAGTAGTTTTATACACAATTTTAAAAATTCTGTTAATTTTATATGAAATATACATGTAATAATTACATAAAAAAAAATCCATTGATGAAAGTTGAAAAAAAATTATTTTAATTTCTGTGAAAATTATAAGTTGTAGCTTTAATAAAATTGTAATAGTTCAGGCCCATAGGGACTCGTGGCCTTAAAATTTAATTTTTGAATACAAAAGTAAAATTAAAAAAAAATCACCTGAATAATTTCATGTTTTATCCAAATAAAGATTAAGTTTAGGTAAATTATACTAATCATCTTTGAAATTTGTCCTAATTAAATTTTTAATAATGTTATATACATTGAAAATGAAAATGAGATTCAAAATTGAACTTTGAATAAAAATCAATGGCTATTAATAAATATAGAATAATTAGGTAAATTTGTAAAGTTTAATCTAATGGTTATAAAATATTCAAAATTTAATTTTGAATCTCATTTTTTTATGCCCATAGTATTTTTCTGAAACTTGACACCTTTTATTTTTCAATATTATATATTAACATCTTCCAAAGAAAACCACCGTTATAAAATTAAACAAGTGTGATATGTTTTATAATGTAATTCCATCTAATTATACCACATTGTTCATAGATATTTATATACAAATTCATCTTTTATGTTAACAAGAGACTCGGCACTGAGATATTAAGACGAAAATTACGAGTCTGAGAAGGGCGGTGAAGAATATCATGACCAAATTGCCCTAATTTTTTCTCATTCTATGTCTTTCCATTCGATCTTTTTCATAATCTCTCAGTTTTCGAGTTTCATATTGTCCTTGATATATTGCTTTCAAAGAAAATTATTTTCCTCCAAAATATTCTTATTTATTTTTATCTTCAAATTTTCTTCTTATTTTGCAAAAACTTTTCCTAATAATTGCAAATTCTTGAAAATAAATGTTGTAATTTCAAAAGAATCAAACAAACTGTTTTTTAGAATTTCCTCCAACTTCACCCCTATGATTTTGTAAGGTAGAGCAAAAAATTTGAAAATAAATTTAGCACCATTTTGCTATCTTATTAAGAATGATAATTTTGTATTTATGTATTGGAATCATATTATGTTAAAGATCGATAACAATTTGAATAAATTCAATCCAAACGTAACTCGAATAATAATTATACTATGTTAAATAAAATTATTTATTAAATGTGTAACAATGAACCAACCCATCAAATTTGTTTAACAATATCAATTAATAAAATTTATATTATAAAAATATTTATTAAATTTAATTATTTATTATTTTTTATAAAAATATTTTTAATTTTCAATAAAATACTTTTTTAAGATTTTATTATCATTTTATTAAAATAAAAAAATTTATATTTTTATCATGTACAATTATTTAGAATTTAATTATTCATTATATCTTAAATAATATTTTTAAATTTTTAAAACTTTAATATAAACTTTTGAAAAAATTAACGTGTTTACCTAATTCATTTATTATTCATGTTAAATGAATTAACTCAATAGCAATTCAAACTTATATAAACTCAACTTGATTTTTTGTAAGGATTTTGTATTTGTGTTAAATTATTGTATAGAATAAAAAATCATCAATTCCATATGTTATTCTCAAGGGAGGCTCAGACAATCTGGGAAGAGATTTCGGTAGCACAATGAAAAATAATGCCGCCAAAAGCACAAATTTTAGCAGCACTAATTTTAAAAGTAGCAAATATAGTAGTTGTAGATGATTCTTAACGACCCGCATAATAAGTGAGTACCTTATTTCTTATTAAATTCAAAATTTTTATAAAATTGTAAATACTCCCCTTATTTCATCTCTTTCTTCTTTTTCTCTCAGATTCCAGAATCAGAAGTTTTCTCGATTCCAGATCTAAGGAGTGGTCCAAATCTGTTCTTCCTCTGTTTCCAAATTTCCAAATGGAAATCTAATTCGTTTGGTAGTGAAACAAGTATTCCAATCGAAACTCAGGCATTGATTTCACGTGTCCCAATAATTTAGATATCCGTTTTACCGATGAGCATATTAAAATCCATTTATAAAAGCTTAACTCCCCCAATCATAACTCCCCCGCCCCCATCTTTATTCCCTCCGTATTATTAGGTTAGAATAAATATAACATTTGATTTTTTATTTATAAATAAAGTAATCATTATATTTTTTAGAATTTTATAGTTAAAATTATTAATTTTTTATTTTTATTATTTTATATTTTTTTATTTTTTATTTATAATGTTAAAATAAATAAAATTAATAAAATTAATTATTAAATTTTATTTTAATAATATTAAATATACTTTTATTTTTATTATTTATTTTAATATTATATATAAAAATGAATAATCAAAATAAAATTAAAATTTAAAAATTGATAATATTAATTATAAAATTTAAGGATGTAATAAAAACGAACGGTCCTACATATTGTGTCTACTTCGTTGAGCCTCCTGTCACCTTGACTCCCGGGGCTTCATGGCTCAGATAACGTAGACCAAGCATAAACATCATCATCTCAATTCGTTGTTATTTTTCAAACAGAACGCACCACATCCATCATGCCCTCCACCAGCTCCATCATGGAGGCCGGGTGACTTGCCAGAAGCTGAAAAGGCCGTCAGTGGAGAAAGAGAGATGAAAAGGGAGGAGAAACCCAATTTCAAATTACGTCTCATTTGATAAAATTTCTTTGAAAAACTTAGTCTTTCGGATTAGAAACAAATCTACTTTCAAAAATTCCTTTTCAGGAAGAGAATAATTCTTGAAAGTAAAGAAGATGCATCCATCGTGTTCTTCCTCTGCACAGTATGGTAGCACTGCATTTTGGAACAGGAGTGGAGACCCTATTAGTTGTGAGGATGACTTAGTTAGGCAGCCGGGGTTTTTTTTCCTTATAGGCACAAACAGCAAAACCACCTAATGCGGGTGCCATGCTAACTTGCAGAATGTTAATTTATAAACACACACATGCAGCCGGGGTCTATCACCGTAGAAATTGCAGCCATTGTAGCTATTGTCGGATTATATTATAATCAGAAAGAATAAATTCTGAGCTTATCCTTTCATCTTTCCAGTTTCATCGTCAGGTGATTTAGGGTATAGTTTTAAACCAGTTCTTTTTTATTTAGGGGGAATGACTACTAAATACTGTAAGTTTGTTAGGCAAAAACAGAACTTTCCTTAACCCACAACAAAAGTGATGGACACGTATTTTCGTGTCGGTGAAGAGATTTTGGTGCTACTGATCGTACAAATAATTCACGTGGTACTTGAAGTCCCTGCCTGCAATTTGTCCTCAATTTTTAAATTCATAGTCCCAGAACAAACATCAAGCTCATGTTTGTAATAGTCTTTGGAGAGTCATTTAACTTGTTAAGAAAAAGGAGACAATGCAAAACTCAAAATTTAAGAGGGATATATACGGCTAGACCTATATATCAACAGCTTAAATAATTACATCACACTCGTCGAGAAACCAAGCTATCCGAGTTTAAAGATGACCCCTCATCCTGGTGCTGGTGTGGATTTAGGTAAGGTGCATAGGGTGTAACATCACCTTGGGTTGACTGTGAACAAGCGCAAATCGCCGGGGTCTTATAACTTAAACAGTAAAAACGAAGTCTTGCAGCTTTACCCACCCATAGGCACAACGGTCCCGAATCCTTTGTATTATTGTAGTAGCCATATCAACTATAGGCCTAATTTTGGCCAACTCTTTCTCCAGTGGTATCCTAGATTTAGCCTCCACCTGCATCACCAGGCAGCCTTATCATATTAGCTAATGCAATGTACATACGCTGGAAGTTATGCTATTTCAATCGAAAACCTTCCTCCAAAAGAAAAAATGTGAATAATAACCTTCTCAATGAAGTAAGCAGTATCCAGGATGTGGCAGAAGTATGAAAGCTGCTTGTATAGGTCTGCCTCGGTATACTAGAAAAGTAGGCATATATAGTTTAATTAAATCTTACACGAAAAGTCAGATTGGAAAGAAAACTATTAACATTTGTTAAGGAGGAAAACCTTTCTTAGGAGACGCCCATTGCAACGAGGATAATTAGGGCAAACCGTTCCTCTCTCAGAATCACCTACCAATCGGAGGTTGATACTGCGTGTCGTGTGCTTGCATGTGTCATCATCACACTGGAAACAAAATCAAAGGATGACATGATAGAGATTATCCAATATTTAAAGGGCAGCGTTTCTCATCATGACCTTTAAGAAGTATATTACCATTAGGAGGCCTTTATAGTACATTTGAACAAACTTGTCTGCTTGCCTTTTGACCTGGCATCAAGCACAAGGAACTGTCAGCAGAACTTGGAGGACAATATTTCAATACAAATTTAGTTGATAAAGACATGGTTATGATTACTATTGTTATAGATAAATCTGATATATATGATAACAAAGCATCAACCTGATTGGCTATCATTGCTGGGGAAATTCTACCCACTTCATCTGGACATTTGGGACAACGCAGCATACGCCAGAAATTGTAATTGGACTCATCCGTGTTTGAGCTTGATGGCTTTTCACTTCCTGACAAACAAATAGATTTGGAGATGGACGGACAGTCAAAAGTACCAGAGCAGCTGGGACACGACAAGACCAACGGCTCACAACCCTGGTATCTGCAAATGAATAACTTACTCATTAGAAAAATCGTTTGCCACATTCTATAAATTACCAAATGCAAATGAAACATAAAACAGAATTTCACGAAGAATCTCAAAATTCAAAAGCAAAAAATGCTAACGAAAATTAAAAAAAAAAAAAACAGAACAACACATTCAAATCTTTAAAGTCAACTATTCAAGTTTCAATAGAGAATCCGCTGTTTATATATAGCATCTTCGATATTCATATATTACAAATTAACTCGGTTCATAAAGCACGTTACACATCCACAAAACAGCACTAAGAAATTAGTCGTCATTAATGGGACAGCAATTTTAGGAACAAAATGGGGTTACCTCTCTTCTTCATCAGCAGCAAACAAGAGTGAACTTGAAGAATCACTTCTGGAGGCGTCACTTGATTTATTTTGGAACTGATAACCATTAATAGTTTGTCAATTGCAATTGGAATGAAAAAAATACCCGCCAGAGTGTGAGCCTAAGTGACAAACTAGAAAAGATGCAATCCTTACCCTTGATGAGTCAAGCCCCAAACAATTAGCCAACCTTTCAGGGCTTGTGCCCTGAATTGATGCACAAAGACGTGATACCACAGGATGAATCTGCAAGAAGAAAAAGAATCTACTCAAGCAATGTGCACTAATTGGCAATCACTTATAATTGGCTAAAAGAAAATTTAAAAAGAGTAGGACACCTGCTGTGACAAATAGTAATCAATATCAATCAACCAATGCCCTTCTTCACGTTTTAGTTCATCAGGGTGTCTAGCACGCTGAGCAATGCCTGTTGAACTACCTGAACTACTACCCTGCTTGATTGAAATGCAATGTTAAAAAAAGGATGGCCCTAGACTATCCAACACAAATCCAATACAAGAGAACAAATTCTCTGTTTTAACAACTGATCTTTGAGCAATAATTTAAATGACAAACCTGCTCACAGCAAATTATATAAGGGATTGTATCACCAACTGAACAGCCAGAGTAACCATTTTGCTTCAATCTTTGTGCCACCTAAATATTCACCCAAAAGGCATCCCAAAAATGAATAAGATTATAGACAAACAAGAGAAAAACAGAGTAGAGCTTATTTTATAAAAGAGAAAACATCTTGGACTCACGAGAACATGCGGTTGGTTTTTGGCATCAGGATAGGCTTCAGGAGGTTTAGTTAATGTCTTTGTGATGATATATTTCTCCAGCGATACTTGTCCACTCCTCATTTCTTCTTGCACCTGATTAACATCCACAATCATTATTTTCCAGTTGAGATGAAAGTCAACCCTCCATTTGAAATCACATATCAGAACTTAAAAAATCTTCTGGACCAGGATCGCCCATGCTCTTCAATGCTTTCAGTTGTTAAAGAACAGAAGTACCCTTCTGTGGTCCGATCAAGTTTAGATATAAAGCTAGGCCCTCTCTGGCTCCAGGCCTTTTTTTTTTTTTCTTCAGACCATTGCACTGTAACAATTGAATTCCACTTGACAAGAGCTACTAGAGAGTAATAATCCCGGAGCTCCAATTGACTTTTCCTTCCAAATTCTCCAAGCACATGATTGGTTACTGTAAACAAGGAACTAATGGGAAGGGGGGAAAAAAATAAAAAAGAAGTTCATCATGTCACCTTCATGAGAGAGCTGTGTATTGATTCAACAACGTCCTCGCATGACCTGCAAGCAAGGGCACCATGATAGATTAACAGGTTACGCAACTGTCTCAAATTGTTAGGTAAAACAAAACCGACAATATTAGTGGCGTCAGACAGGAATATAGCATACCCTCCTGACAAAATCTGACTTAGGCAAAAATCTCCTAATTCTTTAGATAATAAGCTCCAGTCACGACGAACAATGTCAAGACCTTTACGTTCAATAACCTGCACAATATATTAATCCCACTTGATTTGTCTTTCCACTAACACATCACGAAAAAGCAAAAGAACATATATTGGGTATACCTCGTATGAATTGCCATCTTTAAATTGCACCTTTATAGCTGCATATTTCTTTTTCTTGAGCAGCAGCATTCTACTGTATAAACCATCGAGATCAATTTCCAAACACCTATATTTCTTGTTGACCTAAGACAAGTAAAACAGAAATGACGGTCATATGAAACTCAGGCACAATACGAGAAAAATAGATAGGAAAACCATCATCTGGCATTAGAATACCCAAAACTGTCATTTATGTTTATTATAAGAGCAAACCATGGATGAAAGTCATCCTCTCGCCTTCTTTCCCAACGATTTTTTGAAGACCTCGCTGCAGCAGCATATTGAAATTTAGACTAGGGCCTGGCCTTCCTCGCCGATGGAAGGATCCAGGATGTACAAACATGTTTTGGAATGCACTTCAAGCCAGAGATATAAAATGAAATTTAAAAAAAGTCCTTTTTTTTTTTTTTTTTTGGGGGGGGGGGGGGGGGGGTGTGGCGGCAATGAGGCAATTCTGTTTATTGCTCTGGCAAACAACCAGAATGTTTATGACATGAAAGAAATCAAATCTTAACCCCTCCACGGGACACTACAAAGGTGCCAAGGAGTTCGCATAGTCAAATCTTACCTCTCCAATAACTTTTCCAGCCATTGCTTTCGCTTTTGCAATATCATCCAGCCCACTATAAATCATTATTGAATCAGTATCGCCGTAGATCACCTAGAAGACAGAATGCAGTACAACAATCAAGAGTTCATGTCGTCAAACAAGACCACTATATGAACAATTTAAACCTTCTACGTCAAGAACTCCAAGAAGCAATTAACAAGGAATATTACCTCTAAGTTCAAGTTGTTCTGTACAAGATCAACAGTACTTTGTAGTATCTCCCTTCCCTGCACAACCGTGAGAGTTGTGATAAAATGTGTGTACACATATACACTTATGTATGTATAAATTTTTTTTTTGGGGCAAATCTATATGTATAAATATTTTGATATTGGATTTAAGAGCAAAATATTAATGTGGGAATAAACCCAGCTAGATTTCTTACTTGTGTGGTGATGAGCTCCGCTAGGTGCTTTGCATAAAATCTGGAATTGGAAAATCCCAAGCATCCATACATACTGCATCATCCACCATATTATTTCAGATAGATACGGAAGAAGCATCACCCACCGTATTATTTCAGGTAGATACTGAAGAACGCACTGTCATTTTGGGTACTAAGACTTCTCAGTTTTCAGCAAGTAAAATGTGGGACCAAAAAGAGACAAACCTGTTTGCGGTAAGCTTCAATGCTTGCTGCTGAATGTCCAGTTGCCGAACTTTAAGACCAGAAGATGCAGTCTTCATCCATGACTTGACCATTCTCCTCCTCTGAACCAGATTTTTCAGCAACTAGCACCAAAAAATAAAAAATAAAAAATAAAATAAAATAAAGAAAATTAAATTATCTAAAGGCGTCTAGTCTCTCTGGAAGGAGAGAGCATCATAAATTGTTCATGCAACACATTGTAATGTCATTTCATTACAATGCATATACCGCATGAAAAGCAGTTGCTGCAATCAAACCAAGCTCAAATAAAACAGATTAGCCGCTAATTCTTGGAAACCTAGACAAAACCAGAATCAATATGCCTTCAGAAGGACATACAATTGGTAAAAAGCATCCAAATCAAAAGCCCAAGACCAACCCATAACAAAAAGGCAATCAATATTTTATTAGGACTTTGCGGTTGCAATTCCTTGCTAACATTACCCCAGGATAACACTAGCCGGGGCCCTGTATTGACGATTTTGACAGGAGACATCAACTATTTAAGTGCAAATAGATTGTTAACTACAAATGTAAGACAACATTGGAAAAGAATTCAAGGGACTGATCAAAGTATACAGACATTAAATCATAACCCCTAAAACATAGAGCATGTCATATTCTGAAAATTCAAAGCCAAGTCATACAAATTTGTAGACACGAAAACTAATATGAGACAGAGGACATATTCAAAATCAGGCAAGTACTTGAGTTCTATAAAATCAATCAGAAAAGGAATAGTGTAAACATATAATTGCAGCTACAGCAATTTTACCTCTGGCAAGACTCCAGTTGTCTTACTAGATGGTAGACGAGGAAAAGATGCATCCGGAGATCTTTCAACCGTTGTGAAGCAGATATTATATTCCTACAAATCAGCATAATAATTTGGACAAAAAACAAAAGAATGCCATAATTACAATATTATGCCAATTTGGCTGAGGACTAAAACGGACATAAAACCTAGCTAAAATGAAAATGACACAAATATAATGCATGTTTCAATAGGCAATGTTATAAAAGCCAAAAAAAAGAAGGTATGTCATCAACCTGAATAATAGAAGGATAAAGACTGTTGAAGTCCAGAAGTAATATATATTTGTCATATAGACCCTTCTTTGGCTCCAAAACCAGTCCCCCGGCATAGGAAGGGGCTTTTCTGCCTTTCTTATGCTCATTGTCAGGAGCGTCGATGTCATAGTTTCCATCATCAATGTCTGCATCATCAAAGTTGGTATTCTCCACACCATGAGTTGCTTTGCGTTTTGACAATTTCGTTTCTTTTGCATGAGATGGAATCTTATCTGGCACTATATATTTCTTTGCATGGAAAGAATGCAACAGAAGATACTCTACCCTCTGTGCCCTTGCACCCTGAATAAGCAGAGGTTAGCTATGTGCTTCTGCCAAGACACAGATCTTTTTCAAACACACAAATGCTAGAAAGATATGAAGACTCACCTGAAGAGTTTTTCCCCACAAGTTACCGCTAATATTAGTAAGCTGACGAGTGAGGGGAAGAACACTCAAATGAAACAAGAGTTCCATAGATAACCATGCATCTGTCTCCCCATATTCAATCTGAATGGATTACAAATTCTATGAGATCCAAAACACACATAAATGCACTGATTGTCATCATTTGTCAGAGAAAATTACAGATGAATTGATTAAACAAAACTTAAATTTAGCAAAATAAGAATGACTTAATAAAATAACAAAAAAACATTTCAACAAATAATAGCACCTACAAATTCAACAAGAGAATCTGCAGACTGGAACTTTTTCGGAACGTCATGTGGAGCAACTTCCTTCCTAACTTTGTTAAGCTGAGTTTTTGCAAGTTCCGTTAAAGAGTAGCTAACCTGGAAAAACCAAAATCAAGAAGTTACAAACTACAACTTAAATCCAGAATTCATGCTTGTTACTATTGTTCAACAAGTATTCTACCTCCTTTAATAGGTCACGAGAACACAAATATGTATCACAAAGAAGCCGACCAGCAATACAAGATATGATCCCAGGACTTGCTCCAGAACCAAAAATAGTGCTTCCTCGAGCAAGCTTAGGCATCACAGAGCGCTTGAGTCGACCTATTTTAGACCACATGCTGCTTTGTACTCTGCAAGCCTGCATAATTATTTTTATGAACATTTTAGGCCCAGTGCTCCCCGGCCCTCAAAAAAAATATGTAAAATTCAATTCCAGCTATGGCAATCAAATTTCCTTCTGGAATAACATAATTAACTTGACTGAGATATGCATGATCATTAAAGGATTGTGGAAGCCACTACCATGAGCCTAATACAACAGCAATTCTCTTAAGGGTGTTAAAGTTCCAAAGATGACAACACATTAAAGAACTGCTTTAAAAATATGCTTCTTATTTAAAATTTATTCGAAAACAGAGAACAACTTTCACCAGCTAATGAGTGTCACAGCAAGTGACAAGAAATTACATCCACAACTATTCGTCTTGCCATCATAATTTTCATCATCATTTCTAACTAAGTACTTTCAAACATCATTAATCCTCATAAGACAGCTACTCTTTCACATACTCATCTATCATCCATTTGACAAAAGAGAAAAACTAAGAACTAAATGACTAACTACAACTGGATTTTCAGCTTAAAATTTGAAGATCATATATTTCATATGAAATTGTTTTTGGAAGAAAAAATCAATATCCCAACCTGCGATCTGTGGAGAAGAACATCCAGGTCAAATCCTGATATGTTATGTCCAACAAGAACATCACTATCTAGCTTGTGCAATTTTATCATCAAACGATTTAACAAAGCCCTTTCACTGCCAAAAAAAAAAGGTAGTTTAGATATTGGTCAAACCAGGCAAGTGTATTCAAGCAATTTTACAATTTCTAAAAAAAGAAGAAAAGGATAATTAAAGAGTAACATGTCTGTGTATGGTAATCAGAACAGTAACCAATCTCTAATTTCACCTGCTTTCCATGCACAGAACAGGTGACCCAGCTCTTGAGTTTCTGTCTGTGACTTCCTTATTAAATCCAAGTGGAAATATGCTTCCATCAAGCTTACGAACAACAGTAAAATGGGTCAGCATTCCAGGTCTCTTCCATTCTGAAGCCAGCATGGGAGTATCAATCTGAAAGATCCAAATACAATGAATGCTGATCATACGTGTTCAGCAAAAGCACAGCTTGTGAACAAATCATGTGAAAACATATTAAGAATTTGAAAAATCAAAATTCGAATGTGAGCACACATGAATATCCATAGGCATAAAGAAAGCATCAATGCAAACAATTCAAGCCCTGAACTCAAGATTTTTAAGGGATGCAAGAAATTCATCCTGATGCCCATGTTTTAAGCCCAAATAAATTTCTCAACAAATGATCTAGTTTAATGGATGCCAGTGCATGCCTGATTATGCGGAGTCAGTATCACAGATATGTAGCACCATGAAATCATATCATCTGTAAACAAACAATTAAAGAAAACAAACTTTTGGATAAATCATTTATAGTTCTGTCAAAAATATGCCGACTCAGTCAGCATATCCACGGTATATCAAACTTAGCTGAAAAATGGATCTGTAAACCCAAACAAGTATAGAGGACATATCAAGTTAAGGGAGTGAATCTTGTTGGGTCTTTCCATTTATGGTCGTGATAATAACATTGAATTCTAATTATTAAATTAATCACGTTCGTTCATGTAAGGTCCAATAGGCTCAAGTCTGTTCCTCTTACTACTATAATAAACCGGCACTCTATTTCATACATCTGACATATTCATTGAATATGGAAATAAACATACACAACACTTAAATGCATATCATTTCCACCCATCACATTGACAAAAAATGAGGTAGCACAATGATGATATTCAAATTATGGTAAAACACCAGCGACTGGACAATAACCATTCCAAACAAACCTTGACCCTGTGGCAGCAGACAATGGATGCTGAAACAATCTCATTTATGTTTTGTTTTTCGTTTATGGTGGTTTTCAAATTTATAGCTGTGACAACCACAGGAGGAATCTCAACACTGGTTTTTGAAGTTGAAATCCTTATATCTTTAGAAGACTCAACAGTCACTTCGAATTTGCACCAGCTCACCTGCAAGCACAACCAATCCACCATTATTAAAAAGGAGCCTGTACTATAAGATAATACCAAATACGTTATGCTTACTACATGGCAACGCAAGAATCTTACCCTTTGAGAAGCTGGGCAGGTAGAGAAGTTTGAAATCAGTAACCATGAAGGCCCCTTTATCTTTCTTTTGATAAGAAAAAGCTCCAAAGCACTGCAGATGGTGTTACAGTTAGTTCACTTTCTTTTTTCATAGCAAAAGTTGAATTTACAAGTATTCTTCAAAGGATGGAATTTTATGCCAACAGTGCAACCCAAAACCCTAGAAACAGCCTCTCCAGTTATGAGGGTAAGGCTGCATACATCAACCCTCCTCAGACCCCACTAGGTGGGAGCCTCATGCACTGAACCCACCCTTTAGTGCATACCCAAAACCTTCAATAAATGCTATTTGCTGCTTTAATTCATAGGGACAAATCTTTTCCCAGACACTGACTGGACTTTCAAAATATTGATAGAACTTCGAGTCACAAAGTTACTACACTTTCTACAACAAGGTCAACTCACATTTTAATCCCACCTAATGATGTAGGCAGCAATTTGACATACATCTAGTGATCAAAAACCAATTTATCTGCATAAGAAGGGAGTGAGAGAGAAAGAGAAGCGAGTGAGAAAGAGAAGCCTCCATAATTCCACTAGAGAAAACCCTCCCAAACTACATCATTAGAGGTTTAAATGTCAATTAATTGTACCCTCAATCTCTACAGTAATGGATAAGTTCCTAGAGCTTATAATCACAAAAACACGTGAGGCAACTCATGGTAATTATAGGGGGGAAAACATGTTTGGGTCCTGAGCGTTAGAAAGTCATTCAATTGTCTTATCACTAAGTTGCATGTTCACAGTATAACTGAACCATGACACATATGGATAGTCTCTGAAGGCTTATACCTGCAATGAGTCCCCAGAAGGGCACAGAAACTTTCTCCTCTTAGGTCTACTGGTAGGGCTGGATCCTGCATTAATACATCCATCAGCAATGACTCAAAACATGGTCAAATACTTTTGGAAACTGTATAACGAATTCATGCTACATCTTCGTAAAGTAATTATTGACCTGAACAGAGCCCAAGCGGGAAGACCTTGGGTATAGTACCAAAGCTGTCAACATCAAGGAATATTGAACATATTCTCTGACATTCTATATCATTTTTCTGAAATATATATACAGATCATCTAATGTACCTTGAATGGGTAATTGATTTTCAGCACATAATTTTCGCCAGTTGGTATTTCAGATCGTTCAAACACATACTTCCTCTGAAAAGTATTAACATAAGAAAAATGAGAAAGAAATGCAACAAGCAATGAATACATATCACATAAAAGCCTCATTTAACATTAGAATGTCTCAATCAGCTAACCTTGACAGGTGCCATGCTAAAGCTAGAAACATCCCGATCTAACAGCTGTTTTGCTACCTCTTCCTTTAGACCAGATACCATGTCCTAAAAAATGTAGAGGCAAAGACAGAAACCATCAGCAGTAGGCCAGAAGAAATATTTGGAAAGAAGTGCAACCAATAAGAAAAGTATAAATTCATGCAAAAAGCTAACCAGCTTACTTGCAGCTTTTTATGGAATTCAGTAGGAGTAATTCGACCCTCTTCAACATCTTTTTCAAGTTTCACCATCTCATCAGTATAATGCAAAGGACGATTTGGAATTGCATAGATACACCTCTGCATATTCTTTACAATAACACAACAACTCTGGTATGACTTCCCTGCTTTCACCTGATTCCCACAAGAAATGCCAGAAGTCAATGATATTTACCCCATCTAGACTGCACACTCAGCAATAGGTAACTAATTGACTTTAACCTCAACTCAACCTTGAAATCTTTAAATCAAAGATTTTGATGTTATGGAAAAAGTAAGGTCAGAATAATTACTACTGCAACCTCAACTCAACTTTGCCATGCTTGAAATCAAAGATTTAACTTTATGTCAACGTTGGTACTTTACACCCAAAAATTGTAATCTTATGGTGAATGAAAATGCATTCAACTTATCCGTGCAATGGAAAAATAACCTAGAGATGATTATCACCGAAACAAATATATTTTTCTGACATTGATTAGAGTCGACCTTAATGCATAACACTAAAAACACTATGTGAATGAGAGAAATAAAATTAGATGCACTTCTAGCAAACAACTAAGAGGCAGACATTGCTCTGAAAACATTATTTTTAGGCCAAAGGGGCATGAAGAAAAGGTTCAGCAGGGAAATTTAGGAAATTCGTAAAATGCCATCATTTTCAAGTATATTAATAATAAACATGATAACAGAATTTGGAAAGAAAATGCAATGGTTGAGATTCTTGAGAATATGAACCCAACACTCAAGTAAAAAAAGGGGGAAACCTCAAAAGTATGAACTGTTTTGAACTATTCATATGCATCACTCAGAAAAATGGAAATGCAAGATGTTGTCATGACAATCTTGAAGGGCAAAGACACATGGTGTATTAGTGTGTGGGCATGCACCACATAGGCAATAAAGCATCTATCCTTATGCTTCAATAAGGCTAAACCTTGTTCAAAAATAAACTTAACTTCAGATTAGATAGTACAGTAGGAACATGAATTAAATACATGATTAATTGTTTAGAAATTCAGCACTGAGACAGCTAAGGTACCTTCCCGAATAAATATAATGTGCCCATGTTAGCTCCGTAGGACTCTTCATGGGCGTCAAGTATGTAGAAAGGAAGTGAACCATCTTCCTCCAAATTAAATTCTGAATTTTCTTCAGGGTTCGAAGCATAACTTGCCTCCTTTGTATCAGAGAAATCAATATCCCCCCCATTCCTTGCAGCCTGCCAACCAGCAGTGGCACTCAGTCCTGGATCCTCCTCAACTTTAATTTTTGCATTCAATGTAAACACTTCCTTCTTCGCTGCAGGCTTTGCTTCTATTTCAACACCATTAAGCATTTTCTCCTCAGTTACAACTCCATTAATAGGACAATCAGGTGATTGCATGATTGATGCCTGGCCATTTTCACATTTGACAATTTTTGCATCGCCTAAATCTTCACCACATCCTTTATCTCTTCTTGCTTCGCAGATTACCTCAGTGTCCAAACCACAACCATCACTTTCTAACACCTTGGCCGACTCAACTTCACTTCCGGCAACAGCATCAGGCAATAAAGTATGTCCCGCCAAATCAGGAGTCCCAAATGATGGTTTCTCAACCTTAAAATTATTAATGGGCGCAATGTCACTCGCGCCAGACGTTGATTTTGTTTGCCTCCTTCTACGCCTTTGTCTGTCACTCTCATCCGGTGCAAACTCCGCAATGACATCATCAACTATACTATCACAAGAACTCCCCTTCCCTTTGTCATCCCTGCTTTTCTTAAAAACTGTCGAAGTGAACATCGATGACAATCTCTGCCCTCCCATCATCGCCGCCGCATTAGAGAGGGAAGAATTTGGTTTTTTAGGCTGCGGATCTTTCTTCTCCACCTTCTTCCTTTTCGGCCTCTCCGATTCACCATCTGATTCATCGGACGAAAGAGTGAATCCAGCTTTTGACCAATCCTCTTCCTCACCTTCGTCGCCGTAGCCAAGGCCGTCATCATCAACGATGAAGCTTCTCGCTTCTTCCCGACGCTTGGCAACAAGAGCATCATACTCGTCCTCGGCAACGGTGTCATATATAGGGTTTTCCAACTTGATTTGAAATCCACCACCATCGGAACGGCGACCCCCACCACTGCGAAGAGCTTTTAGGCGTTCCAATGCTCCAGCACGTGCAGAGGCCTCAGCACCTCTACCTCTTCTCCTCCCGGCGGTGATTGGCTGTTCATCTGCCATTCTCACTCCCACTCTCGGTCACTGTCCAGAATACGATGCTCAAGAGTCAAGACCCATCAGAAAAATATCAAGAGTGAGGTGTTTTAAAAGAAAAGCGCGGGAAAACATGCTAGTTTTGGCGCCATAGACTTAGGCGTCATTTGGAAGGAGACTAATCAATCGTCGTCGTCGTCGTCGTCAATATCAACGGAGGAAACCACCAAATCACTTCCCAAAAAACTCGGTTAAGATCAAGGGTCGAAATGTTTTCGTACATTAATATTAATCTAATATCAATTTCAAAAATTTTACCACTCAAATTAATATTGAAAGAATTTTTTACATTGATGTTAAATTAATATAAAAAAATTTCCAATATTAATTTAACGTATATCACATCTTTTACCTATGGTTGGTTGAAAGAAAAATAGGAAAAAAATTAAAAATTAGTTTAAAATTAAAAAAATAAAATTTAAAAATTTTTATGCAAAAAAATAATGTAATCAAATTTTTTCTATTTATTTTCCCTCAAAATAAGTAAAAGAAAATTTTAAAATTTAAACTTTTCTATCATTTTTCTTCTCTTTCTTCTCAATCAAACAAGGATTGGGTAGCAATTTGATGATTTCCTCGAATCAATATTAACTAAATTGAATTCTTTAAAGAGTAAAGTAAGATATTAAAGATGTAAATAATTATAATTTTAAAAATTATTTTTTAATTTGATTATTATTTATTTAATTTTAAATCATTAATTTTTATTAAAAATTACAATATCTCATCTTACATTCTAAAATATATTTTGTACTTTAAAAAATGAAATTCATAATCAATCAATTATTTATCTATCTATTTATTTATCCATTCAAACTATTAAAATATAATTTTTAGTCCAAGTGTCATTTTCTAATAGAATAGCTCTTTCATAGCCAAAATAAAAATTAGGATATAGATACCTTGATTAATTAACTAATTAATACATGACATATGATATATATAAATAATTAAATAAATTAAATTATGACACATGAATAAAAAATAACTAGTTGATAAATTTATTTATAGTTTTAATTTTACCCCACACTCATCAAGAAATTATATTTTCCTCCCTCCCTTAAATTTTTTATACTTCATTAATTAGTTTAAATAATTTTATTTTAATTCTATATACACATAATCATGAAAATCCAATTCTAACTCTTATTTTTTTATTTGGTCTTAACAAAATTTAAATATTTAAGTAACAATACATCAAATAAATCTTTCAAATAATAAAATAAAATATTGATTATTTGAAGATAAAACAAATTAAGTACATTGTTACATAAATTAAATTAAAAATTTTGAAAAATAAAAATTTTAAATTAAGTACATTATTTAGAAAACTTGAAAACAATACATTATGAAATATAAGTTCTAAATGTTATTTAATGGTTAGTTGAATAACGTAAGTTTAGTACTTTTAATTTAATTTTATGGATATCCAACTAAGAAAATCTAACCCCATTTCTTATTTTTTTTATTTGAGCTTACAAAAAATTTAAATAGTAACAATAATATGTGAAATAAAACTTTCAATTAAAAATAAATTATTAATTATTTAAACATGATTTCAAATAAGAAATTAAACGTGTTATTTAAAATATATTATCATAAATAAATAGAGTTCAAAATAAAAAGTTAAAAAAAATTAAACTCATACCTCTTTCATAAATTATTATATTTATATGATTAACCTTATATTATAATTTTGATAGCCAAATGAAATTTGTAAAAAAATAAATTAAAATATGAAATTTATGATTTTTTATAGTTTAATAAATATTAAAAAAAATAGTACTGATTAGTTACCTTGAATTATGGAGTTTGGAAGTGAATTTTGTAGAAAGTAAAATGAAACATGAGAATTTTAATTTTTTAAATATAAAGAATTTATAAAATTAATATCAAATAATTATCTTAAATTGTATGATTTGTTGAATGATTTAAAAGATTAAATTTATTTTAATAATAATTTATAAATTTTTTATGATCCATGTATTAGCCTTAAGGCTTCATGTGATGAGTTTTGATGATAACAAATAAGTGTTGCAATAACATTGTATATCTTGTACTGAATTGATAAGCTTTAATAGACATACTATGTTATAGTTGATGCAAATATATAGTATGATGATTATACTTGTCATTATATATGCATGATGACAAATGAATGTTATAATAAAATTATATTTCTTTATACCAAAATGTTATAAAATACTCAATAGACATGCTATACTATGGTTAAAATAACAATATTTGATAATATGCTTAAAGAATGATATTTTATACAAGCATTACTAAGCATATAATTAATCAAGATATATAAAAGGATGATTATGCATGTTCTTGTGCTAATTGATTTTATATGAATCATGCATATCAATATCTTCATATATTAGATTGGACTAACTATATTGTTTGCAAGGTTAATGAACTTGTATATAGGAAAGTCCAAGATGAAGAAAAGTGAGCATTGGAGCAAATGAATAGAAGATCACATTATACTCAACTCAAATAATAAGGAAGAAAGACAAGAAAGGAGATGTGATCCAAGCATTAAAGGTTGAGAAGATTAAAGTATTTGAAAGCTTGGAAGCATCAAGAAAGTCAAGGAACTTCATTGGTATAATATCTCACTTTAGGCTTAGACTTTCTTATAAAATAGAGTATTTCATGATAAAGAGCTCAAACATATTTTTCATAATCTTAGCTTGATCAAAATTCTTTAAAAGATAACCCACAATCATGTTTTTACAAGATAGCTTATGAGGACATTTCAAAAACTAATGAGATATGAGTTTTTTATGTTTTCAATTTTGACCTTTGGTCATTCTCTCAATCATATCTCATAAAATACTCATGATTTTACTGTCAAACTTTTTCCATATGAAAATAGACTCAATGAGCTTTCCATGGACTTATCATTTGCTTAAAATGATCAATATATGAAAGAGTTATGATCTCTTCAAATTGAGTCTAAAAACTAGCTTTTTGCATGATAATCATTTTTGATGCGTGCTCATTGTTTTGATCATATCTTGAAAAATACAAAATGATATGAGCATGAAATTATTTTTATGTGAAAATATACTCAAAGGGCTTTCTATGGACGGGTCATTTGCTTAAAATGACTAATATATGAAAAAGTTGTGAATTTTACAAATTAAGTCTTAAAATCATATTTTTACTGATTCACTGTTTCTGATCTTTGCTCATTTTTTTGAACATATCTTAAAAATTACATCAGGTATAAGCATGAAACTAGTCTTATTTGAAAGCATACTCAATTATCTTTCCAATGATAGGTCATTTGCTTAAAAGAGACTTAAAATGAAGAAGTTATGACCTTTTAAAGTTAAGTTTGTATTTTTACCTGGGTGAATCGATTCCAAGCATCCAAAGAGCAAACTGGTTTGCCCAAATCGATTCCTGAATCGAATCCAGCCATTCTAGTGCACGAATAATGGCTAGTAATGGCTAGTTTTTATTCCTAATAACCCCAAACGACTACAATACTCTATGGGCTTCATATATAAGCTAAGAAACACGAAATACAAAGATGAGAGAGCCTAAACATCAATTGTAAATATCATTTTACATCCTTCTTCATCCAAATCATGATTTGAGCTTAAATTTCTGAAATTCTTCTATTCTTGGTGCTTCATTTGTATTATCCACTCTTTAAGAGAGTTTGTATCAATTGTTCTTCATCACATATCTTTTCCTAATTGTTAAGGGTGAGACATCCCTTGAAAAAATTTAGAGAGGGTGAGGTATCATTTGTAAAAGAGTTTTAGCTTAAGGAAGAGCAAGGATTGAAGGCTTCTTCAAGTGCCAATTGAAACTTGAAAGGATACTGAATTAACACAAGCTTGGAGAGCTTGGAGAGTGGATGTACACCTTAGTGAGGATATCCAAGGGAGAAACCACTATAAATCCTTGTGTTTGATCTCTCTACCCTTGCTCTTTATTTTTTCTGCACCTTGCTCTGTTTTCTGGTTTTTCCTCTGCTCTATTTTTGTTGTTGCTGGTTATTAAATGCATTCTGTTGAAAAGCTTATGTTATCACTTGAGTAATTGAATGGTTGAAAGAGAAATACTCCCACATTGATCTTGATGCTTGAATAATTGAAAAGAACTCCATTTATGATTATTTATCTATGCATAAACTTCATGATTATTTTATCTATGCATAGTTAATAACTAGTTAGATGAATTGTTCTTCAATATTGATCTTGTTGATTCAATAGCTAAAAAGAATTCAATTTATGCATTGGTTTCTTGATTCTTATTTATACATAATTGAATGAGTTACTTTGCACAAGTGAATTAAATTGTTATATCTTAAGTGCAAACATATTCATAAAGTGTCTTAGAAGTGTTTAAAGCAAAATTATTTTTATGACTTCCCAAAATAAAAAGCTTTTCAAAAAGAATTTGAAAAATAAGAAAAATTTTAAAAATACTCAATTCACCCCCTCTTGAATGTGGGTTGCCAAGGCCAACACTATATATGAGTGAAAGATAATAAAAAGAAAATAATTAAAAATATAATTTTAAAATATAAGAAATTAAATTTTTTGCTTATTTTATATTTTAAATAAATCATGTATTTTTAGTGCTAATTTTTTTATTAACTAATCAAAAGCATCTTAATTTTATACAAAGTAATCTCAAATAATATGTACAATAAAAATTAAATATAAAATGTCAATGGACTTAAAATTTAATATTTATAAATGAATTGATTTTATAATATTATTATAAATTTAATATATAATAATAGAATAAATTAAAGCCCTGGATGTGTAAATTACTTATTTAAATGATTAATTTTATATTGAATTTAGAATTATATAAAAAATTAAGATTACAAATATAAATAGTATATTATAAATATTTCACTTATTTGATAAGTTTCTCACCATTTTATCTTAATAATTCATTTTGACATCATTAAAATCATATAACTATTATATTGTCATGAAGTCAAGGTATTAATAATCAAACTTTTACTTTGAGTATTATAAAATTATCCTTTCTAATATAATTACTATTCTTCTTTTTTTCATTTTTTCATTTTTTTCTTTCATCTTTTCCCTCTTTCTCCCCCTATGTCTCTGTAACTTTCTCCAATCACCTTTGTTTCCCGCTCTTCTCCCATACCAACACCTCTATCTCCCTCTTTTCTCTTATGCTGATGACTTTGGCTGGCAATTTCTTTTCTATTTTTTTTAATTGTGAGCCCTTTCTTCTTTCTCTATCAACTACCATCTACAAAAACTCTTCTCTTTTCTCTTTTCGTTTCATTATTCTAATATTTTTAATCAAATAATTTCGCTTGTCCTTACGATTTGATTAATTTTACTAATGAAAAATCCCTCAAGGTTTGTTTGTACAGTTTGATTTTTATCTTTTTAGGTATTTTTTAGTCAAGGGCGAAAATAATATTTGCTTTTTCAATTGCATTTTAGTGACTTGCTTTTATGCTTCTGCTTTCCTCTATGTCCATATTCAACCCTTTCTTTATGATCAAATTATAAAGTTAAATTATAATTTAATTCCTTATAATTTCCTATTCTTTTTAAATGGATTCCTATAATTTAATTGTTTCAAATTAGATATTTATACTTTCATTTAAATTCTAATTGGATTCATACTATTAATCTACCATCAATTTTAAATGACATGATAAATGATTTGTTGATTAAGCTTGAAATATGTTAATTTAGAGTTACTACGAAAACATTGCAAATACAATTTAAATTCTTATATTTTCATAATTTTTTTAAATAGATATCTATAATTTTTTAAAATTTTTAATTAGGTTCCGATTAAATGGAAAAAAGAAGAGGAAAAATAATAAAGTATAATAATTAAATTAAATTTTGAATATAATGTCATTGATATTGAGGTACACCAAAGACATATTAAATTATTAAAATAATATTTCCAATAAATTAGTAATAATTTACAATTTGATCAACTAAAAATATTACATCATTTACTAAAATTTAAATTTACAGTTTGTCATAAATTAAAGTAAGATAATTATGCATTAAGTAGTTCAAATAAAGTACTAAAACTTTAAAGTAAGAAAAATAATTTATTTATTTTAATTTAAATATATTATTTTCCAATAATGTCAAATGCTTTAAGGAGAAAATTGATTTTGCATCCTTAAGCATATAATGTAAAGTGAATATAAGATGAATATATCAAGATATCCTTTTCACTACTTGTACAAATTGCATGTATGCACAAATATATTAAATTTGTCTCATTTTTTTTAATATTCTATACTCTATAATCTAATTGATAAAATTTGAAAAAAAAAGGAAAAAATTAAAAAAAGAGTTTTCTCTATTCTTATTTACACAAAAATAAAATAAAAAAAATATTTTTTTCATTTGCTTAAATAGAAAAATAAGATAAAAAAATAAATTAAATTGAATGATAAATTTAATTACCTTTCAAACCAGATTTTGAGTTAAAAAATCAAAGAAAAAATTATAACAATCCCATTTTCACTTATTTTTTACTTATATGTGTTAAGAAAGTATTTTGATGGGCTCCACTCATTTTTTTCTCTTTTATCCATTCTCTATCTTACAATTAAATAAAAAAATTATTTTTTACATATTTTATTAAAAAAATCTTTCATTTTCCATAAAAACAAACATAGGTTTAGAGATTGTTTGTTCTGTAATTGCTATTCATAATTATATCTTAGAAATACTTCTCAAATACCATTAAAAAATATGTGTTATCTCTTACAAAATTATCATTAATTCACATTAACATATTTAAGCAAAGGATTTACATTATACTTTTAATTAAAAATTAATAAAAATTAGAATCATTCAATTGAAAAAATTTAAAGTAGAAGTATTTAGAAAAAAATTATAAAATTAGAAGAACTTGAAATGTAGTTTGGCCTTTTTTAAAAAAATGAAAATGATGTCAATACTAATTATGAAAGATACCCAACTTGTACACATAAATGTAATAAATGAATTTCATCTATATTAATCTAAATATATGAAGTGCCAATAATGTCAATTGTATGTTATTATTTATAAGTAAAAATATATTCTCTAGGTCTTTGCCTATATGTTTTGTTGTTAGTGACAATAAAAGGTATAAAAAAATATATAACTAACAAAATGGATTAGATCTATCAAGCATGCATAATAAATGAATAAATTATTCAATATAAAAGATATATAATTTTATCTAATCAAGTAATAAAAATAATTATAGTTTTAATTTTTTAACTTATTAAATTATTTTATTTTTAGCATAAAAATAAATTATTTATTCTTATTAGGAAGTTTTAGTACATTATTTATTTGAATTATTTAATATATATTTAGCTTATTTTAACTTATGACAAACTCTAAACTTTAATTTATTAAATGGTATAGTATTTTTAGTTAATTAAATTATAAATTATTAGTAGTTTATTAAAAATATTACTTAAATTATTTATTATGTCTTTAGTATACCTTGACATCAATGATACTAAATTTAAAATTTAAATTTAATTATTATACTTTATTATTTTTCTTTTCTCTTCTTTCTTATATTCATCAAGGACATAATTCAAATTTTTAGAAAGTATAGGAATTTATTCAAAAAATTCATGAAAATATAAAGACCTAAATTATATTTGTTATACTTATGTGACAATTAAGTTGGTATATTTCAAGCTTAGTTAGCAAATCATTTGTCACATTATTTAAAATTAACAACAAACTAATTGTAGGGACCCAATTAGAAATTAAATGAAAATATAAATATCTAATTCAAAAATTTTAAACTATAAAAACCTATTTAGAAATATTAAGAAACTATAGAGATCTAGAATATAATTTAACCAAATTATAATTAATAGGTATGGTGGGAAATAAAGTTTCTTTTTTTGTATATAATTTTTTATGCTTTATAATGATATTAGATATTTTTCATTTTTTAAAGTGAATGTTTTTGTAAAAGTTAAAAGAAACTTGCTAATTTTTTAGTTAAAAGTACACAATCTATACCTAATCTTTCTAAGTCCAGCAAATTGGAAATTGATTTCCTATCCTTTACAATCTTCTATTTGCAGCAAGAATTATCAAATTTAGAATAAGTATGCTCCTCATTTTTTGAGAAAGAAATAGCATGGAAGTAATTTTTATGTTTTAAAAACATATATACTAAATTTATTATCTTACATGTATTTTTGCTTGATGTTGAGGTATATGCAATGGCGAAAACAAAGAAGGTTAGGCTGGGCCCCGGCCCCTCCTTTTTTTCAAAATTTTATATATTATATATTATAAAAAATTATATTGCCCCCTCATATTTACATTTCTGCCTCTGCCATTAGGTGTATGGTGAAAACATAATTCTCAATGGATGGCATTCTTATTTGCAAAAGGAATTATGCAATTTGCCATAAAACTTTGATTCAATATTCCTCAAAAGTAATGGGAAATAAACTAGAATTTTTAATATATCATCTCATATTTAATTAAGAGTATAACAATAAATATAACTGGATTAATACCATTCTATATTTCTATTTGTTTTAATTATTTTCCTTTATTATACACTTAACGAAATTGTAAACCTAATCTCTAATTTGGAATAAACTAAAAGTCATGGGATGTTGTTGCATTTGATAAGTCAATATCTTTCAATGTTGAATCACAATACTTAATCAGCTAAGTAAGTTGGTGGTTTATTACTTCAATCATTGCTTCTTCCAACAACTTGCTTGAACTTATGCTTTTTTCATCTTTTTCTATCTAAAGTATAGATTCTATTTTTTTAAAAAATGTATTGCTTTTTGTATATGGCTAGAATTTGTAAGCATATATGTATTAGTGAAATATTTATTTTCATATGACTAAACAAAGCCTTTTCTAAGCAATCGTATTTGTTCACTATAAGGAATAGCTTCACCATGGCTATTTCTAAATCAATATCAATATAATTGATATTCACATGAATCTTAGTACTAAAGAAATATTGATTTCTTCAAACATATTAGGCTCCAATTAAGAATCTATAGGAAGTTTGAGAGGATTACAAATATATTATAAGCTTAAATGCCTAGTTTGAGGAAAATTGGATATACAAAATGTACATATTTACACATAATAATTTACACATTGATTATCTTATCTACTCACGTATAATTTAATTATTTATTCAATATTTTTATGCAATAATTTAACAACATTGAATTAACAATAAGATTAGTTAATGTAAAATTAAAAATAAAAAAACTATGTTTGAAATTTAAACTTATCCATAAGAACTAAATAAAAAATTATAATAAAATTATATAAAAATATTGAATTAAAAAGTTATAATTTTTATCTAATTAAAATTTTAAACTTATCTTGTAACAATTAAATAAAAACTTTTTACGGTATAATTATGTAAAGACAATCAATTAAAAAATGTTATGTTAATAGCGTGGCATTAGTTCCTTACTTTAATTTTGGTATTGATGTGAAAAGTTATGTGTTTTCACTTTTCCTATACCTTGCTTAAATAACTAACAAATGTTATATGATTTTGTGCTTTCTTTCTGCAAATTTTAAATTAGGTTATTAATAGAAAAGCCCTCACTAAGGTAGTTAGTAGATATCTTTGTAGCAATTCCTTCATTATGGAAAACAAGTTATGGCATCAGGTGAAGCACTATACTTCCAACATTATCTAATAGGAGATCTTAAATCTCTAAATGTGAATGCCATGCAAGATGCAAGAGATCTATTACTAGATTGGGAAAAGAATGAAGATGCACATTTCTAAGAAATTGGTGTATTAATGGTACATATTCTTAGTTCTAAAGTTATGAATAGAATAACTTTTAAGAACAATTTACATAAATTCTGAGCCTTTGGAAAGAATCTTAGTATCTTAAATGTTTGCATTAATAAGTATATAGTTAGCTTTTCAACTAAAGAGCATTTAAAGCATATCATAGAGGGTGCATGTTGGAATATCTTCAAAAAAAAATTTATAGTGAGGTATTGGAATATGACTCATAGTGCAGAAGATATAGTATTAGACATTATGCCTTTCCGAGTACAATTGCACAACATCCTTTCGGAATTTTATAGTGAAACAAATACGAGGAAAATTAAAGATGGATTAAGGATTGCCCTTGCCATGGAATAACTTTTTATCAATGGAGGTTTATAGAAAGGCTTCCTATAGGTGAGAGTAGCTTTTTCAGTGTATAGATCTATCTTTATAGTAATGTGACTTCCTAAATCACCCATTGAAAAGGCATGGGTAAAGTTCAAATATAAGAAATTACAACATTTTTGCTTTAGGTGTAGGATACTTAGTTATGAATAAAGAGAGTGTCATAACCCCTATGAATAAGGACCAAAATGTCCACAACGTAAGAGATAGTGGCCATGGTTACAAACAATACCTATTTATGACTAAGGTCCGATAGACTCTACACTCACAAGGAAAAGGGATATCATATTTCTTAATGGTTCAAGTGAACAACAAAATGCTGATTACTCAATTAGGAGCCACCTTTCTAATACACTTGAAAATGAACAACATAGGCATACAGGAGCTCCAAAGAATTTTTGTTAGTGAAGCCTCCTTAGAAATGAAATAAAAACCTATAAATAAGATAGAATCTAGTAGGACAAAAAAGAGGACTACACTAATTATGTGTAATATCTCAAATTCAAATTTTACAAATTTCAACAATTGTGGGTAAATATTTATTTACTTAGTTAACAGTTAGTTTTAAATTATTTTCCATAATAAGGTTTTGGAGTATTGAAATGATACTTATGAGAATATTTAAAGTTTACTTATTTATTTATATATATATGACTATTAGTTTAAAATGGTTTTTTATAAGGAAGGATACAAAATAATTTATTTATATTTAATGAATTATTTTTAAGAGTTTTTGAAAGTTTAGAATGTATTTATTTTTAAATAGCTATTGTTGACTTAAGGCTTATTTAAATATTTTCCTAAATATTTATGAAGTAATTTGTTTGTATTTGGAAGATCATTTTTGTGAACAATGAAAGTTGAAAATAATTTAAGTTAACATGGGTACAAAGAATTATGAAATAAATTGTTTATATCTGATAAATTACTTTTAAGAAGTGTGAAAATTTGAAATAATTATTTTAAAACTTTTTATTTATTAGGCTATTTCAAATATATATTTACATGCATGTATGATAGAAAGAATGAAAATAATTACGTTAGAAGTTTAAATAAATTAGTCTTTATGAAGATGGACTTTAGTCAAACAAAAAGATGGTTGAGATTTGATCAAAGTATAGGCTTACAATAAGGTGAAAGACATTGAATAAAAACTTTTAGTTATTTTTTTTATATATATTTCTTTCTTTTTTCAAAAAGTATCTTCCCCCCTTTATTTTAATTTCAGCTAGTGTGTTTCTCTCTTTTCACTTATTTTCCGCCACCTCCACCTCTTTCCTTTTTCCCTTTTCTTCTCTGTTTGGTTATCGTCGTCGGGTTTAACATTTTCCGGTCATCACTGTCACTACTAATATCTTACATGTCTTCTTTACTTAAAGCTTTAGCTTAATTGTTGTTTACGGGCACGGGAAGGTTATGTCCAGTGATAGAAATAACAGCAAAAATATTGCTTCTTTTGAGCTTGTCCATCGTGAGCTCCTTTGTTCCGGCGGCATTACTTGGTAAGCGTCTTTCATGACTTATGGTGGATAATAGCTATTGAATAGAGGCACGGCCAAAGATGGATAGAGCTATATGACTCTTTTTCATTCACCAACATTCTGGTGAGTTTGTGATGCCAGTAAGCTATCAGAAGCCCTTTTTGGAGGCAATGAGTGTTTTTATATCACAAAGTTCTAATTTTTATGCTATTTTACTGATTAATCCAAGAAATTCCTTTTAATACATATCTACAGCATATGATGAAGATTTTTATATTATAAGATACTAATATAAGATAACTAAGATTTATATGGACCATTAAGATCTAAATACATCATTAATTTTACTAATGTTAAGTATTTGAAGTTAAACTAGAGAAACCCATTTTCTATGTGTTTGGAATATACAATAACGACTTAGAAAATTAGAGTTTTACAATCTAAATTGTCAAAATAATAAGATTGGAGTAAAAATGAAATATTATATCTTAATGTTTATACTGATTTAAAATCTGATTCAAGAATACCTATTTATATACTTTTGTGATGTATGATGATACATATAAGAAAATGCATTTTTTATGCTATAAGTTACTATAATACTATAAATTGAATGTTTATGGAATGTCATATCTTACATGATTCCAATAAGAAAACCCATTTATAACTATTATAGGTTCTTACTAATGATTCTAGAAAATAGCATTTTTATATTATAAAAAAATAGAATAGAATATCATAGTTAAAGTTTTCTTAGAATATTATATCTTAAGAACATGTAAACCTTAAACTTGATTTGGAAAGTCCTTACCTTATATTATTTGGATATTTGATATAACAATGGTGAAATAATGATTTTAGGCTTAAGAGTTTTAGATGATTATATCTAAAATATATCTATATTGTGAAAATCTACCATTTTTATATATGGACTTCAATTTTGGATATTTTTAATGGGTGTGATTGTCACGACCTTAATCGAATCATGATCAGTGTGGAATCCCTTTCCAGTTTCCACCAATCTATTCTTACTTAATTATCTTTATTCAGAATAACAAATGGCGTGCATTTATAAAGATTCTAGCATTTCAGAAAGAAAATATTCAATGAGATTTCTACAAAAGATAAAGAAGTTAGGCATATTTATAACTCTCCCAAAATAAGGGTAAGCAAACCTAACTAACTTAAGAGGAAATTAGTTTAACATTCCCTTTATCTAATTCTATGACAAATAAGAAGCTTAAAATATTCTATATATATAAAATTGTGCTACCAAAATATGATTAATAAGTTCCCATAAACTTAGCTCTAAGGAAGAGAAAGTGGAAGCTGAACCCAAGAATCTATAAAATAAAATATGGAAGAGTGAGTTTGGGGCTTGGTGAGTGAATAATTTATAAGAACAATAATAATTTATAATAATTTTCCCATTAGACTATTCTCCTTTAACCAATCATATCATATTTAAACATATTAGAAATCAAGAGTCAATGTCAATGAAATTAACATATGATCATTTCATTTTTTAATGCTTTATATGTGAACACTCAAATATAACTATAATTAAGTCACATCTCATTTAGAACAATAAGTAATGAATAAAATACAATCACCTACCTTTTATTTCTCAGGCCAGTCTTATACCCCTACAAGTTTTTTATCTTTATCCTTCTAAGGTCTGCCTTATACCCCCCATAAGCATGTCATCAGGAAATTTACAATAATTTACAATAACTTACCCATTGAACTGTCATTCTTTAACTAATCATATTACATTTAAATATATTAGAAATTGAGAGCTAATGTCAATGAAATTAGCACATGATTATCTTATTTCTCAATATTTCATATATGAATACTCAAGGATAAATATAATCAAGTCACATCTCATTTGGAACAATGAGCAATGAATAGAATACAATCATCTATCTTTTGTCTCATGGGTCGGTCTTATATCTTCCACAAGCTTTTCATTCTTATCCTTCCAGAGTTTGCCTTATATCCTCTATAAGAATATCATCAGAAATTTTCCATCTAGTACTTATAACATCATCCCATCACATTTCCCATTTCTACTGCCATTTGTGGCATATTCACAATTTCAATTTGAATATTAGAGCTCAAGCTCTATTCAACACAACCACAAATTAATTTCAATATCCATCACAATACTTATTAACATTATTATGTTATCTGGAGTAGATGCAAGCATTCACACATATCATAGTACTTAATTCACAAAGCATTTCTCAATATATATATCTCATTTTATAAGTAATACAATAAGTTCATTACTTCATATATAATATTATTTAACTTTTATTTTCTCATGTTATGATTATTTAACTCATGTAATTATCTTACGCTTATCATGAACCACACTATCTTCAGTGTTTAATGATTAAATACTCATGTTGGGCAATTAAAAGTTATGAAAACATAAAATATACGGGGTATATATTACTATATGATCATCTTAATAATAACCTTTGAGTGGTCTTCTATGAATAACTCAAAAATTATAAATATAATATTCATAAAACTTATTTCATATGAAAATAGACTTAATAAGGTTTTCATAGATTAATTATTTGCCCAAATTAGTTAATTTTTGAAAAAGTTATGCTTTTTCTGAAAACATATGCAAAAAGTTCATTTTTTTGAAATCTTGAATTTTTAAACTTTGTCTATTATTTTAATGATATATCAAAATATGTATAACATTTTAATTTGAAACTAATTTCATTTGAAAGTAAACTCAATTGCCTTTAAAACAATAAGTAGTTTGTTTAAAACAAATATAAGATGGATGAGTTATGCCTATTCAAAGTTGGTATAAAATTTTACAATTGATGAATCGATTCACCTATTCAATTTTTGCTTTTAAACCTTTAAAATCGATTAGCTACTCAAATTCTAAGGCCCAATTTTGCTTCTGAATCCCTGGAATCGATTCATAAATTAATTTATCACTCTTTTGAACCCTTAGAATCGATTGGTTACTTAATTCTGAAACCTAGTTTCACCTTTAGACCCTTGAAATCAATTCATGAATAATTCACACATGAAAATTTTAGTTTTTTACAAAAAATTCACTATTTATCCAACTTTGAATGCCTCATAAACACATATATTACACACTAAACCTCAATATAATCATCAATACTCTTATCTAACCTATCATATCGTCTCTCTTTATTATTTATTACTTTCATAACATGAAAATAAATTAAATTCAAGGAAAATCACAAAACAACTCATATTTCATCTATATCATCATATAACATCAAAATTCATAGATTTAGCTAAATTATTCACTCACTTTATATGGAAGAGGATGTTAGAATACTAGTTTGAAGATTTTTTAGCCCTAACCACATCAAAATCCATGGTTTCTACATTAGGGTTTAAAATACTCAACAAAATTAAATAAACTTCAAATCCTTCATTAACTAAGAAAAGATAGGAGGGATGCTTGATTAAATAATGAGAAAAATTATTAGAAAGAGATAGAAGAATTGGAGGGATGAAGTGAAATGAAAGAAAAATAGGGTTTAGGAGTTGAAATGGGAGAAAATAAAACCCCAAAGGCATTTTTGGAAAGTTACTCCTAAACTTCTTTGATATTCATATACTTACCTATATTGGTGTATAACTTTATACTTTAGAATTCTAATAAACTTTCCTTATTAAAATTTCACTTGAATCAGATTCTTACATTCTTACTTTTATTAATTTTATTTTATTTCATATTTCATAAATAATATTCTTAATCCACCTGAATTTACTGATTGTTTTAACCATTCTTCCTTATATCATAATTTTTTATTTATTAATAATTAAGGAGGGTGTAATAGTAATTTTCCTTATTCTTTAAAAAGAGTTAAAATATAAAGAAATGATAGTCTAGAAAGATAAAGTAATAAAAGATAATCATTTTTAGACTTTCAAGTTCTATTATGTAAATTTCTATGGCTTAGATGTGAAAGTTCCTAAGTAACAATATATGAAATTATGAATATAAGAAGTAAGTGGTATGAAATGCTATTCTATTATGATTCTAATTTGGATTTATAATATGTGGAAAGAAAACAAGTAATGTGCATACATTTATAATTCATTATTGTATAATGATAAATACGGAGAAGAAAAGGTAAAAATGAAGGAATTAGAAATCTTCAAAGCTCTAGGACGATTTTAAGTGAGTATATATTTTACCACAGTTTAGTTTATTAATAAAAGATAGTTTAATTATTATGAATTATATTCCTTTTTATTGATAGCATAGATTTTATACTTATATACATATATTCACATGTAAACTTAGTTTTATGATATAAATGTAATTAACTATCAAGTGATAGTAAAGTTATCAGAGTGCATAGTGAAAGCATAATGGTGAAGTTTCTAACTATCTATGGCATTATTATAAATACAAATCTATTGTTGTGTGTTTGATATTGCCCCATGATAAATTAGTCACCTTGTATCAAAGCTTTCTTAAATAGTTATGATATGAGAGTTAAACTCTCAAATGTATATTATCTGTGAATTATGCCATGAGTGGCATTGAAAGATATGAAATGTGATAGACCAATTACTTGCAAATTCTAAGCTATAATGTGAAAGCCGGACGGTAGATTCTTGATAAATAGTTGTGAAATAAGAGTTAGTTAGGAAAATTCTTAGCAAACTATATGAGAATAATATAAGAATAATCAGGAAATTAAAAAATGGATATATGCAAAATTATTTTAGATAATTACATGATGTGATATAATATTAGAACTTTCCTTGTGATTGCACATCACTATTTAATATGATTACAAAGAATTGATGTGACTATAATGATTTGTCTATGTAAGTCCTAAAGGTTGTATGTGAATGTGATGACTACCTAGAATGAGTAATCTATAATATGACAATGATATTATGTATTAGAAAATGTTTGAGGTTATTATAGCTTGTAAGGTGATATTAGTATCCAAGCTATGTGTAGGTGAATGATTAATTCGAAGTTTGATTTCATAAAACCTAAAAAATTTGAAAATAAGTTTACTATTAATTCTAATTACATACATGATTAGCTTGAAACTATCATGTTAGTATCTTGTAAGATAGTGGTAAATATATGCTCATTGGATTCTCGCAACTCATTTTGTTTAAATTTTCATGTTTTCAAGCTAAGCTAAGTTCTTTCATGCTTAGTGTATCTATAGAGAATTAAGACCGCCTTGCTAAAGAATTTTGACAATTGGATTAGGATTAAAATTATAGATAGAAATGATATTGATTCAATGTTTGATGTATTGAATCATTTAATTATGTATAAGCTTAAATTTGTATTGTACTATATGTATATTTGATATTGTTTATCTATTAATAAATAGGTTTATATATTTTAAGTTGTGTGACTCTCAGGAAGTATCCAAAAATAGTAGAGATTCTATCTATTTTTTTGAAAAAAAGTAAAATAAAATTTTAAGTCCCCTTAGAATTTGAAAACTCTTATTAGATAAAATGAGTGAAAATTATTAAGGTTTATGAAAGTCGATAACAAAATCTATGCCAATCACGATCAGAATAAGGTTATGACATTATGCATCCCTTAATTGAGAAACATAATACACCATGGTATAGTGATCAACCTAAGTCAATGACATTAATAGCCTTGCTTGCTATTATTCAACCATTAACTCATCCTACACAAGAAGACATTGATGCAGGGGATCTTAAGCTATCTTTATTATCTAAGATGAAGATAGAAGACAATAAAGTTAATATCAAGGCACAAAAATTAGCAAAAATGATCCCTTGCTATTAGATGACAAGATGCTGTCAATTAAGTTTAAGTTAGGTAGTTATAGCCAAAATGATAAGAAGAAAAAAATGTGCATCTCATAGTGGAAAATTTATGCATGAAAGAGTCAATGTCGTGATACTAAATGCTCTAACCATATCTCATCTAACATGGCTAAAAAGCAAGACTTATCATGCCCCCACAAGTGCTATGAAAATGTTTTCCTAAAACTACTAAGGACTAAATAATGCCTTAATAGTCAAAGCCTTGATGGCTCTGGTTATTGAAGGTAAACCAAATATCATATACCTTTATAAGACTAAAGTTTTGGAGGAAAAAATTAAAGAGGTTACCTAATTTATTAGTCTATAGAAGCACTTTACTATTCAATCGGACAATAAAAGAGGGGGTCTGACTATTATTTAAAGACAAGAAATTCAATTAGAGGTTATTGATGCTTACCAATGAATGATTTTAGTGGAAGTTATGGATCAAGATATGAAGAATTGTTGGTGTAGCTTTTTTAATACCAGGTTAATAAAAGGTTATTATGGATAAAATTATATAATTAGTATATGTATATGAAAAAACCATGGGTCATTATGGAGGACTTTAATGCCTTATTATATTTGAATAATAAAAAAGGTAAGTGATCGAATGGGAATTCCATGGATATGGCTTTTTCCAAATTTATTCAACATATGGGGGTTGTTGATGGAGCAAATAATAAATAATAATTTACTTTAACAAATGGGAGAGCTAGCTCAAAGCATATTCAAGAAAGGTTGGATAGAGCAATCTACTGTATTCAATGGCTATTGTTATACCCTCATGGAGCATTGAGTACATTCATATCGCCATATTTAAATCACTTTCCTATATTATTAAATATCTAAATAGATATAAACCTTAATTTAGGCCCATTTCATTTTATTGTTACTTGGATTCAAGACATTTCTTATTACAACTAATTAAGAAAACTTGGTAACAAAATAATGTTTATGGTTTCGCACCTTATCGATTAACACAAAAATTAAAATAAGTTAAAATACGACTTAGCAAATAGAATAAAGAGACTTTTGATTATTGTTGCTACTAATTAAAGGAACTACAAGCAACTTTGGAATAGGCAAGACACCAGGAACTTACTATATCTAACCTTCAAAGGGTTAGAAAATTTTGCATGGAAATGAAAGAATAATTGAAATAGCAAGAAGAGATTGGAAACAAATATCCCAAAAGTTATGAATAAAAGATAGGGATACAAATTTGCACTTCTTTTATTTATCAACAATTATTAAAAGGTGAAGGAATTACATTGCAATGATTAAAATTAATCCAAATTTTTAGATTCAAAAAAGGGAAGATATTAGAAAAGATTTCATATTCGCTTTCCAATAATTATTTCAATCTGATCATCCATACATTCGTGATGACTTCGAAAGGTTGATCAGTCTCGTAGTTATATATGCAGAAAATGAGGCTATGTGTTCTATTCCTTTAGAAGATAAAATTTGGAAGGTAGTGAAAAAGATAAATCGATTTAAAGTTTTAAGGTCAAATGGTATGTTAGGCATTTTCTTTACAAGTAGTTAGGATATTGTATCTACAGATATTGTTCAGGTAATTAAAGGCTTTTCTAGTCATGGTTATCTTTCACAGGACGTAAATAGGAATTTTATCCTATTAATACCTGAGCATACCCCAATTGAAACAATTCAAGATTTTCGGCTTATTAGTTTATGGAATTTCATCTACACGGTAATTTTCAAAATCTTAGTGAATAAGATGCGACTAGTGATAAATAAATTGATATCACCAATGTATCAACATTTGTCTCAAGAAGGTGGATTGTGGAGAATAGGCTATTAGCTTAAAAGATCATCTACATTATTTAAAAAAAAGGAAGTGTGGACTAGTGGGTATACAATTAGATATACAAAAAGCTTATAATCCATTTGAGTGGGATTTTCTTCTCAAAATATACACCACTTTGGATTTTATGCTCAATATATTAATTAGATTTATCAATACATTTCTATAGTTTCCTTTTCCATTCTCTTTAATAGAAGTCCTTATGGCCGCTTTACACTTTTTAAAAGTATTAAACATGGTGATCCATTATTGTCATATCTATTTATTATTGTTGTAGAAGTTCTTGCTAGGATATTGTTGCAAGTAGAAGCATAAGGTAAATTACATGGTATTCAAATTATTCAAGGTTGTGTCCTAATTTCACATTTAATATTTGTTGATGATATTATCTTATTCTTTCGTGCTAACATGAATGATGCACATAGGTTGCAAGAATGTATTTAACTATATAAAGGCTGGTAGGGGTAAACAGTCAACTTAGCAAAATTTGGCATATTTTTTTCCCAATGTCTATAGAAGACTGCATGCTACCTTAATGAATTTATTACAATTAAGTATAATTAAGGATGATGCTTACTATTTAGGAATAACAATGTTCTTAACAATAAAAAAGAACTAAGATTTTCATCATTCAATTATTAAAGTTCAGTTTCGCATCTAAGGCTAGAAACAAAGAACGTTATCATAGGTAAGTTAAGTTACTTTAATTAAATATGGGTTTTAGCAAGTAATAATTTATATTATGTCACTATTCAAGTTTTGGTTAAAATTTGTGATAAAATGGATGCTATCACACACAAATTTTAGTGGAATGTGTAGCCTAATAAATCCCATTATTTTTGTCCTCCAGCTTAGGTAGATTTATGTAAACCCAAAAAGCTTAGGGCCTTAGGATTAAAAAAAATTTGTGATATTAACAAGACCTTACTTACAAAAATTGCATGGAAGTTGAAGACTAAAGTGGAAAAGTTATGGGTGAGATGTTTTATGTAAAAATATTTAAAAGAAAAATCTTTTATAGAAAAGGTGAGGAGTGGCCATGGTTCCATAATATGGAGAAGGTTAGTAGGCTATCAAGAAATCTTTAAAAAAAAGATTATGTTTTTAGTAAGAAGTAAGAAGTTACCACTCTTATCATACTTACCTTAGGTAGTTACTATCTAAAACCTCCTACCATCTTTTAACCTCAATATGTTGTTGCCTATGAGTATAATAGTCAAAGATTTATGGTTACCAAATACCAAAGTGTGGGATAACAATATGTTTGCCTATATTTTCATTACCAAAGATGCTAAACGAATTATACAGCATTGTGTTTGAAAATGTGATTTTAATGAACTCAAATGGATATTAAATTTATTTGGTGAATTTTCCATTAAATTAGTTTATCACCCCTAAAATCATTTTTTGCCTGATAAATGAACTGCAAACCTATGGAATATTTTGTAGAATATTATAACATATTAGAGGCTCAAGGTCTCCCTATGGTGTTTTGGCAAGGGAATTGTACCTATTAGAATTCGTGTGCAATAATTTGCTAATCTCTAAAACATAAGTTATCCATTTTGTTTACAATTTGATGAAACTGATTTACATATTTTAATAAGATGAGACTTTGTGTAGCTACTCTGGTTCCAAGTTTGAGGAATTCATATTTTCTAGGTCTAACTCATATTAGTGCAAGAATTTTTAGAATCTTTATTTTAGATAAACAATAAGCTCGTCCCAATATGTTTCCCTCTGAAATATATTGATAAGGTAGCAATAGGAGCAACATTTATTGTACAGTGAATTTACGAGGGTAGAAATGACGTCATCTTTATTAATTTGTCACCATCAATGGAGTGCCTGGTTAAATTGATGGAGGATATCTTACATATAGAATTGGCTCGCATATAGGGTGGTTATATAAAGCCACTAACAATATCACTATAAATTTAGTTCCTACCTCTGACAAATTGCCTGAAGATAAATGTTAATACTACCTAGTAAGGAAGAGATATTACTATTGCTATTAGAGCATGAGATGATATAGGAGTAGTATTGATATTTTGGTTCAAATGGATTATTCTCTCATCACCTAAGAAAACAAAAGCCTTTGCAATTTACAAGGCGTGTAATATGGCTAAAAATTTGGATCATCTAAGGATTATGATTGAATTAAATTGTAAGACGGTTGTGGGAGCAATTTTTGATTTTATTAGTTACCTTGGAAGGCTTTTGGGTCTTGTAGAGGATATTAAGGTCCATTTGGAATCTTCTACTTGTTTATTTATTGTTTAGATTTTTAGAAATGCTAATAAAGCAACACATGTGGGGACTCAATGGGTTTTTAATGTTATTAAAAGTGGGGTTGGTCAATCAATGATGTTTCTCCTAGCATAGATGAAGCCTATATCCATGATACTAACTTAGTTTCTAATTAATTATATAATACTATCTTCATAGTAATAAAGAAAGTGAAAAATCCTTGCTTATATGACTTGAAGATGATAAGTTTACTTTCTCCTAATATATTTGTTTGCATGTTTTTCTTTATATGTTTGCTCTAAGCTTAAAATCTCCTTTTACTACTTAATTAATTAAGTCAAGTTCTTTAAGTTTTTTTCTTAATAGCACCATAATAAAATGTAATCTATTGCAAAATATGCTACCCTCATAATGGACAAAATGAGGTTGTTTTTTTTTAAACTAAATCATAATTTATGAGAGCTTAACATAAATATTGCTTTTATAATATTTTTATGCATTGATAATGTGTTTTTTTCTTTATTAGCTAGCTATGCCTTTATCTTTTTACATTGACTTGGATGACAAAATGATGTAATGGAAATTTTTAGTGCTTTACCTTTATGTTCTCTAAGAGGTTTAGAAAATCTAATATATAAGTAGTGTATTTAAGTGTAAGTTGTTGCTTTACTTTTTGCTTCATCGAGTAGCTTTTAAAATGTGTTTGTTTGTGTAAGAGTGGAGGTAATTTGACCTTTATCATCAATGATAATGTCTTCACTTCTATACATTTGTTGGTTTGCTTTCTACTTATTTTAAGATTTGAAGACTATTAAGTTTGGGGATAATCTTACTTTAGTTTTCTATAAAGTTAATATTTTCTTGAAATAATGTTACTTTTATTTGCTTCCTTTTTTGTCTAGTTTTGTGATTTTTGTTGACACAAAGAAACATTTCATGGAGAATTCTTAATCTAAATCTAATAGAATCTAAGATTGAGACTTACAAATTAAAAGTTTGGAAACTTTGTCAATATCAACATAAGTAACAATATCAATCTAAAAAAATCCATAAAGAAGACTAATATCGATGAATCAATCATCTAACACTAACAAGGAACTAAAAAAAGGGAAGAGACAAGCATATAAACAAGTTTGCCCTTAACATCCAAAATTAGGATTTTTTTTTCCTAGTCTTCCTTAGTCAATAATAATTTTTAACACAAATCTTTCATTTAATTTAAAAATGTCATTGTGGATTAAAATTAAAAGGTTCAAGACAAACATTCAATTTATCAATAAAATTTTTAAAATTATAATATTTAATTTTAAATTTATTGAAAATTTTGATAACAATGATAAAGGAATGCATCATATTATTTACACACTTAATTAAAAATTTTAGAAAAATTAAAGTAAAACACTAAATAATAGGAAGATATAAAATTACAAATTTATTAATAAATAATGTCAGTTTTATCCTTTTTTTTCCCAAAGAACAAGTAGAGCTGCCTATTCCCAATTCAAATTGATAATTAATTTTACCCAAAAAAAGCAAAGAAATGTAAGTATAAAAACATTAAAGATCAAAGGAAAAAAAATCTCAACTCTGAAAAAAACTAGCAAACGCTGGAGTAAAAAATGAAAAAAAAATATTTAAAGAAAACAAAGGCAACTTCAATTAAAGTTTTGATGAGAAAAAAAAGCAACTCTCGTTGATTCAATTGATTCGTATTTTTTTAGGTTTAAATATAATTTTTGTCTTTAAATTATAAATTATATAATTTTAATCGTCTTAATTTAAAATAATTTATTTTGATCCCCAAATATTAAGTTGATGTAATTTTTTATTTTATTTTGAATCAATTTTTTAATCTTATAATATTATTTTTACTTAATATTTCCTCTATATTAATCTAAAATTACTTTTATGTAATTACAAAAGAAAATTTTTGTCTAGATTTTTTTCAACATAGTTAATTGAATATTACTTATGAAAATTTGAATTATTTTGAGAATCAATTATCTATAAAATTTTAAAAAATATGATTTTTTTAAAATACAATATTATGCTTAAAAATAAAAGAATGAGTTGACATAGATCGATAGAAATTGACATAAATCGACAAAGATCAAACATGAGATTAAAATTTTTGTTAATTTAATATTTGGAAAAGTTAAAATAGAATATTTTAAATTAAAAAAATAAAATTACGTTTATTTTTTATTTTTTTGTAGCCTCGCCACTGCAAATTTTATATCATGAGCACCACGTTACATAATCCACCCCCTTCTTGAAAATTTCAAAATAGTGCATGGGCACGTGCCTACCCCCATTCACTACATGCATCGAGCCCCTCACCTAAGTACAATGTACTACATAGGTAGAGCAAAATTGTAACATTCTACGACCGTACCAACATAGTTGTCACAGCCATTATCATCCCTGCGGGTGGCAGCAACGATGCATGTCTATCCATGCAAGCCATGCCAACAGGACTGTTAACTTGAGCTGGCTTGTTTCCTCCGGTGGTGGCGGCGCTCTCCTCGGAAGAGGGAGATGGAGAGCCGCCTTCCGCGGGAGAGGGAGATGGAGAGGTAGTGGTGGCGCCTTCCACGGGAGAGGGAGAGGAGCCTTCTACAGGAGAGGGAGATGGAGAAGAGGTGGCGGCGGCGCTTTCCCCGGCAGAGGGAGATGGAGAGATTGGAGGGACATCACACGTTCCACCGTTTTCGTTGCAATAGGTAATATTGTCACATCCACAAATCAAGTGACCATTTGCTTTATCTACAGCTTCTGCGGCTCCTCCCCGTTTACTTCTCTTCAACAACGTCAACATAATATTAGGAAACATTATTTCACTCAACAGAGATATTCCAATCAGCCGAATTAAGGATTTGATCACGTTGGATCAAGTGTATATACCTGGTAATAATCAACAGCAATAAAATTTGGCCACCTTCCGCCAGCTGCTTGATAGCAAGCCTTCATCATGCTATCTAATGGAGCTGAATTGTCAACACAAGCCAGACTTCGACTGGGAGTAGAACGGAAGTGATTCTGCAGAACCAGTGACCTCGATTTTGTGTTCATTGCTGGTGATTCAGCACGATTCGAACACGAACCGGCTTTCAACCCATCATCCCCATCTAAAATTCTCCCACCAAAAATAAATAAATAAATACAAATTCACTCTCCATATCTCTCTGGATGAAGTACTTATTTTAAAACTATGGGAATTGAAACTCACATTGGTTTTCGACTACGTAAGTCCACTGATAAGCAATACCCTCGGAAGCTTCCTTGGATGGTTGAGAGGTGAAGACAACCAAGCGTTGATTCTTCTGAACCATGTCATCCACAGTTGGCCAATCAGCGCCGCTCTTGGGCATCCGAGACACTGGGAACATGTACTTGCTGAGCCCAGAAGCTTCGAAAACCTTAGTCAGGCCATTGGGAGATGTGACGCAGTCCTCTATAAAGATTGTTATAATTTCTGATGGATTTGCATCCAGAAATACTGTGATTTCTTTGAGAACGTTGATGGCAGGTTGCTGGCAATAGCAAATCAGTGCACTTGGGATTAATTTAAAAGGGAACTAAGGAATGCAGTTAATTTTGTCATTGAAGAATAAGTAAAAGAACTAACAAGGCACTTACGAAGGCAGTTATGTTGTAGCATCTGCCTTGAACGGAGTGACATAGCCAGACATCATTTAAAAAATCAAACATATCTAACATAATTCCTCGGACACCATTCTGTATTATCCAGTCCAATTGAAAGGGTCAAATAAAGTGTGAGATCTACATCCAACCTTTTTCATTCAATGCTCAAATTCAGTACCAAAATATGAATATGGAAGCAAACAGAGCACATTTACATGCAGCTCCTAGAATGAATACACTCCAAAAGTTAGGTTCGACTCAACATATAAAAATCAAGTTCCGCGAGTTGCTTATTTATCAGTTATATGAAATTTAAAATTAAATTTTAAATGTAAATTAAAACCCTAATATTCAATGATAATTAAATATATGGTGGTGAATAAAATTATAAAATTTAATTCCATGAATACAAAAGACTTGAAACTTTAACAAGATGCTTGTCTAGTATTTCTAGTTTCAAATTGAAAAATTAAAATAAAGATTAAACAAGAGAGATGCTTATCTATGAAGATTGTCAATTTTGCAGGATTCATACATATTAAAAATACTTGATGTATCTGAAATATATAAGAAATTTTCTTTTCAAAGAATGGTAAGCATAAGCAATTTTGTTTATTTTCAATTTGACAATAAATAAAAAATAATTACGATATAAACTTGAAATTTAATAAGCCAATTTTATTCTCAACATTCGCATAAAGAAACAGTTTTGATGAAATTTGAGTGGCTGTCCTCCCAAGTATGCTTCATATCAAACGTCCTATTATTAAATTTTCAGCCGGAGCAAGCAACCATATACATTTGTTACTCCTCTGTCTAAGAACAGAGCGCATAGACAGACAATGGGTACTACGGTAATTTGACATCAACAAGAGGGAGAAATATAAGAGCGAAGGTTTGTGGGACATCTTACATTTAGTTGATGCTCAACGTTGTCTTCTTGGTACATGGGGCACCGAAGAGAAGAACCAGTCGCAGATACTGATCCGAACAGAGCATATGATTTATGTGTCGTCAGCCATGAATACCGGTTGTAAGCCAGACTCCTTACCTTAACACGACAAAATCCACAGCAATAATTAAGTTCGTTAGAGAAATATCATTTAAAAAATAATTAACAGCTAAATTATAAATGATTATATATCAAAAAGTAAATTTTGTATTATAATAAAATAGTAATAAAATTTTAATGAAATATTTAATTAATAGATTGACACGTTTTAATAAACTTAATAAATGAATGAATTAATTTAAATTAAACTTATTCAATTTATTATAACCATTCAATACGAGCACAATATTCACGGACGGGGACCAAATGGGCAGAAAATGGGGAATGTGCACCAACTTGGGAAGTGGGGCTGATGGGCCGGACCCGGGTACATGTATTCTCATGTCCTTTTGTGATGCAGGTGTCGCAGTGGAGACCGGCGTCGCATTCTCTCCCCGACCCACAAGTTTCTCCCAACTGCTACCTCGGAAATCCAAATATAAAGTTACTATTATTGGAAAATTGTCTCATCTCATCTCACATTCAATGTAAAGTGGAATTAGGCAAAAGAACTTATCAGATAGCGGACCTTGAAACTGGAAGAACATGCAACCAGATAAACTACGATCAGAACAACCTGGGTTTGTAAATTAAGAATGCAACGAAGCCCCTGGACAGTCTCAAAAACAACATATGAATGTTTATTTGAGACTAATAAAAAAAATACATATATGAGCGAAAGCAGAGAGCATAACTTGCCTGCATTCTGGGCTGTACTGCTTTTCCCCTTGGAAAGAGAGAGAGACAGAGCTGCCTAGTGTAATTCCTTGTATCCCGTCTCTATGTGACTTCAAGTGAAGAGGCTTTTGTGGGGACGAGGAAGAATAAAACGTGAATTGTGAGAAGAAAGAGTGAAAGTGAAATGAGATTTGATCACCATTAAATAACAATCCATACTATGTTGCAAACTGAACGACGAGAAGAAATCAAGAGAGAGGGTGGAAGGCAGAAAGCCGGCGAGGAGCCGTGAACGCACTCCGTTCCCAACTCTTCCTTACCCTTTTATTTAACTAATCTGTTCTCCTGCTGTTTGTCTTAATTTTTAATAAAAAATTGATTTATTGCATCCATTTTAAATGTGAAACAAGAAAATATCACGGCTCCAATATATAATGTAAGATTTACAGTGTTTTTCTTTTCAAAAAAATGTAAAAAAAAATATGAAAAAATAATTATTTTTTTATAAAATTTAATTATATTTCAACAGAAACCTTATATATAACGTAGCTACTTGTTTAATTCGAAGTAGATAGCTATTTAATTTTTCAATCAACTGTTATATGTTGTTGCTTCTTGCTTCTTGGGAAAAAGATAGAGTGGCAATAAATTTTTCATTTTTTTAACGTTTTTAAAAATTTAAAGGCGGAAAACATGTATGAATGTATCAACGATCTGGAACATTTGAAATTGAGAAATAGGAAAAGAGGCGGACGAATTCTCACGAATCAGACAGAAACCATATCCTCCTATCCTCCTACTATTAATACTACATATATATATATATATATATATATAAGTTAAAAGGCCTGCAAAGTCATGGAGTTCTCTTTCCCGCCAAAACTCATTCATCCTTTAAAAAAAAAAAAAATCTTTTGCGCCTTTTGTTTTAAATCCCATTTTCTTTTCTTAACTCTTTATTTTTATTATTATTTATTTCAATCATTTAATTACATGTTGTATTTTTATAATTCACATACAATTTTTTTCTATTTAGTTACTTCATTACAATTTTATGAAAAAATTCTAATGTGAACTCCTATTATTTGTAACCGAGATACTATTTTATTATTTAGTAGTATAAATATACTATGATATAATTTTATTATAAAATATAAAATTATAAATACATTATAAATAAGTTAATGATTTCATTTGGTTAAATTAATTAACTATAGTTACTCCTTTTTATTCCTTTATAATTTATTATTATTTCTCTTTCTTTTATCTATTTTATGTTAGAATTAATGGTCTTTATGGCCACATAAAAGAGTGTCATGAATATGAAATTAAATCTTATTAAGTATGTAATTAAATCATATTGATTATGCTGTTAAATTTTATTAAGTATGATATGAGGTAAAATTTTATTAATTATTGTAACCACTATATATTAAGATTGTGATTAAATCCTATTAATTATATGATTAAATTCACCTAGTCACTGCCTATTAAATATATTAAATTACTTATTTATTTACTAAATAATCATAACCATAATTATATAACTCTCAAGATCATATTAAGGTGGATGGAAGTTTATTACCCAAGGTTAAAGGGTACTTTTCATATTTCTTTCATGAAAAAAATGAATAATTTTACTATTTGAATGGTTACTTAAAATAATAAAATAAAATTTTTAATTTAATCAAAAAAATTAAAAGCTTATAATTCTTTGATGGGTTGAAACATTTAAACTTCTATTCAAAGGACTTGGCTTTTAATTGATCTCTCTCTGCTAACCATATACCATATCATAAACCTATCAGCATCACAAGTTGAAAATGATCTATTTTTGAAAGATTCTCATTGCCAAATTCTATTATTAGAGTAAACAATTATGTCATAACGTTATTCTTGTTTTTCTCTATATTCTTTACAAACTTTTGCAAGGTTATATATTCTCAATAGACAATCATTTTATTGTTTGTGAAGATGAGAAAATATTAAGGTATTTACTTACCATGTTTTTGCATAATTGTTATAATTATTTAATAGTATTTTTTAATTATGGCATACCTAAGATCTTGGATATATATTCTCAATTTTTTTTCTAACAATCAAGACTAGTCTTTTCAACTAAGGAACTAGATTTAACAATTATCTTGATTCAATCAAACTTAAGGTACTACAAATGATATCATAATAATCGTCAATTGCATAACACTGGTTAGTTATATACTCTCATTAGTATAGATTTTAAGTCATGATTCGATAGGCCTATTGAAGATGTTAAGTCATTTAAATAGAGAAGATCATGAAGCATCACATTTGTTTAATTTGAAATTTGAGTATGGTATATAAGACTTTAGATTTAACTATTTAAATAATTCAAAACAAACTTTTAATTCAAAGGATTAAATTTAACTACTATCTTGACCTGAGATATTACAGAAACAGTAAATATTCACGTTATTAGTTATAATGATAGTTTTGAAAAACTTCAATGTACACTAAAAGTTGCCCATCTCAGTCACAATTCTACAATTAGTTAATTTTGAATGTCATTTTATGGTTTGATTATGTTAATATCGCATTGTGAGAAAAATAGACACTAAGCTTTTACAAAGTGGGACTAGAATTATGTGTAATGAGGGCGACACATGATTTTTTTTTTTTGGGAATAAATGGGGCTCAGTCACCCCCCCCCCCAAAAAAAAAAATTGTTCCAAAGTAATTCTAGGGATAGTAACCCTACTAACATCAAGAACAAAAACATTTAAAGATTTGCAGGAGGATTGTTTAAAATCACCATTCCCAACTCCCTTGTAGTACAACATGTTACTAACCAGTATATGCATTTATTTCTTTCCTTGCAAATATAGTTAATCTATTAACATGTGGCACTGTTCCAGCATCCTCCTAGTCCCAACAATTGAGACATAAGAAATTTTGAAAAGGATGACCGGACGAACTTTTGCATAGTTTTGGGACTAAGTTTCAGATTAGAACCCTACTAAAATTGTTGACGCACATAAAATACTTAAAGGTAAATTATACTTTGTTGATTTATAATTTCACAATTTCTTATTTGCATTATTCAAAGTGTACGAAATTCACTCGTATATTTTTTTTTGCTACTAAAACTTTAACTATTTAAATTATTTTCTATCAAAAATTTAAACAAAAGACTCATGGGGAAAGTATACACTTTGAAATTCTGAAAGTATCTTAGAATTTCCTACACACTCTATTTTTTTAAAATTTGATCTGATTTGACTTGTAGTGAATAGCAAGCAGAAGCTTCTAGTACCGTCACTTTTCAACAAGGTCAAATTTAGAAAACATAAAAAGCAAGGCAAATTGGTTCTAATAATAAATGTGAAATTAGGTTGAATTCAAATAAAGGGAATTTGTATCTTTTCTACATATATCTTTCATCAAATTTTGGATAAAAATTGTTTAGATAGATAAAGTACTTATGATTAAAAATACATATGCATAAATTTTTATATTTAAGACCATAAAATATTTAGTGAAAATGGAGTGAAATTAAATGTGATTAAAGTTTAATTTAGGTTCCTTGTTTTGATGAAACTAGTGCCAAAGAATTGTCTTTTAACATTGGAGGTTTAATATGTTTCACATCAATTTTTTACTTTATAAATATATATATATATATATATAATATCATTATGGATCTGACATATTTTACATCAATTTTTAAATTGATGTGAAATATGGTTAACAACGTTGGTTTTCATGAAACCTAATGTTAAATATATTAGCATAAGTTGTTGATCCATAATTGATCTGAAAAATGATAATAATCAAGGTAGGAAACATACTATAATGTTAGTTTGCAAATCGTTGCTGAAAATTAACTTTCTTTTATTTATTAAATTTCATATGATATATCAATTTTTATTAAACAATCATTGTTATATGTTAATATAGGATGGTAGTTTTTTTTATAATAAGTAACGTGATTAATTATTTTTTTAAATCTAGCGTAATTCACTTAAATCCAATGTTAGAGCTAGGAATGTCATCTTGAAGGTTGAGTTAGTTACTTTATTTAGGTGTATATTGAAAAATTAATAATTATATAAAATAATTATAATATAATTTTTTATTATTTTTATTTAAGGTATTTTAATTTTTTTAAAAATTAAATATAAAAATTATGAAACATTAAGTAAGATTATAAAAGCTTTTTATGGGAAAATTATGGAAACCTATTATAAAGGTTATAACACATAAATTATTTAAAATTTTACAAAATAATTATAATAAGAATTTTTATAAATATAATTAATTTAATAAATTCCACATTTATGTATTTTTTTTACTACTATAAAAATTTTGGATGATAAAATCAAAATAGAAGTAAGTAACAATTCTATTGCTATCATATTACATGTATAATATAAATAAAAATATAACATTAAACTTATAAAGGTTGTAACACATATATAAGTTATTTAAAGTTTTATAAAAAAATTACAATAAAAATATATAAATTTTTTAAAAAGATAATCAATTTAATAAAGTTTATATGTATATATACTTTTTAATACATATATAAAGGTTTTATTCTAGAAACTTATAATGATAAAATTAAAATAGATAGCAAATAAGTCACAATTTTAGTACAATTATATTATGTATATAATGTAAATAAGTGCATATGAATCTTAGTGCATATAATATATTTTTAAAAATAAAATTAAAGATAAACAAAAGTTAGAAAAATATTTTATAAGCAATAATATTCCAAATACAATAAATACTTAAGATCAATAATTTCATATATTTAAATGAATCTAAATAATTGAAGATGTATAATATGCACATGATGTAAAAAATAGAAATAATACCTTTAAATGTCAAAGAAGAAAATTACATTATCTTTTAATGTTTTCTTACATTTATAGAAATCTTTGTAAAACTCATTATAGCAAAACATGTCAAAATTAATATTGTAGCATAACATTAATACTATATGATTCTATTGAAGATAATATAATTATAAAATATTAAGATGAGAAAAAATATTTTATTTATTTAAGTTAAATATGAAAAGTTTGAAAAAGGTTTTAAAGAGAAATTTACTTTCTTTTACTATCATGTTTTTAGTTATCAATTTTTTACCGTTAATATAATAACATGTTATTCCTTCATCATAAATATATATATACACACACAAATGATATTTTCTTAAAAAAATATATTTTTCAATGAAAACAAACTAAACCTTGTGAGAAAATAACTGGGAATTTGTATTGTTTTCATTTTATATGCTCAAATAGCATAACCCATGAATTTTAATTGACTGTCCTTTTAAGGTGTTGTACCATTTTTTGGGAGTGATTTAGCACCAACAACTGGTGAGCCACTATTCTAATTTTTATCTATTATTTTCTTGAGAAAAATACACTGACTTCCCCTGATATTTATAAAAATTATACTGACCCCTTATAGTTTAAAAAAACTATAATAACCTCCCCTGAAGTTTATAAAAATTATACTGACTTCCCTTCTAGTTTAAAAAGTTATATTGACCTCCGCTGAAGTTTAAAAAAATTACACTGACATCCCTTCAAGTTATAAAACAAGCTATACATAAATCAAATTAATTTTTTTTGTTAAATTCTATTTATCTTAAAAATATTATTAGTTTTTGATCAACTAAGTTATTTAACTTAATATTAACTAATTAAATAATTTAGTTGACTAAGGACTAATAATATTTTTAAAGGTAATTTTATAAAAAATTTAAATTTAAATTTATGTGTAACTTATTTTATAACTTGAAGGAAAGTCAGTGTAATTTTTATAAATCTCATGGGAGGTCAGTGTAACTTTTTAAAGTAGAAGAGATGTCAATATAATTTTTATAAATTTAAGGAAAGGTCAGTATAGCTTTTTTAAACTATAAGGGAATTAATGTAATTTTTGTAAATTCTAAGGGAGGTTGGTGTATTTTTCTCTATTTTCTTTTGGCTATTTGATCCTAACTTGTAAGGACAAGAAATAAGCAGGGTCTCGTATTTATATGCCCCTATTAGGGGCAAACCAGGCAATCAAAAGCCAATAAAAAACCAACTCCTCCTATCACTGATCACTACAACATTATATATGACTTTGCTTGCATCCAAGCGGGCAAGAATTGGGCGAGAGCATATCTTAAAGGCTTTGGGTGAACTGTTGGGCCTAAATTATTGCATCACGGCCATTATGTTAATGTGATAGCTGTTTTCTTATACAACAATACATAATTCCTAGTATTATTTAAAAAAACTAAAAAAACATAATTCCTCATACCACGTTCAGGGTCAAAATGAACTCGCCAAAAAATTCAATTCACAATACACCAATATTTCCACTTTCTATAGCCAAATTAAGGAAGTTGTGACAGCCAATATTATCCCAGCTGATTGCAGTAGCATGGCTGGTCTATCCATGTATGCAATATCTACAGTACTTTGATCAGTGGCGGCAGCAGCCGGTGGAGGCGGAGATATAGGAGGCACATCACACGTACCAAATGTACTATTCTCCTGCCCATCAAGTACCATTTTATTAGATCAATTTCTATGAATCTGGAATGTTTAACTGAAAAAGAGAAATAAATTGTAGGAGCAAAAACCTTGCAATAGGCAATGTTGCCACAGCCGCAAGTCAGATGACCATTAGCTTCATCAACAGCTTCTGGGGCTCCTCCTCCATCACTCCTCTTTCACAACCAAATCATACATATTTAAATTACAAGTCTTGACATACTGTACTAATAAAATTGGATTTAGTAAATTGCACTAAAAAAGCTAGATTCAGAATTTGATCATATGTGGATTCAGGATACTTACATACCATGCTAACAAACTTGGCAAAGTACTTAAGCAAATCTATGGAGGCAGTCACACTTTTCAAAACAGTAAACAGTAAAGTAAAGCACAGTATGCTGATCTAAACAAAGTTTCTAGTAACTTTATTAAATACCTGGTAAAAATCAACAGCAATGAAATTGGGCCACCTATTGCCAGCTGCCGCATGGCAAGTTTCCATCATGCTAAGTAATGGAGCTGAATTGTTAGCGCAAGCCTGAGTTACAATTGGAAATGTAGGAAAAAAGTTCTGCAAAACCAGAGACTTCGATGTTGTGTTCATCAGTGATGATTCAGCTCGATTCGGACAAGAACCAGCTTTCATCCCTTCGTCTCCATCTGACGTATTAATTATTCCCAAACGATCAGAATTGGTTCTTTCACAAGAAACTGCAAGTTTATACAATCTGAAGACATGAAATTGCTCACATTGGTTTTCTACGACATAGTTCCACTGATATGCAATACCCTCGGAAGCTTCTTTGGATGATATGGAGGTGAATACGACCAATCGCTGATTTTTCTGGACCATGTCATCCACTGTCGGCCAATCTCCTCCATTTTTAGGCATCCTAGAAACTGGGAACCAATACTTGGTCAACCCCGAAGCGTTGAAGACTTTTGGAAGCCCATCGGTAGATGTCACGTAGTCTTCAATGAAGATGGTAATGATTTCTGATGGATTTGCTTCCATAAATGATTGGATTTCCTTAAGGACGTTGATGGCTGGTTGCTTTTGCACGTAAAGTTTTTTTTATCAGTGAAAGAGGAAGTCGTAAGATGAAATTATACAAATTAGGCAGTTGTGCTTCGCACTTACAAATGAAGTGAAGTTGTAGCATTTGCCTCCAGAAGAGTGGCATAACCAGATATCATTTTCAAAGTCATACATATCTAACATAAGGCCTCGAACGCCATTCTGAGAAAAAACAAATGGATAACTTTAATGGCAAGAACTAACGGCAGATAGAGTTTAATAAAGCTGTAACAATTAGGACGAGGAAATACAAGAGAGAATGAAACAAAATTGCAGAAGCTTACGTTAAGCTGACTAGCAACAGTGTCTTCCTGGTTGGTGGGTGATATGATAACAGAGCCGGTTGCCGACGTTGAGTTGGACAGAGCATAAGAATTGTGGGTCGTCAGCCATGAATATTGGTTGAAGGGTAGCCCTTTCACCTAAACCAAAACCAACACTCAACCATTCATATTATATTATATTGTATGTGCACCCGCATGAGTAAACAACTCGCAAAAACATATTATAAGTGAATATTTATATATATTGACTTTGGAAGTGGGGCTGGTAGGCTGAATCCGAGTGCATCTGGGTCGGGTATTCCCATTTGCCGAACAAGTTTCGCAGCGCAGACCGGCGTCGCAGCTGTTCCCAGATCCACAAGTTTCTCCGAGCTGCACCAACGAAATCCAAAGATTATTACCATTTTTCTTGCAGGAATTAGATAAAGAATGTCATAATAAAACCCATAACAGATTAAAATTGACAATTAACATTCAGAAAAACCAATAAATAAAGACCTCGAGACCGGAGGAGCTAGTAACGAGGCAAAGCACGATCAACAATGCTTGAAATTGGAACTGTGAATTGCTAATGCCATTTAACTTCTGCAGAAAATTAAGCAAAGAGCAAAACGATGGAGTCAGACAATTTTCGAAAAGAAAAGAAAACAGAGACATGAAGATAGCATTTGCCTTCATTTTAAGCTTGAGGAATCGCCCAGGCGATCCCTTTTTGCTATCTGAGTTGAGAGGATTCAGTATAGTCAACGTACGAAAGGAAAGAGTGAAAAGGTATTTCAATTTATCCTACTCCAGTTCGCCTGGTACAAATTGAATATTTCTAGAAAGAGAAGCAGGAAGATTAGCGAAGATCATAACTGCCGTGTCAAAAAATTAGCTAATATGTTCAGACGGAACGGTTCAATTCACATTACTTGACTCGGAGAAATTCTCCAAGAGAAAATTTTTAATCCTTCAACTACGTCATTTATTCCCGGTACATGGAGCATATTTGTCAATTTATTTATTTTATAATATTTTAATCACAATTAATAAATAAAAAATATTTATTAATTTTATAAAGTACATACATATTAAAAATACAAATTTTCAAGTCAGGTAACGTGAATTGAATCATTCTATCTGAACAAAAGGTATTTGAAGCGTGCAAAAATTTCTGCTTGACTTACCCCATTTACAATCCATAGGATTATAGGATCTTTATATACAGTTTTACAAGAAGTTGAATTATAAAGACTTTATTCTCACTTAATAAATTATGAATAATTATGAGTTTTTGTTAATTTCGACATTTTGAAAATTAAAATATTATAATGTTATTGCATGTAAGTTTTATGAAATTAATAAATGAATAATAAAATTGGTAATCGAAAAAATATATACAAAGCTTAAGAGGTATTTAAGAATTTCTCTTGGTACGTACGGGTTGAGGAAGACAATTTTATTATGCCCATAGTTCAATCTTTGATTTACTTCCTAATTATTATTATTATTATTATTATTATTATTATTATTATGAAACGAAAACTAAGCTGGACGCCAACGTAAACTAATGAATAATCTGTTTCTAGAAAGACCAAAAGAAACTTCAACGGACAATTTTAAGGATGTGTACGTTCTAAACAATTATGCACGAACAAGAGAAAATACGAACAAGGCAATACGTGAATAGAGGTTTTCATTTGCATCTTCCTTTTTTGACTGAGAAATTTTTAGGCGCGTAGGAATTTCAATTTGTGAATAATCTGTTTCTAGAAAGACCAAAAGAAACTTCAACGGACAATTTTAAGGATGTGTACGTTCTAAACAATTATGCACGAACAAGAGAAAATACGAACAAGGCAATACGAGAAGAGGGATTTTCATTTGCATCTTCCTTTTTTGACTGAGAAATTTTAAGGCGAGTAGGAATTTCAATTTGTAGACGTTTACGTGTGATAGTTGACAGAATAACCGCGGCATTCCTACCCCCGGGCCCGACCTCTTTTTTATTAGATAAGCGGGCCGAGGTCCACGTACCCTTAGAATTTATTGTCCAAATTATTATTATTTAAAAGGGAACAATTCAATAAACATCATTCAAAGACACAGAATTAATAGTTTTAGGCAAAGTAATCCCTAGAGCATCGAGCTAAGTTACAAATTTGACCCTTCCAAAGAGCTGTCCTACAAAATATTGTCATTTACAAGATAAATTACCTTTTTAGCTAAAAAAATCAATTACTAAATTTGCCTCTTTATACAAATGTTAAAGTGTTGGAACTCCAAGTGCCTAAAGAAGCATCCTATAATTTTCGATTAACATGTTTACAAAATGAGAATGATGTGAGTGAAAAACATTAATAAAATTAACCATAGTTAAAGCATCTATTTCAACAATAATTACAAGCAATTGCCTATTTTGAACAAGCAATAAACCTTCTCTATGATCATGCAACTCATTTGCAAAATTGGTAGTTACTCAATTGTTTATGTTACACATCTAATAATTTAAAATTTTATTCTACTTAATTATTTAATGATTACATACATGTAAAGGTGATAATTTCTGATATGATATAATAACCCGATACGTTTATTTGAGTTCAAATTGACACACTAACCCATTTAAAAATTTATATTAATTTTTTAATAATTTTATTTAAAAATAATATTTTAATCATAAATACAAATATATAATAAAGATATAAAATTATTAATTTAATAAAATAATAATAAAAGAACCTATTCACTATTCATAAAAATTTTCCTTTATTCATTTGGTCTTCTTTTTATTTATTTATTTATTATTATTTCTATTTATGAACTTATTCAATCTATAAATCTAATATGATAAAATACAATAGGATAAGGACCAATCATTATTAAGACAATAAACCCATTGGTACATTTATTGCTTCCTCTCCATCAATAATGCCTACCCCTTTAACTAGTTCTAAAAAATCAAATTTTGCGTAATAAATTTTTGATATTCAACAACCCCTATTAAAAAATAATCACAGAAATCAAAACATTTATCTATCCAGTCATGAGGTAGATCAACCGCTACTCCTTCGATACGAAAATAATTATGCATCATTCTCATATCGGTGGCAGCTTCGAATAGATCACACTAACAAAACCTTTTCGTATTCCAACAAATCCGACAATACTATACTATTTTCTATGCTTATATTAGTATTATTTACTTTGTTCCTTAGGGCCATAAAATTAAAATAATATTTTATTAATAATTAAAATTATTTTTTTATAAAAAAATAATTAAATATAATAAATAATTTTACAATACATATTTTATTATTTAAAATTATTAAATAAGTTACATGGACGATCTATGGGTTGACACAAATAATACGATTAATAAATAGGTCGGCCTAAATGACATAGATTGTCACCGCTACATATATGTGGCGATAATTAGAAATTATTATGAATATGTTTATGGTAACATTTAAATTAAGAAATATCAATTTTAAAATAAAAATAACTTTAACTACGTTAATTACAAGGATATATAAAATTAGAATTTAATAGAGATGTGCGAAGGAGATTTAGCAAGTAATCTTCTAATTTTACCCCTGAAGCCCTTCAAATTATCAAATTGCCCCTATAACTAGTAAACTCGAAATTTCCTATCACTTTCCTATTATCCCTAGTGAATAACGAACCTTTTGTCCTTCTCATCCTCTCTTTAAAATTTTTTCTAAATTCAAAGTTATTGCTTAAGGATTTGACTAAATTCTTCAAGGATTTGCCATTAAGCTTTCTCTAATCAAGGTAATGTCTTATAGTTTGTGACTTTGAGTTTAGTTTCTTAAACCTTGATGTTAGAAAATGGGAATTAGTGATTTTTCAATTTTAAACTTTGGAGATTTTGTTGAATAAGGCAAATTAGGCTTCTTACCTTCTCACCCTTAAGCCTCTAATTTTACTTACCTAGTAAAATGAAGTTTAAATTATTGATTTTAGATGATAGTGGATTTATATAATAATAAATGATTCGAGGTTAAAATCTTGTATTAAATTGAAGTCTTATTGTTCTTAGCTAGAAAATATTGAATGTTACTTATGTGGTGTTAGATGAGTTGAATATATTGTGAATTAGTTAAAAGGAAAAATGGCTTTCTAGTTTTGCATTTCATATAAATATCAAACAAATTTCTATGAACTCTATATTTATAATCAAATATAACATTTGAATATAAGCCTAGAATTCACCTTTAAAATGTCTATATTCGAATACTATATTTAAATATCAAATTTTAAATTCATCTTTAACTAATAATACTTAAATATAGTATTCGAGTATGGCGTCAAGACCTGTGCTCCTAAAGCCATACTTGAGTATCATATTCAAGTACTCTAAAAATGATTAACCTCTAAATGATTATATTTGAATATAATATTCAAATATATACTTCAGGCTTTGGTTCTAAAGCCTTATATTCAAATATTATACTTGAATAGAACCCTATTTTTTCTTCAAATATGTTTGTGAATTAACACATAAGGTTATTTTGTGATGTATATATGCGTATAAACCTACTAGCCATAAAATATGAATGAATAATGTTTAATATAATTAAATAATAATATTTATGACAATATGAATGAGTTTGATTGACTTGTGTGAAATGGATCATAATGAAAAGTGTTTTGGCATTATTTGTATGACTATAAAATCAAATTGATGATGAACAAGTTACATAGTTATGAGTGAAAATATGATTTGAAATGGATGGGACTAAATTGAGATTGGGAGAGATATTGATATGAAAATAAAATATTATTATTGGATTTGAATATATATTTATGAATGGATAAGGTGCTTAAAAGAATAAGATTAGGTTTGTGAACGGATAAAGATGATTATAAGGCACGAGATAATTTATTTTTTATCTTTCATGTGTGAATTTTATTATGTTTATTATTACTATTTCATTGATGACATAAATATGGATGTGACTTGAAATAAGATATAATCTGATCTAAAAATTTGTATAAATATGAAACTATGTTTGATTAAATAAATTATTTACTTAATTAGACATAGTTTTACTATTTGAATTTAAAATATTTTACAAATACTTAGGTTGAAGTTTCTTAACCACCATTGACAACTCCAGAGTAGAGGTCTCCTAGAATTCTTAGACCACAGTGATAATCATGTTTAGAAATAGTTAGAAAATGAAGGAAGGATTATGTAGATAGCCTTGCATATATTTTAGCATAACTCTGATATGTAAATATTTTGAAGTATATATATTAAAAGTAATTAATTAAATTCAATAATTAATAGTAATTGATGCGACAATACTAGAATAGGTTTAAGGAAACTTATGGAAATTAGGAAATTGATTCTATATTGATCATAGCCAAATAAGTTATAACAGTTTATAATATCTAATTATCCGATTTTCACAATGATCCTGAATAATAGTAAAGCAACCAGTAGCCCATAGGTTGTTTTAAAAGGCACCATTAGTGTTAAGTTTGTGATAGCCAATAAGAAGTAGTTCTCACCCAATCTTAACTTCTATATGAATAATAATGTTTTTAGTATACTCAAAAGTTTTAAATAAATTTAATGAATTAATTAAAATAGTCATGGCTAGAGTTAAAACTATGCTTATTATGGTCAAGTCATAAATTCTAAACAATAAAAGCAAGAAAAAAATATAACCATGAAATAACATATGAGGGACAATTCTCTTTTAAGGTAAGATTTGTATAGAGCTAAGAATTGAGATCTTCCTAAAAAATACCCTGCACAAGAATTTGGAATGCAAACTCTGTTCTATATAAAGGAGGCATACTAACCGTCTTTAATAGTATGAAAAAGATTTTCAATACTATTATGGCAATGGACATAATTAGGATAGACATTCATTCTTCTCTTTCAATAATATTATACAAAAAAGGTATATGATTTCGTATGATTAATTTTTTAGCTTGAAACCTTACAAAAATTAAACAATGCAAAATAGTTTTCATTTGCACATTTAAGGTTTATCCAAAAAGTAGGAGATAATTAGCAAATATTAAGTGAGATATGGCTAGTCCAAACTTTTTGATTGCATAGGAACTTATTTGCTAGTTGCCACTACATCACAAATAATGTGGGAGAGTTTATCTATGCAAAATATAAAGAAATGGGGAAAAATTTTCAATTACTAATAAAAAGTTTTTAAAAAATTTAATAAACATAGTTAAAACACAATTTGAGCTTGGACATATTTTAGATTAAACTTAGACTTATCCTAACAAAATGTAAAAGTTTTGCCCATAGTCTAATACAATGAATTGGACCAATAATTTATTGAGACAAGTCTAATAAATCTTTGAACCCTTTAAGCTCACCAATATCTCTTAAATGAAAAGTAATTTTTGTTTTTAAACCACCTTTCATAATCATAGTATTTAATAAAGTTAACGAACTCTTATTTTAGATAGTAGTTGTAATTAGAAAGAATATTATATTACAAAAGAAATACTCCTATGACAATGACAAAAATAAAAGTAACATTATTATAAGTTAAAAATACATACTATTTAACATAGATTTTACAAATATTATTAAATGATAGTCTAGAATATATATGCATAAAAAATTATCAATATATACTAGTATATTCAGTTATGTAATTACAAATTTTAAATATAATTGGTGTTTATAATGTAATTAATGCAATATATTTATAAAAATAAATACATATATATTTTTTAATTTACATGATTTTAAATTTTAAATATGAAAATTTTCAGCTTTTTATGTAAAATTTACAACTATATTAATAAAAAGTACATAATAGTATAGAAATATATTTATTTTTATAAGTGTTTCAAAACTTTATTGTATAATAAACTACAAATTTTAAAATTGCATAAGTTGTGAAAAGTAATATAAAATTAGACAAAAATGTGTAAATTTTTAAAACTTTATATAAAGTTTCAAATTTTAATAATGCAAAAAATTTCTATGTCTTTTAATAAAAACCATAATAGTATATGTAAGTATATTTATTAGTATACATTAAGTCTAATGTAAGCATTTTTTTATCTAATCCTCAGTTGTTATTATTATAACAATTGATCATTATTGTTAAAGTATAATTTCAATTGCTTATTAATATGTAATTTTCATAAAAAATAAAAATATACAATAAAATACATAAAAAATAAGGAATTAGTTATTTTTAATAAAATAATTGAGATAATATATACTTAATAATGATTGATGTTTGATTTACTTTTAAGATAAAAAAAAACAATAGTAATGAAGAAATCCTGAAAGCTTCAAAATTGAATGAGGATTGCTTATAATGTCTATGTTTTCCCCAATAATGGCATTGAAATTATTATGCGTTTTTTAACCTAGTTGTAATTTTTATATAAAAAGTTACTTTCAGAATTAAAATTTGAAACTACGTAAACAAAAACTTTATAAAGATATTACAATAAATATGTTTGAAAACGTGACCATTGTATGTATAAAAAAATTATAAATATATGTTTATTTTTATAAATATATTGCAATAAATCCATCATAAAATTTGATTAAATTTGGAAGTTATAATCATATGATTAATTATACTTATCCATATTAATAATTTTTTATGTGTATATACTTTAAATTGTCATTTAATGATGCCTATGATATTCATGTTAATTAGCATGAATTTTACCCATAATATCACCACCTTAAAAATAATGGTTATCTTTGTAACGTGCTCTTTATGATTTAGAAAAAGAAGAAGGGAAAAAAAAGAAAAACTTCATAGTTTTTATACCAAATACAAACGAGACATAAAACTTCAAGTTCATTTTTACCTTGGCCTTGTTGAAGAGTAAAAATCAAAGTATACATTACAAAATACAAACATTAAAATGTACTTCCATCATTTTATAAGAAAAAAAGAATTAAAAAAATAAAAGATATGAAAACTTGGTAATTGCCATTAAATTAGGAAACAAAAAAGTAGTAACAAACTTTGACAAATTCTTTTTCCCATATTAATAAATAATAAAGAAAATTTTCACATTCCAATCATCCTTATCACTTTTTTTGACACCGAAATTACATCTAAACAACATATAAGCTTTAACATTAACAAACAATGTCAAAACTACAGAAATCAGACTCCAATGTTAGCAACTTGAGCCAATCCCCAACATCACCATCACTATCCTCTCATGAGGGTGATTACTTTGTTCAGAGCCCATCATATGACTCTAACGATGCTGAAAGGACCACCAATTCCTTTAATTTGAGCTCGCTAGAGAGCTCATTAGGTTCCCCTCCTTGGTCCCAATGTAGTTCCTTATTGAGCCAACGTTCTTCCTTGAGTCATTTCTATTGCTTTAGAAAGTCAATCTCATCAAACAATAGTAGGAAAGGTGGTTGGAGGTCATGGAAAGATCAATTCCACTTTGAACCCATTCAAGAAGAAGGTTCTCATGATGATCATGTTGGTCTCCAATGTGGCATCTCACGTTGCTACCATTTTCTTTTATTTTTTATGGGTTTTATGATTTTATTCTTTATTTTTTGTTTGATTCTATCCAGCGCCAGTCGTCCTATGAAACCCACCATTAGAATGAAGGTGTTTACTTTCTTAAACTCATGAGAAAAAAAAGATCAATTTTATTTTATGATTGAATTTAATATATTATTTTTTATGTTTATCCTCTCGGCAGAGCATAATGTTTAATCAATTTATAATTCAAGCGGGCATTGATTCATCAGGAGCAGCCACCAGTATGATATCTATGAATTCCTTTATAAACTTGACATTTCGCAACACTGCTACATTTTTTAAGGTTCATGTGGCATCAACACCCATCAATCTCACATATTATCAAATCATTGTGGCCACTGGATTTGTACGTACAACATTTGGTTCGAATTAATATTAGTGACCTTTATTTTAGCAAATCATTTATTTTAGTGAATTATGATATTTTTACACATTGCACAAAATTAAAGAATATCTTTTTTTTTACATTGAATATTTAATAAATAATAATGATGATGAGTTATAATGTGCAGATAGAAAGATTTGAACAATTCAGAAAAAGTGAGAGGTTAATCGGAGTATGGACAAAAGGGAAGCATGTGCCATTGTATGGAGGGGGGAGCATCCTTAAGAGTTTAAAAGATGAAAAAGTGCCATTGAAATTGAGCTTTAAGGTTCAATCAAAGGCTTATGTTTTAGGCAAATTGGTGAAACGTAACTTCATTCATGTGGTGGAGTGCTCGCTATTTGTGGATCCCAAAAAGATGAACGTCACCATTTCTCTCAAAAACAAATGCATTTATTGATGATCAGATTCTAATAATAGTATATTGTAATTTATTGATTACAAAGTACTAAGTGAGACTTATTTTGGAAGGAAAATCCTAAATGTTCTGAAGAATGTTTCCAAATCGAGTTTTAAAAATTCGGAATGCATTTATTGCCTATTCATTTATTATATAAGCTTTGTTGTAATGTGAATCCAAAGTTTGCAAATGATTCGAGTCCATGTTTCTAATTTTTTTTTATACAAATAGCATAACTCTTTTGGAAGTTTTTTTTTAGTTCCATTAACTACACATAGATTTTACACCTTATTCTATTAATTTCATATATACAATCAAATGTAGTTAATACTAGCAAGAAATTCCCACCTAATTTTTATGAGAAAAAAGTTTTTTTTTGGGACATGAGCAAGGTTAATTTTAGATAGATCATATAATATTTTGTATGTTTTTAAGTCAAAGTTAAAATAAATTTTTGTATTCTTTTTACCCCTTTAGAGTTTCTTATTTGAAGCTCTTGAAGCTATTTTTCACTTTTCTTTTTCTTTTTATTGGTTAAGAAATACAAATCCCTTGATAACAAAAAATATTACAAGAGCATCCATCACACTAGTATAACATAAACAAAGAAAATAAAATATCAACAAAGAAAAAGCAATATAAGTTAGATTATGGAAACAAAAAAAACAAATAGGTTGTAAGAAACAGGAATTAGGAATTTAAAGATCCGATTCAAAGGGCACAATTCCTATTTGATAGAAAAAGACAAGTATATTAACTTGCATATTAAATAAACTTGAAATAGAACTCATAAAAAAATTTATTATAAAAACCAAAGGATCTCTACAAAAGATAATTTTATTATGACGTTCATACTCTTAAACATTTTCTTCAGATTTAAAGGCTTTTTAGATAAATCTGTAAATTATTACAACCAAATTTTTATTTTCATGCCAAGCTTAACTCACAATAAGAGTTCTAATTCTTTCTTTCTTATTTTTTTCATTAAGATATGTACAAACAAAAACTCTAAAATAACAAACTAAAGAAAAGATAGGAAAAGGAAAGAGAAAATAACAAAAGGCACGACAAGACAAATAGTGGCGAGCAAGTAAGGAAGATAAGGAACAAATAGAGACAAAGAAAAAAAAACAAAGAAAAATATCATAAAAGGGAAGAGACATAAAAATAAGGGAGACAAAAGAAATATAAGAAACCAAAAAATAAAAGAAGAAACTAGATTGAAAGGTTGATAGGTAAAGAAAAATGTTAATAGGGATTAAGTAAAGACATGATGACATTAAAAAAAAAAAGGGAAACAAGTGAGAAAGATGGAAGAAAATGGATGCAAAGAAGGATCAAAATTGTAGTAAGAAAGAAAAAGGAAGAAAAACGAGACAAAGAAGGTTAAGAAAAATTTAGAAAAAACTCTCACAATAGTAATTAAAGGAGAAAAGGTAGATTCCCTCACATAAAAAGAGGGGAGAAGAAAAACCCTACCAAAGAGCACAATAATACTTCTACTAGGATTCTCAATTGTACTTAAATTTGATACTTACTAAAATTTTATATTATTTTCCTTTTCGCTTCTAGTTATCTTTTATAGGAATGGTAAGAGTTTAGTATATAATAATAAATTATTTAATATGTATATTTTTTTGTTTCTAATCAAAGATAAAGCTAATTGGAATTTAAAACTAAAAAGCATAATAGACCTAGTGAAATTAATTTCACCAAATGATCACTTACTAGCTATAAGTCAAATCAAAAAGTGAAAATTATTGGTATCATGCTATGAATTTTAATTAGGTTCTAATATGCAGTCATTTTTGCTTCTTTGTTTGTTTCATTTTGCTAAATCCGAGTTATAAGTTTTTTTCCCCTTCTTGTCAACTGAGTAAGTTCTCAGTTATTTTCTCCTTTTCTCAAAAAAGAAAAAAAAAAAGGAGCTGCTTTCTTTTCGATGTATTTTCTCTAGTCAATGTCTTCGCCTTTCAATGATAGTGAACGCAGAACTGTATCCATGCAAATGCAATGCTTCCCGCGGCCCGGGGGGGCTTATATTAGGCCTCAATAGAGAGAGCCAGCTAGTTTTAATTATAATGGGCCCACCGACTAAAATTAACACTACTTATTGCATCTTGGATCTCACCCTCAAATTATACCGGCCCAACTTCCCAAAGAAACTCATCAGATTTTTAATTGGCTAAACCCAAAAAAAAATTTGTCAGCTTTTAAAATGCTGACGTAGTGTAAACGAAGAAGAGAAAAAATAGAAGAAAATAAAAAAAACAAATTGCAGTGATAAAGGTTTTGTTGGTGGGTTGATGGTTGTTATGATATTTTAAGGTTTTAAATTTTAAGGTGATGTAATAAATTTTGAAATTATTAAATAAAAATTATTTAATTATAAATTATAATCATTATTTTTTAATCAATATGATTAAATAGTTTTGATATAATAATTTTTATGTCACTTTAATTAAAACCTATGCCGTTATAGAATGTACCATTTTTGCAACGTGAAGCATGAATGACAAAGACGTACAGTATATTCAAATAACAATGCCGTGCTCAATCAAAATCAAAACCCAAAAGCATCAAAAGTTAGGTTTATAAGTGCATTTGGTGACAATATGCTGTGCACCCTGATTTATCTTTTTCCAAAATAATTCTTCTAAGCTTTTCTGAACCAAATTCTGGTTACACTATGATTACCAGAATAGTTGGTTACACAATCGAAAGCAAAATCATCATTCTAAGCGAGAAAAGACAAGAATCTCCGGCAGCATTCCCTATATAAAATCTCTATTGGGGTCGAGGAAAAGGAATGGCATAGGAAATTGCTTGTGAGCACCCTTTTCTGATTTGTCTTTGCAATTTAATCGATAGATTGGGTGTTTGTTACTTGACCTTTTACTTTTCAAGAGATAACATGTAGAACACGTAATTGACCCCTTAAAAAAAAACCGATACTGCATATATCGACCAAAAGAATAGATATTTGTGCCATTATATCGAAGTCTATAGAATTATCCCACAAATGAATTGGGTTATTGTGTTTTGGTTGTTGGTTTTTGACATTCCTTTTTCTAGTTATTCCGCCCTCCACACGACTAGAAAATCTTAAAATTTAAGGTCTCTCCCTCAAAAGTGTATAATATATATTCATTTGTAATATATTTAAAAAAAAAAACAAGTACGGGCAAAAAGAGATCCTTCAAATACAATTTTATATTTTAAAAAAATTATCAATCTCAAAAGTAAAAGATTAAAAGCTTAATTTATCATGTGGTCTACATTAATAAAAATCGTTATTATCTAACTCTTTTCTTATAAAAAAAAATTGTGACAACTCCACGTCAAAAAATGTGATAACTTTATATATGTAAAAAAAATTTGCTTCATGAATAAAAATTTCGCTCCAAAACAAAACAAATGCGTTAATGTAAATTTTTTTGTGGCTTATAGTTACTTTAAAAGGTAAGATTTCACATATCATAAGATCTAAGATATGCTTCATCTCATTTGTTACAATATTCAAATTAACACGTCTCGTTCAATTAACTAATTTAAGGTTAAATTTGTGCTTGATAAATTACTTTTCTCGCGTACAACTGAAATTCTTATTCTTAAAACAACTTTGTATTTTAAGGAAAAAAAATTTACAATTAACTTTATGTCAACATAATATATGCTATTTTTGTAAGAATTTATCCATTCGAAAGCCAAAATTTAGGATTCATTGAACATTCACATTGTTTTGGGTCAATCAGAATCTAATTATCCTGTGAATAATTCTCAGAAGAGTTGAACACGTTTCCAACTTTCCGTAACCTCGAAGAGTTGTCCGTTCTCTCGGGGCTCTTCTTTGAGGTCGCTGCCACGTGACACCAAAATGGGTCCATTGGTTTTCATTTCACACTTGAGATTTGACAACAACAAAGTCAATGCAATTCATATTAGAAAATGGTGCCTGCCACCCCTGAGACATATTCTTCCATTTACCATCGAGATCAAATATGTCAACGACAAAGTTGGATTCAAAATCCAACTCGATTGGATTGGCACAGCTCTAAAATTACACAAAATTTTGAACTAGTTTCACCTCTCCAGTAATTATGTACTCAAATCATATTGTCTGGGCCTTTCCTAGATGACTTTATATAAATTATCCCTGACCAAACTTTCTTAACAAAATTCGAAGGGTAAAAAAAAAAAAATGGAGTCATTATACAGTAACAACTGAATTTGTATTACAAAACTTTCAAACTCTGTACACTTAATCACAAAAATGGGTGTTGTAACTCTAATCATCAAGTTAGATGTAATAACACAAATGGGTGTGAGTATATCTATCTATCTACCCAATTTACAATCTAAAAATCAAAATCAATTATGCTAAGCAAAAATCATCATAATTGATCCTAGTGGCTTCCAGCTCTGCTACATCATCGACAAAATTGAATCTTCACCTAACAGTTATCCAACCGTCAGACTCCGACCAATTCGGTGAATCATCCGTTGCCAGTTGCCGGATTCTATCCGCCGGTCGACCGAAACTTGATGTACACGATGAATCAAAGGAGGAATCGAATTTCCTTTCAGACCATTCATTGGATTCCGGCGAGCTTGGAACTGAAGCTGTGGCCGATGAAACCCAATCTGGAAAATCGAAGTGACATCTTGGCGAAGCTGATAATTCATCAGACGGCTTTAATGAAACAGTGTTATCGGCGACAAACGGATGCTTCAATAGCATCTCGGCCGTCCATCTGGTTCTGGGATCCTTCACGAAACATTTCCCGAGAAAATCCTTCACTTCTTCCGACAATTCATTAGGAACTTCGGGTAATTCTCCGACCCCAATTCGAAGCAACAGCGAATAAATATTGGTTCCTTGCCTGAAGCTCCACGCGGGTTTTCCGGTCAGCATCTCTACCACCGCGCAGCCAAGAGCCCAGATATCCGCCGGAGATTCATAATCATTTTCGTTTACAGATTCCGGCGACATATACAGAGGAGTACCGCGCCACTCAAACTGACTTTCTTCTTTGCTCTGCTTTTCCCCTGTTTTCTTCGCAAGCCCAAAGTCTGCAATTTTGACATCGCCATTGTCGAACACGAGAACATTCTGAAGCTTTATATCGCAGTGGACGAACCCCTTATCGTGAATGTAACTCAATCCTTTGATTAAAGACCTCGTGTACCGCCGGACGTCGGATTCCGGCAATCGACCACCGTGACTTTTAAGCTGATCGGCAATGGAACCGCCGGTAGCATATTCGAGGAACAAATTATAGTACTCCTTACCATTTTCGAAGCTGTAGTCATCGCCGAAACACCGAATGATTTCCGGGCAGAATCCGAGTCGATCAATCACTTGTTTCTCGTTCCTGAGGGTAGAAGAGCTGAAAACATCACAGGATTTTACGACGGCCGGAGCCGGAAATTGATTGGTACCATTTCTGGGTACAGCGAGATTGACTGTAGCAAAGCTTCCTCTGCCAACTGGGTGCCCTCGATCCCACTCCATGGAATCTTTAATAGCTAGCTTGCTCTCTGCTCTTTTCTCTTGTACTGCGGCCTTTTGCTCTGTGTGGAAGAAATGAAAGCTGAAACAGAAGCACAAGACAAGACCAACGCTGCACTCCAAAGCCTCTAAAATCCTTGCTTATATATAGGGAGAATCTCGTTGATGTTCGACGCGGACGAGCCTGAATAAAACAAAATTTAAAAAATAAAAAAAATGAAGGTTAAATTGAAAATTATTCTTGGTATAATTCAAGCACGTGATAAGCAATGATATTTTCCGCGGAGCAGTGGGTTCCTGATTGAATTGGTGAACGTGGTTCATTTGCTGTGCCCCTCTGGATGATTTTTACACGTAAATTTGTTATTTATCGGATTAGATGTTTACGTGTCGTTTTAATTTCTGTATTGATGGTTTTGTGTTAATCTTTCCGATTTAACATTCTCCAACCGGTGTGATGCGCTTTTAAATTCGGAGCTCTTTTTTCCTTTTCCTTTTCCCCCACCTTTGGGTTAGAATTAGAGCTTCGCCCAAGGGCCAACTTGCTGGGGTGTGATTGAATATGCTTATCATCTATTGGAATATGCTGCATATTTTCATTTTTAGTTTGGGATAAGGGAAATAATTTTGAACATCAAATATATTTAAAATTTTTTTATAAAACAATATCGAGTAACATTGTATTACTGAAATATTATCAAATATTTTACGTTTTATTTCCAATGATTGTTTAAATAATATATTTCCATATAAGGTTGACTTTTCGGCTAATGATATTATCCACGGATGACACGCGGCATTGATACGTAGTATTTGTTCTCGTGGGGGGTACTTAATTAATTTTATGATCCGTCATATAATTGCTTGGAAACTCATTCACAAAGCTTGCTATTGGTTAGTATGAGATTTGCTCTACTCCTGGGCTTTGAAATATTTAATGGTAAGTACTGTATACGTGGTCCAATTAAATTGCTACGACCAATTAATTTCTTATATATCGCAGAATGCAATTAAACTTTCTAGAAAATTTTAACGTGAAGAGTTAGCTGTTGTTTAAATTCAACACGGAGACTACTAAAAACGTGGATGAATGAAGGAAAACGAAATATGAAATGGCCGGGAGCTTTCACAAATTAAGGCAAACTTCTACATTTTCCGCTACCTTCTCCTAGATTTCCAGAAGTCTTGCTAAAGTCTTTGCATAGATAAGAGAATATAATTGAATTTGCAAAAGCAATTAATATTACCTAAACTTATCTTAAATTAATAAAAGAAAAACCATCTGAATTGATCCTAAATAAATGGACATGTTGTAATTGTGCAACTCATGCAGTTTTTTAATTTAAAATTTACAGCGTTCGGAATTATAATTGGTTTTCATGGCTATCCATCCACATGTTAACATTTTAAACTCGTGAGTAAATTATTGGCCTGATTTACTAATTAGTGGTCCTAATACTAAAATAATCAGAATTAGGTGGCTCCATTTGTTGTGGAAAGTGGCCATCTATATAATAAAAATTACTGGATCCTGATCAAGATATTCTAACTAAATAATAGGACTTCATGCTTCATATTATAATTATAATTATAATTATATGTTAAAACTTGACCTGTAGAAGGATACCGACACTGGGCAAACGTGCAATTTTAATGGAGGATGAAGAGGATGACATTATAAAAATGTGCCTTAATGGATTTCCATGCAAATAAAAATCAGCCTGCATATTTCTTCGTCTTCATTTTTTTTTTTTAAAAAAAAAAACAGAGATCTGATCTGCTACTTCAAGGTTAAATGCAACTAATTAACCATCATTAACAATTTTTTTTTAAAATAATGAGTGATTCAAATAATTGAAGCTGGAATTTCTGTTGCGATAGTAACGTAAGTTGAGTATGAAGAAATACGCATTTGTCGTGTGCAGTGACCTACAAGTTTTGGTAGTGAAAGGCCCTCCCCATTGCCCAGGAATGATATCAACCTCTTCGTGTGACGGCACCGACAATTAGCCTCAAGAATTTCAAGCAATGACCAGCTCAAACCCGGTGTAGTTGTTTTTTTTTAATCCCATCTCGGAGCAAATATTATTATTATTATTTCGTCGTTTGATCTAAGACTATGGTATAGCTAATTAATTAAAATATAAGAAAAGACTGGGACAACTAATATATAGTAGATATGATATGCCTTATCCAACTACTTTGGCATCATGCGACACAAATCCTTTCACATTATTGTTACTTAATTATTTAATATACTTTCTAGACTAATTTAGTTTAAATTAATTTTCCATCAAATTATAATGAAATAGAAAAATCCAACATACCCTGTTTAATTTTGATATAGTTAAATTTTATTCCTTCTACTTTAAAAAATTAAAAATTACTTCCTTAAATTTATGAAAACTTAAAATTAACATTTTTATGAACTTTTTAAACAAAAATCATAATATTATAGCATATTGATTAATTTCATTTTTTACTCATAATTTTGTAACTCATTTTAAAATATTTAATTAAAATTTTATATATTTAATGTAATTTTTATTAATTATATATCACAAAAATTATTTATAAAAATATGATTGGTAGATTAATATGCTATTATATTATAAATATTGTTTAAAATTTTTTTAAAAAATTATTTAATTTAATAAAATGATAAATTAATTTATTAAATTAATGATAGGTGTTAATTTTAAGATTTGTAAAATCTCTGAGAATAATTTTAAGACTTTTAAAATTGAAGGAAATAAAATCACTTTAAAGTTAAATAAGATATTTTATATTTTTTCCTATTGAAATATATAATTTATGAGAAAAATAGTAAGTATTACATTGTGTAGACTAAATCAATTATATAAATACACAATGTGCAAGTTTTTATTCAGTTTTAATAGTGTATTATTATAGAATTAACTTAACTTATATTCTCCTAATGACAACTGGGCTATTTGGAACAGGGGTAACAGAGGGAAGAAGAAGGAGATGGAATTGAGGGTGAATTTCAAATTTTACCTTGTTTGGCTAGTCTATCAGTTTCTGAGGGAGATAAATGAGAGGGGGAAAATGTAGTGGGGCCTACAGTATAATTTACTCCTCTTGAAATAGGGAGTTTTGAGGTGAAAATCATCCCAAGTGACTTATTTCCTCTTGCTACCTTTCATCAGCACAAAGTTACTGCCCTTCCTCTATTAAAAGCTCATCTTACCATACATAACACGTCTCACAACGAAGAAGGCCGAGCTGTAGTCGCCATTGAATGCCATCGTGCAGGTGTGTCTTGTTTTCCTATTGACTTCCTTTCTGAGTTGCCATTAGTGTCTGTTTCCTTCCCAAAGCAGTGTAGTTGTTGTCCAGTGGAGGATCGACTGGAGGAGCATTTCTGGTCATAGGAAAGCATGCAGAGGAGGTTATTGGTGGCTATATCTTGCTAATCTGCAAGGATATGCTACAAATGGAGTATGGCCTAGCGACGTGGTCCAATTTTTGTCAAACTGGGTCAGACGTTTCTGAAAAGAACTTAATTCGAACCCGGGTTGACAGACACCAGACCCGATTGAGGTTTTTTTTTTAAAAATATTTTATTTTTTTAAATTTTATTTATTTTTTAAATTTTTTTTCTTTTTATGAAATGGTTTAGGCTTTTTCAAAATGCCTTTGTATTGGAGTTATTTGTGGATACATTTTAATATAAAAATTAATGCTAAATAGGCATTAGTATCATTTTATAAAGTAATTATATCCTCAGAATCATATTAAACAACTCGTAAATGAGTATTGAGTGATGTTATGCAATTAATACAATATATAATTAATTGATGTAGTATAATAGTTAAATAGTAAGAATATAAGTATTTTTTTCAATTTTTACAACATTTTGATTGATACAAATAACTCTTAATTATTAAATTAAAATTAAATAATTTTATTCATAGAAAACAAATATTCAATTGAAGATAACAAATCAAGAATTTATTATATTATTCCATATTTTAATATTTCAAAGTCATCATAACATGCAAGGAAAAAATTAAATGTATTCTTAATTAAGAACATTATTCAATATATTAGGATAAATATGCAATCAAATTGATCACTTTATTTAATAAGATAAAAATGATGATTATCATCTTTCTCATCTTGAAAATATAAAATAAAGAGGAAAAAAATGTACTCATTTATTTCAGCTTTTTATTGTAATATGAAAGCCCTAAAATTAATTCCAAAGTATTACATCTACTTATTATTTAATACTAATTCATGTTGAACTAAAAATTTGAGATAATAATTATAGGATTCATAGTGATCATGTATTCATTTTTCTTATATGAGTAACACACTTGCATAAATTTTAAATTTGATTTGTCATTATTATAAGTTTTTTATACCATTGATAAATAAAAAATTATTTAATTTATTTACTTCTATAAGTTTTCCAAAATTATTCTTTATATATAAAATTTAAAATAATTAAAAATATAAAATTATGACAAAATAAATATAAATGGATTGAAAATATAAAATAATAAATATTTATTAATTAATATAAAATTAAAAAATATATTTGATATTTTATTAAAAATATAAAATAAAAAATAAAAATTATTTTAAAATATGACAAATAAAAAAATTGAAAGAAATATAAAATAACAAAATTTTATATTTACTAAACTTTACAAGTTGAAATATGATTTTTTTTTACTATCATTAAATATTTTAGTATCTTTATCATTATAAATATAAAATCATTAATAATTATTATAAAATCATTAATATTATTTTTATTGTTATTAAATACCACTAGTGTCAATTGATTTTCTTATGTTCTGTTTGGTTAGATAGATTATTGATTTCAAAGGAAACTACTCTGGGTGATCAAATCTATAAATTTATACTTAAGGACAAGAGTTTTGTTCAAACAAATTGGAGATTAGGTCTAAACTTTTTCTTCCTCATCATAAAAAGTACATTTACATCCATTTCATATGTTATCTCCACCAATATGGTTAGATAGGTGCTTGATTGTTATTTTCACATCAATCTGCTATCTCGCTATAGTGTTCAATAAAATTCATTGTTGGCTTAGGCATTGCAGTGATTTCATTGGTAAGAAGGAAACATTATGAAATTTTGCAGTAAATATTGGTTTGAGATATGTATAATATATAGTTAGGTGGGATATATAGTTTCATTGCTATTATATCAATTAAGTTTATATATTTATTAGTTGCACATTAGGAGTATTTTATGAGTGACAATGGACGATAACATGGACGATGTTTGATTAGTGTTGATATGAAGGAAGAATGGGAGAGAATGTGTCAGATGTGTGTTAATCACATGACATGCTATACTGTTCAATATATGTAACTATTACAATTAGGAGCATATAGTATACACAAAAATATTGATGATGGCACTAGCTTAAAAGATCAAATGCAGGCAACAACTGTTACATAACTTATTAGAGCTTAATAAATGTCATAATCTGGTGTATATGAGTCCCCATACTTTCTATCAATTGTGTGAAAAATTAAGAGCAACAGGTAGCATAAGAGATTTCACATATTCAACTAGTAGAGGAACAAGTTGCTCAATTTTTGCACATATTGTCACATAATGTTAAGAACAGGACTATGTCTTTTTTCTTCCATCGATCTGGGGAGATAATTAGTCATCACTTCTATAATATTTTACGAGCTATTATAATGATTGAGGACAAGTATCTTGTGCAACCTTCAGGTTCAGAGATTCTTTCCTAAATATTCAATAGTAGTAGATTTTATCCTTATTTTAAGGTAATTTAGTTAGTTATATATGTTTAACCCATTGTTTAATTCTCATTTATAGTCGACAATACATAATCTTTGTATAACCCTAATGTTTAAAAATTAACAAATACAATAGGTTCAGAGATTCCTTTCTAGATATTCAATAACAGTAAGTTTTATCCTTATTTCAAGATAATGCAGTTAGTTATATATGTTTAACTTATTGTTTAATTCTCATTTATAGTCGACAATACATACCTAATGTTAAAAAATTAATAAATACAGGATTGTATTGGAGCTTTAGATAGCACTCATATACGAGTCAAGGTACCAAAAAAAGATGCTCCTCACTTTCGAGAAAGAAAAGATTACCCTACACAAAATATGTTAGCAGTCTGTTCATTTGATATGAAATTCACATATGTTTTATCTGGGTCGGAAGGAATTGCATTAGATTCTAGAAGTTCTTAAACATGCATTAAATAAAAGAGGAGATAAATCTAAAATTTTCCAGAGGTAAAGATATATTGTAATATAGCATTTGCTTGAAAGATTGTATAACAATCATTTATATACAGTTCTTCTTATGATGACACCGACGTTGTGACGGTTGTTTGCATGATTGTTATATATCCCAGGCAAATTCTACTTAAGAGATGCAAGTTATCTTCCGAAAGCAAGAATTCTTACATCTTATAAAGTTGTTCGTCATCACTTAAAGGAGTACATTATACGTGGTCCCTAAAATGCAAAAGAGACATTTAATCATCAACATGCTTCATTGAGAAATGTGATTGAAAGAGCATTTAACATCCTTAAAAAGAGATTTTCTATCATAACTAGTGGGATAGAACCTTATTATTCTTTTGTGACAATGACAGACATTACCATTGCATGTTGTGTACTACATAATTTTTTGATGGATGTTGATTTCAATCCACAATTGATGGATGAAGTGGATTGTGAGTTGCTACACAATGGAATAAAAGATACGGGGGATCGTGAAACATGAAATACTAAGGAAGATTACAGGAAAATACACATTCTCAGAGAATGCATAGCCACCTATGTGTGGAATGACTATGAATAGAGCTTGTTCTAGATAGTTTTTTCCATTTTTTTGAGCCTTATATTAATTGTAATGTGATGGATGTGACCCTTGTGACAAAAATAGGAATTTATTCTTATAATTTATGTTTAGAATGAAGGAGTTGTATCACTTGTGAACATACCAATTAAGTGATCCTATGTATGACATAGACCTAATAGAATGGTTAGATATGCTAAAAGTGACTATTATGCTTATGTGTGTAGGTTGTTATTATGAATTGAATTTACTTTCACTAATATGTTATACATTTGTCATGTATAAAGTTCATCTTTTTAGTTGGCTTGAGTACCTTGTAAGGTAATAGATATGATTGTGACATAAGTGCAGTTCTAAAGTATAATTTAAACTTGTATTCAATTATTATTATGATTTGTGAATTGACTTCTTGTTACCATGCATGTGATATACATTTGACGATCTTTTGTACTAATACATATTACATGCTTGTATGATAATTTGTAGTTAGACAATGTCAAAGAGCAGAAAATCCAACAACAGGGTAGAGGGATCATCGAGGGATACATTACGATAGATACCAAAGATGGATTCAACATTAGTGGATGCATTGTTGGAGGAGGTATACAAACTGACCGAATGACACTTTCACTTCCATGGCTTATATCACTGTCATCATGGAACTCAAGCAATCAATTAGTCCATTACTTCAAAGGTTTCATATAAAATACAAGATGCAAACATTAAAAGAGTACTTTAACGAGTGCTACGACTTATTTCATAGGTGGAGTAGAGTTATATGGAATTCAACGACCAGAATGTTCGAAAGCTGAGCAGGAAGTCTAGAACAAGATTTCTATGATAATAAATTATTTTAAATATTACATGTGATCCCAATTAATATTTATATCGTTGCAGGATACGCATAGATTCATTATTAGCTTATATGATATGCGTATACGATGATATACTCCTTAACTTTCTCATTTGATTAGTATTGAAAACATACGTGTTTCTTACAAAATTTCTATGTTATAACATAAATTATTTTAAATATTAAATGTGATCCCAATTAATATTTATATCGTTGCAGGATACACATAGATTCATTATTAGCTTATATGACATGCATATACGATGATATACTCCTTGACTTTCTCATTTGATTAGTATTGAAAACACACATGTTTCTTACGAAATTTCTATGTTATAACATAAAACTTCTAATGGTTAAAAGGTCACATAGCATGATATACCATTTAGACATAGGAAAAGGGTGTATGCTATTATGCATGTTTCCACCATAACTTTGTGATTGTGTTTGCCATGTGATTGAAGGAACTGTTTCATTTAGTATTAAATGTAGAAGTGCATTGCATCCTATAATTCAAATTCAATACTTATCTAATGCAATGTATATTTTTAGGTGAAGCCAGAAGCTCAGAAATGGAAACACACTCCCATCAACAATTATGACAAGTTGTTGGAACTCTTTACCAACGATAGGGTTACAGGTGCACATAGGGAAATGAAGCTTCGAATTTCACATAGCATGCTAATGTATATACTCCTGAGAGTGCTCCCTCCTACCACTCTCAAGTGTATACTCCTTCAAATCCCTCAACTTAGTCATAAAGGACCTTATCTTCAAATGGTTCTAAAAGAAGCACATCTAAAAGAAAAAGCATCGATGGTTAATGTGATTTAAGAAAGGTATGAAAGACTGGACATAGGGATGAACATATTGACAGATGTAATGAGAGAGGTGGGAGAAAAACATGTCAATATAGCTGAAAGAAATATGTCATTTCTTCGGAGTAGTAAACCTTGCTATTATAATAAGATAGAAATTTGGCAAGAATTGGATAGCCTAGGAGTTCTTGAAAATTTTCAGCCAAAGTATTATACCTTCTTATGTGAAAATGAAAAAGTCAGAAGGCAATTTTTTGGTATTTTGCTGAATGTACGGCTGCAGCTCTTGTATCAACTCATGGCGAATGCAAGAGTTAACTAAGACAATGGTGATGCAATCAAATGACCCCTTCTTGGATGAAAGTTTGTTGGTATCGTGAGTAGTTATTATTCTTTTATGAGTTTGTTTGTTGTTAAACAGTTTATGTTGATTGTTTCTTAATGCTTGTTTTGACATTGCATATATTAATATTCATTCGTTGTTATTATAATGATTGATTTTGCAATATTAATAGAATGATGGATTCTAATCATATTTTCTTATTATTGTAGGTACTTTTGCTTTAAGGCTTTATGAATATGTATCTGATCTGTATTGGTCATTGGTAGGATTGGAGTGAAGCATTTGATCATGACTTCTCATGTTCGTATTACTGTAGCATATAACTAAACAATCTATATAATGTCATTTATTATGTTTGTATATAATTAGTAGAATTTCAAAGTTAATATGGAACGAAACTTTACATATGATAATTGGTTATGTTTATATGCCACTGTGATTCTTTTAATACGTTATGTTGTCTTTGTGTGCCAAGTCTATTGAAAATCAGCTAAGACTCGTAGGTTTATAAAGTGTTATATTTACACTAGTACTGTTATTAGGTCCTCAAATTTAATTAATGAACTAGCATATTAATACTGAGTAAGAGGAAGTGTAATTATTAATGTTGACAAGGTTCCAATGCATGTTTGAAATGAAGTTATTTGAAGAGTTTACAGTGGTGTAATTTACTCAATTTAATAGTACATTCAATTTTATTTGGAGTTTAATAAAATGTGAAGGTCATATATAAGTAATTTGAGATAAAAAATTTTATATAAAAATGAAGATGTGAAATTAAAAATATTCTATTTTCGCAAAAGATATTTTAAAATTATGGTGCAAAGTTTTAAATATTTATTAAATATATTAAGTTTAAAATTTTAAATACAAATATAGAAATAATAAGTGTAAAATTTGATGTAAATTATTTTATCCGTATATTATTAAAAATTAATTTAAAATAAATTTATGTTTTCTGCTTTAAAATAAATTTTATATGGAGTGAACCTCTATGTGTTTGTCCTTTAAAAATAAATTTAAAATATAAAACTATTCTTCATATATAAAATTTAAAATATTTAAAATAAAAAATCTAATGGAATAAATGTAGATGGACACCGTATATAAAATAATAAAATATTTATTAATAAAAATAAAATTAGAAAATATATATTAATATTTTAATAATATTTAAAATATGACTAAATTAAAAATTGAAATAAATATAAAATAATGAATTTTTATGTTTATCGGACTTTGCAACTTGGGATTTGATAAGCAAATGTACATCATTAAAGTGTTAATATTTAAATCCAACAATATGTAATATTAATATTAGAGGTAGATGAAAAAAATAAAAATTACTATTATTATTTAAATTATTTAAAAAAATTACCTATTATAAAAAATATAGTATTTTATCAGTGTATTATAAATCTTTCAATTGAATTTGTTAAATTAATATTATAATAAAAATTAATAATATATTATAAGGATATTATAATAATTTGACTCAATTTCATTTCCTCTTCCCTCAATTTTCACACATTTCAATCAAAAGAAATTAATTTTGCTCTTATTTCTTCTCCCTTCCATTTTCATCCATTCCAAATAATTTAAGTAAAAATTTTTTGCCTCTAATTATTCCTTCCTTCATTTACTCCCCTTCTATCTTCACCTAAATCCAAACAAATAAAAAACAAATAAAAAATCTCGTGTGGAAGGGTAAGAAATCCTCTCCTTTTTTTTTCTTTTAATGAGGTTCGAGAAAGGATGTACAAAATCCTCCACGAAATTAAATGTAATTAAGTCCACCAAACGATGCCTAGAAAGTAGAGGAGATTTACGGCGCTGGTTGCATTACATGAGAGAAGGCGAAATAGTGTGAGCAGGCAAGTTGTGGCTGAAAGTGGTCATTCATTGGCTGACAATCTACGGTAATTAAGTTGCCAACAAGTTGAAGCTGAAGTTGCTCGAAACCGAAGCAGTGGTAGCCACAGACCACAAGCCTAAAGCAATAAAGGCTAGCCAGCTAGCTAAGGTCCGCTGGATTCACTCTTTTTATGGCGCCGCAATATCACTTGTCTCTTTCTTCTTGGTGGTTACATATGAATTTATCAGTTGCTGCAGTTTATCATCTGCACAGAACAGAATGACTTAGCTTTAAATATAAAGGTGGGGTTAACCGATCAGTTGGTTTTTTCAATAATAACAGGTTAAGATATTAAATTTAACGGATTTTAAATTTAACTTTTGAATGTATTATTTTTTAAAAAAATTATTACATATTATTTTTATTCTGAATAAAAATTAATCTCATAACAAATATTATGAAATTATTAGAGTGTTAAAAAAAGGGAATGGAAGGGAAAAAACAAAGGGTAAGGTTATCTCAATGAGTTGCATGTGAAGCAATGGAGGCAGAGCTTTTAACTTTCATCCCTGTAAGTGGACGCCCGGTACAGCTGGTTCACGTTCTCTGTATCCCTGCCAACTCAACCATTCTTCGCCCTTTTTTCCCCCAATTCTCACCGACCACCAAATTATGCTATCAAATTTTCATAGATTTTATATTAATTCGATATCACTATTATTGAATTTTGTATAAAGAGTAATTTATTATTCAAAATTTAAATTTTACTTCGTTGAAATATGCCCATTGTTTGAAAGTGCGACGAAATGAGAATTTATGATTTATTAACTCTAAACATAACCTTTATTTTTATTTAAATAATAAGCATATTATGATGTAGTAAATCTCACATTTCAAGTGAAAAATAATTCTCCATCTAGAATTTAGCAGTAGGCGTATAGAATTAATATAAAATTTTTAAAATTAATACTGAATTACCATTGAAACATCTTTAGTACTAATTTAATGTCTTTCGTAAGAAATTGGATCTAGAAAATTTATTCCAAGCCAAGACAACAATACCATTGTTTAATCTTTTGTTGCTTTGTTATTTTAAGTAACTTCTCTATTCTTCCTTCATTACTGTTTACAACAAAAAATAAAATTGCTGATTTTTCCACATTCACATCCAAATTGAACTACTTTATTTTACAAACATTTGACATAGTGCAATACATGAATCGGGACGTATGTTATTGTCAGAATGTCATGTCCGGTTTTGTCCCTTTCTGCTTGAATAATATGTGACAACTTTTCTTTTAATTCACAAATTTGTCATTCTAATTTGTTAGTGTACTTGGCCATATGTCACGAGTAAGAGACAGTGATAGTGATGATATAAGTTGGTGAGCCAGAATTAGTTATTCATCACAACTAATTAGAGTGAATGTATTCAATTGAAGAAATGTTTTAACATAAACTATTTAAAGTCAGATATGCAAAATCCAAATTAGTAATGGCTGGCAGTTATGCATCTACAGTGGCGTATACTGCTTTCTCTTTTTTCGTACGAAGAAGAAAGCTATGGCGTGAATTTTGATTGTATTTTTTTAATGGCAAAATGATTAAATCGTTAGGCCGTGCACCTATTGTTCATAAAATTGAGATCCAATGTAGAATACCAAGAAAAATAAAACTTCGATCAATATTGTATATTATTTAAAGCAAATGCTTCTGTCAGAACTTTGTTTTTTTTCTTTTTCAGCTGATACACCTAAAACTGGAAGGTCATAAATTGGTGATAGGAATGTGATATGAGCTAAGAGATTTGTTGGCACCGCACATTCATCTTGGGACCCAAAGTTACACCGCATCTCCCCATATACCCAATCTTCCAATGCAATCGATAGATAATTCCCCAGCTGGATCTGCTTTCGTGTGCTGTTCATAATTCACACACATAGCAAAGAGATATTATTGTATCTTAAATTTTGATAAAAAAAATTATATGCAGTTCAAGATCTTAAAAGTTTATGTACTTTCATTGTCAAATAATCTGTTTTATTTTAAAATTTGAAAACATATGATTTTATAATGATAACATATAATTTTTTTCAAGGAAAAGTACAAATAAACTTTTAAAATATGGCTTAATATCATATAATCCTTTTTAAATTGTAAAACTTATAAATAATCCTTGAAATTTTCAAAACATTGAAATTTCAATTAAGGGAAATGAGAAACGATATAAATGAGTCACTTATGACTTATTCTAATTACTTTTTTTATTACAATAAAATTAAACAAGTAATAAAAAAATAAAAGAAATACATGTCATATTCCCAAAATGCAAGTAGATATTGATTCAGAACTCTTCCTCAATTGTTTAGGCTTAGCCGACCTACCTTCATTGTTGAGTTACAGACTTTAAGAAACTGCCATTTAATTAAGCTTCAGTAATAATTTATTCCAAATGTTTGTCCTTTATTATATAATAAATGTATTACAAAATCAATTCTATTATTAATAATTTATTTAAAAAAATCACATTCAAAAACTGGTTGAATTCATATTAAAAAATATTTAGAAATAGTTACAAGAGACTTGTATGCCTTCTTTTTTTTTTTGCTTTTTTAATTGAAATGTCAAAATTTTCACTTTTTTTAAAATTTTAAGGAGTTATTTGTGGGTTTTGAAATTTCAAAAGAGTTATGTGATACTAGGCCATATTTTAGAAGGTTATTTATATTTTCACTTTTTTATGAGTTTAAATTTGCCATAAAATTATTCTTAAAAAATTGCTTTCACTTTAGATAAAAAGACAGACATATATAATGAGGGATTCAGCTTCTCTAAAATGTAATATGCACTTTGGAATACAAAGTGAAATATCATAATTTTTTATAAGATGTCATAATCCAACCCTACTCATAATAGGCATAAAACTCAATTTTCTAGTTTCAACTAGACTAACTTATACTCCTATCATTATTCTGGAGTATATAGGGAATTATAGATGGATAAAATCATGCCATATAAGATAAGAAGTGAAATTTCATTCATCAAAATGAGTTTACAATAAAGGGAGTTAGATTAGATTATAATCTTTTCAAATTAAGGATAAGTTAGCCTAATTAATCCTAAAGGAATAAAATTCATAGTTCTCTACCCTTGGTATATATAGAATAAGGCCCCAAAATGTCTAATTACATCAAAGTATCCAATGTTGCCTTAGCCATATTAAAGAACCTCTTGAAAGTTCAACTTAAAGGCAATGGTGGAGGTTCATCCTGTATATGTGCAATTTAAATTATAGAAAGATAAGTCTAAGACTTAGTGAGCAAACATCCTACTATAAATAAAGTTCAAAAGAATAAGAGTATATATACACTTTTATCACCTAAATTTATCCTCTTTCATCCAAAGTAATCAACTTAAACAATATCAAATATAAACATTAGTTAACATTAATCAACCTTAGGAAGAACTAAGGTAGTAAGCTTGCTCATTTTTACTTCACATCACAACACTCACACATTATTAATTCATGGTATTTCTAATTTAAACGAACATTTCAATAATATTCATAAGCAATCAAAGCACAAAAGTAAATAAACTTTTTTGTAACTTTTAGTCATCTTTATGTCTTGATAAACTTAATCTTGGTACTTAAGGTTCTATTTTATTCCTTTATAAACAATTACAAGATTTGATTCAATGCATATTTTGTCATCAAATGTGCCCTCTCTCATTTTCTAAATCAATAACATATTTTAGGTTAATAATCACTATTTCTATTTAACTCACACCATGTAACATATGCCAATCTCACTATACCTTATTGCATTGCCACACTACATAATTATTATTTAAATGCTTTAACAAATATAACTTAATATCTATGTACTAATCTTATACCATGACAATCATATAGTAACCTATTATTAAGGATACAAAAGTTATAATTGATTATATATTCGACTATAAACTACTTTAGAGCATTTTTTTCAAGGTGTAGTCAACTATATATGCAACTATTGGCCATTTGAGAATCAATTATAGTTGACTATAAACCTCTAGAAGTAAGGTCCAAATGGGATAGTTAATTATATACTTGATTATAACCATCTAGAAATTAAACTTTTTGGTTATAATCCACTATGTGGTCGACTACAACCTTCTTGAGGTTGAAGTTTTCCAATAATAATCAACTATAGTCTTTCAAAGGGTAACCTTCAAGCTATCGTTAACTATATAGTTGACCACAATGTGAATTTTTGTAGATTCATTGCAAAATTCACTATTTATACTCTATAGATACTATCCAAACTCATTTATGACACCACTAATCCTTACCAAACCATCAATATACCTTTATAATGCTTCATTCAGGCTAGTTTCAATATCAAATTCAAACTAAACATCATATCTTAATGCATTTCATATGAAATCATAAAAAAACTCAAAACATTATGGTTAAACCAAAATATTTCAATTAAACCTCTAAATTAGGGCTAGGATGTTCACCCACCCAATATGGGTAAAATACTTGAAAGTTAGGATTAAAGGTTAGTGACTTCTAATCATCCAAAATCATGAATTTTAAAATTAGGGCCCATATTTTCTTTTGAACTCAATACTTGAATTATGCTAATTCCAAAGGAAAAATTGAAGAAAAACTTAGCATCAATGAAGATCAAAGTAAGCTTAGCTTGCTTGTATGAAGATTTGAAAAAAAAAATAGCTCCTTTCAAGCTTGATCAAGGGAAAGAATGAAAGAGGAGGAAAGGATGAGATAAGAGTAAAGTAGGGATTTTAAGGAAAATGAAGAGAAAGAAAGAAAGATGAAGTTATGAGGGAATAAGGGCATAGGTATTTTTGAAAATGTTCTTTAAATCTTCTTCATACTCATATATTCACTTTTAAATACTTGTAACTTTTAAAGATTTTTATTTTATACATATTTTCTTAACTTAATAATACAAATTCCTCATTCTAAATTCATTCATACAATTAATTATTATCTACCTAAAATCCTCATTCCACGTTTCTTTATATAGATTTATTACTTCCACCCAAAAATAATTGAGTAAATTTTAGAGGTTTATAACATATGAACATTAAGGGATTGTGTAATTACAAATTTAAAAATTAATTTTTAATTAATCTTTATCTATTATTAAGTTTTGAACTTTTTTCCCCAATAACTATAATATCTCACTTCATCCTCTAAAATGTATTTTATATTTTAGAAAAGCCTGAGTTATATAATGAATAAAATGCACTTATATAGAACTTAAGTACTAGCAAATTTTAAAAGTGTTATTACTTAGGGAATTATCAACCTCTATATCTATATATGACAATTAATAACTTGCACTTTTTCAATTGGGTAAAAAAAATATACTACTACTTTAATAACTATAAAATTATAATATAGAATATTTAAGTAATTTTAATAAAAAAATATAAATTTAAAATATTTAAGTTAATATCATTCATTCTTTCTCATCTTCATAATAAATAAATTTATTAACAGAAGTAATTAATGGTAGTAATAAACTTTAATACCTTTTATTATTTTACTATTATTAAATTAATAGTACGGTTATTTTCATTGAATTGAAAGAGTAAGAGGTAGATGTGGAGGTTATCAAAGTTATGTTTGAATATATTGTTATTTCTATGTTTTTAGAAATTGTTTAAAAATTATTTTTTATTTTCAAAGATTATTTTCAGATTGAAGGAAAATAATAAAATAGAGGATAATAGGTATTGCAAATAAAATTTTTTTTTATTTGATTATGAAATTGATATTCAAAACAAGAAAGTAAATTTAAAAAAAAAGTAAAAATTATTTTTATTTTTAAAAATAAAAAATAGAAAACTATTTTTTTAAAATGAGTAGACAAATAAACCCCAATTCCCTATTACTTATAATCAATTCTTACGTAACTCTCACACATATGCTAAACAATTCTAATTGTTTAATTTTTTTAAATTTCAATCGTTGATGATAAAAGAAGGCTAGTGAATTAGTTACCGTGATTTTTTGTAACATTTAAGGTAAATATAAGGATCGAAAAGTATAATAAATATCATTAGTTTAGGGATTATGAAATTATAATTTCCAAATTTATAAAGGATTTATTAATATAATATGGACAAAATATGAATATAGATAATAAATGTATTTTTAATTTTTTAACATAGCAGATAAATAAAAAAAATTCTTTAAAATGATAAATAAAGAGCAATAATAGAAGTGCATCTCTACTTATTTTTATTAGAAAAGAGAATTAAGGATTTTTCATATATATATATATATTGTGATAATACATGTAATATCTGATTTTAAATTAACACTAAAATAAAAAAATAAAAAAAACATAGTGTGTTAGTGCATCGATAAAAATATTGACATCAATATAAGGAATCATTTGTTTCATAGCGAAGTAACTTCTCGCAAAAATTTAAATTTTTAGGAAGTAAGTTATTATGCAAATTTTTCAAGAAGTATTCAAAGTTAACACCAAGAAAGTGACAGTTTCTTAGAAATAGATTCCTATATTTTATTTGATTCAATTCTGAATTTCCTATAAAATTTTAATAAAATAATTATTATATTCTTGATATTATTTTGATATTAAATAATAAATTATAATTATAATTAATTAAATTAAATAAAAATAATTTTATATTTATATTCATAAATAATATAAAATTTAAAACTTACTTAGGAAAAGTGAGTAAGTAATTTTTTATATTTTATAGAAAGTAAAATTCTTTGAAAAATTTTATTTCTCTTAATTTATTAAATAACAACCAATCAAATAATTTACCTTTTTTATTTTTTTAAAAATAAAAATTTTCATATTATTACTGAAATTGCTAGCATAAAGGTTTTATGGAGAATAACTAAAATGCGTTGGATTCTAAGAAGGAAGGTTGTCCATGTGCAAGTACCTGTGAAATTAGGTAGTATTTACTCGTTCGTTAGTTGGGGAATGACAGCCCACAAGGCCAGGTATATATACATAATTGAGGTTTGGCCGTTAGGGGCATTCCACCCTCTGCCGTCAATTCATGTGGCCTGCTTGTTCTCTTTTTCTAAATGCGCAGAGGGGAGCCTTGCGCGAATCATGTTGAGTAAATTTTAGCATATATCAATGGCTTTCGAATCGAAAAATATGCTTAGAGGTTAGATGGGATTGGTAGTTGTAATGATTTACACACTGAAAGAAAGCTACGTTTGTTGAGATGGAAAATTAGGTGGGGATTGTATACATTGAGGTCCCTTCATTTGACAATGTCATCGGCACCGTATCATTCTTCTCCCTTCACTCCACAACGTGTACCTTACAAGTTGGGACGAACCACACCTTTCAAAGCTTAATTTTATTATTTCCCACATTTTTCTCGTCTTTTTTTCTTACTTGTTATTCCTTAAAAGACTACATTTTATTTTATTTTTAGCACACTTTATTATATATGCAATATTTTCACATCCAAAATAAATATTCTTATAAAGTCATTGTCCATAATTTCACTAATTGTTCGATGTCAAACTTTTAAATCAATATGATAGGATTTATTATCTTTAATCAAGAGCAAGGGTTTGTTCATTTAATTGTGGGTTAATTGCTTCCACAAAGAAAAAGGCTTTACATACCTTCATAACTTGCATAAATTCGTTCTAATATTTCCCTCAATCAATAATTTTTTTTAACTTTAATTAAAGATTAAGAGGTTTGAAAATTCGTTGCTACATACGGAAATAAACGCATAAAAAAAGAAATCAAGAAAAAATAATATTTATTTTTATTAAATATTTAAACTCTATAATAAATTTTTTTTTTTTGTGTGTATATAAGTGGGAGGGACTTCGGTCAATAGCTTTCTGGATTATTTCATTGATTTCTACATAATATGCCATGAGATTTTTGACGGTTAAAGTGACGGGCGACACCCTAGCACACATGTAAATTCACTCCGTTTCGATGATTTTCTTTCTTTTCTCATTTGATTTCTAAAAATGATTGATGTTGTCATGGGCCTACATATGCATGCATCATGCGCTATTAGCTAACCAAGTGAAAGACTGAAAGTGAATGATTTAGCTGAAGTTAAGAGAATTTTTACAATTTGCATGAACCATGAACACTTTTATTTTATTTTATTTTTTGTCAATATGAAAACAATTTGCATCAGATTTGAAATTCCTATCAAGGTCATTGATGGTTTCACATAAACACGTATAATTTGAAATTGCCATCAAGGTCAAGCGTCATTTCATTTTTGGTATTAAAGTTATAATCTCATTCATGGTTTTCACATAAATATGAACCCTAATATAAGTCGTGTTTCGTCATATGTCGTTGGAATATGGAGAAAAACCATAAATGTTGACAACTACAAAATTACATGATTAGTGTGAAAAATCTAAGAGAAATTATGAAGAGGCAGCAGGAAAAGCAAAGATGATGATGGTTTAAAATGAATAGTTGGACCCATGAGGGAGAAAAATCCTCGTTAGCGTCAAAAGAGTCACTATAAATGGAGAAACACATGAGAAATGGGAGGATTTGTCGGCATCCGCAGATGCAGAGAACCGCTGACCAGAGCCGGCGGTGGTACCGCGTATTAGTTAATCGTGAACCCACGGTCCATAATTCACAGCACACAATTGCAATAACAATCTAATTTGGCTTTACACCAAAAATTAAAAATTGGCTAATTTTGTGGTGCAACGAATGCTGGGGCGAGGGCCGAAAAACCGGTCAATTTTCGCGTTCGCAGCCTCCTGCTGCGATTTTTTAAAATATTATTTGCAGTGGGCCCTGTGGCTGTGGGCCAGGTCCAATGAGAGGCTTGTTCTTGGGCTTTTGTTGATTAGAAAACAAGATCTAGTTGCAGCCATAATTGATTCTAAAATTGACTCTCCGATTATTTTGCAGCGTATCTCATAGCGGGCCTTCGGCCGCTGTACGTCATCATCGCGGAGTGCGGGATCTTTATTCCGTGACAACTTGCTTTGCCTCGGTCTCCCCCTGGGTCCCACTTTATTGGGTTTACCACTTTCACTTGCATGCACTGCATCTGGGAGTACACTTATTGGCATGATTCAGTGAAAACTGAAAAGTGCTCCAAATTGGGGAAAATATTTTTTTTTTATTTTTTTATGATATAATAATACCACCTCATTACATCATAGTATTAGGGGTCGTTTGGTTCATCCAGAAAATGATGAAAATAACTTCTCATGAGAAGTTGAATTTCCTAAGAAGTTACTTATTATGTACACTTCCTAAGAAATTCTTAAATATTATTTGGTTGATATAAAGGAAGTCACATATCTCAAGAAATAAATTTTTATATTTTGTTTAGTTCAATTTTGAATTTTTTAGGAAATAATAATAAAATGATTACAATATCCTCAATAATAATTCAATATATATTAATAGATATTAATTAATTTTAAAGAAGTGATAGCACTAGATTTTTTTAAATAGGTTTCAATTTTATGATTTATAAATATTATATACTGAAATTACTCTTTTTTTAACTGTGTGAATGCGGTGGTAAATTAAAAAATTTAAAAAGTTATAAATTCTTTATTAGTTAACCAATGTTTGCATGACCACTCATTTTCAATTTTTTTCATTTGCTCTTTTAACAGAAAATAAGAAAATGTGAGTTTGACGAAATTTACTTAGTTAAAAACGTATAAATTGAATTCAAAACTTTGAATAACCATAATTTTGTGCTTGATTGTCCGTTTTAAGTAATTTTTTTTTAATTTCATGTAACTTTTCGAGATCTACATGCTTACAAGATACCAAAGGTGTTTTGCCCACTCTGATTTAGTAAAAAAGGTCTTTTTCAATGATTTTTTTAATTTTTTGTTATTTTTTTAACTTTGATCTTATTTTTATTAATTTAAATTCATTCGAATCTCATATTAAAATTTTTCTTCCTAACTCTTTTGGTGTCTAGTAATGTTATAATAATTTTTTTAACAAATAAAATTACTAAAAAATAATTTATTACAATTTGTAAACTAAACAATTTCGTTTTAAGACATGTTACTATTTCGTTTCAAAATAGTAACACTAACTAAAAATCTCAAATAAATGAATAAATCATGTCTAATTAATAACAAAATTGCTAAATAATACTGTTTCGTTCCAAGACAACAACATGTTACTGTTTCATTCCAAGACAGTAACATCAACTAAAAATCTCATATAGATGAATAAATCATATCTAATTAACAATAAGATTATCAAAAAATAGCATGTTACTGCTGTTTCGTTCCAAGACAGTGACAACAGTAACATGTTACTGTTTCGTTCCAAAACAGTAATACTAACTAAAAATCTCAAATAAATGAATAAATCATGTCTAATTAATAACAAAATTGTCAAATAATAGCATGTTACTGTTTCGTTCCAAGACAGTAACATCAATTGAAAACCCCAAATAAATGAATAAATCATGTCTAATTAATAACAAAACTGTTAAATAATAGCATGTTACTGTTTCGTTTCAAGACAGTAACAACAGTAAGATGTTACTGTTTCATTCCAAAATAGTAACACCAACTAAAAATATCAAATAAATGAATAAATCATGTCTAATTAATAATAAAACTGTCAAATAATAGCATGTTACTGTTTCGGTCCAAGACAGTGACATGTTACTGTTTCGTTCCAAGACAATAACATCAATTGAAAACTCCAAATAAATGAATAAATCAAGTCTAATTAACAATCAAATTGTCAAATAATAGCATGTTACTGTTTCGTTCCAAGACAGTAACATCAATTGAAAATCTCAAATAAATGAATAAATCAAATCTAATTAATAACCAAATTGCCAAATAATAACATGTTACTATTTTTTCTCTAAACAGTAACATGTTACTGTTTCTTCTCTAGATAGTAACATGTTACTATTTCATTCCAAAACAGTAACATCAATTAAAAATTTCAAATAAATAGATAATAACATATTACTATTTTTTCTCTAGACACAGTAATATGTTACTGTTTCGTTCCAAAACAGTAACATCAATTAAAAATCTCTAAATAAATGGTAAATCAAGTCTAATTAACAACAAAACTGCTAAATAATAGCATGTTACTGTTTCGTTCCAAGACAGTAACATCAATTGAAAATTCCTAAATAAATGGATAAATTAAGTCTAATTAACAATAAAATTGCTAAATAATAGCATGTTATTATTTCGTTCCAAGATAGTAACATGTTATTGTTTCATTTTAAAATAGTAACATCAATTGAAAATCCCAAATAAATAGATAAATCAAGTCTAATTAACAATCAAATTGTCAAATAATAACATGTTACTATTTTTTCTCTAGACAGTAATATGTTACTATTTCATTCCAAAATAGTAACATCAATTAAAAATCTCAAATAAATAGATAATAACATATTACTATTTTTTCTCTAGACACAGTAACATGTTACTGTTTCGTTCCAAAACAGTAACATCAATTAAAAATTCCTAAATAAATGGATAAATTAAGTTTAATTAACAACCAAATTACTAAATAATAGCAGGTACTATTTTTTCTCTAAATAGTAACATGTTACTGTTTTGAAATAAAACAGTAACATCAATTAAAAATTTTAAATAAATAAATAATAATATGTTACTGTTTATTCTCTAGACAGTAACATGTTACTGTTTCATTCCAAAATAGTAACACCAATTGAAAATCCTAAATAAATGGATAAATCAAGTCTAATTAAAAATTAAATTGTCAAATAATAATATGTTACTATTTTTCTCTAGACAGTAACATGTTACTATTTCGTTCCAAAACAGTAACATTAATTAAAAAATTTAAATAAATAGATAATAACATATTACTATTTTTTCTCTAGACAGTAACATGTTACTGTTACGTTCCGAGACAGTAATATCAATTGAAAACTTCAAATAAATGGATAAATCAAGTTTAATTAAAAATTAAATTGTTAAATAATAGTATGTTACTATTTGTTCTCTAGACAGTAACTAATTAAAAAAATTTTAATTCTAATTGATGTGTGTGTGTGTATATATATATTTAATTTGAGTTATAGTGCTTGAAATTTGATATTAAAACATATTTATAAAATTTAAAGAAAATTTGATTTTAATATTCAAATAATTTCAATCAACAAATAGAATATATAATTATATAATGCAATTAATATAATATATATTAAAATTTTAATTTATTCAAAATATTTATATAATCAAATTAAATATATCATATTATATTTATATTATTTAATAATTATAATCTAACTTTTAAATAATAGCAATAGATAAAATAAAAAAGAAGTAAAAGAAAATTATGCAATAAAATAAATAAAAAATAAAATAATAAGTGAGTTATAAAATAACATAGGAATTAAATAAAAATATGTTGTTAATTAATTCATTTAAATTAAATATTTAAATTTTTTCTATAAAATAATAATAATAAAATATGTCATGTAATATATATATATATATATTAATTAATTAATAAGCAAACTGTAAAATAATAGTAATACTGGACATTCATAAAGTGAAACCTAATAATCAGTTAAAAGGGTAAAATTGGTATTAATTACTTTTAGTAAGGATATTTTTGTCTATGAATTAGTTAAAAATATAGGAAATAGAACTTACCTAGGGGGAGTGGGTAAGTGATTTCCCGTGTTTTATGGGAAATACAAGTTCCCAGAAAGATTTATTTCCTCTCATTTATGCAACCAAACAACTCTATGGTAGTTTATATCCTGGGAAATACAATTTCTTATATTTTTGTTGTAAACCAAACGACCCATTACATTAATATATTATCATATTTAATTATTAATATAGTATTATATAATATATTTTAAAAAATATTAATTTAATATGTAATCAAATTTATTAATATATCAATATATTATAATTTTTTTTTACATATTAATACTAACATATATTTTAATAAATAAAATATTTTAATATAAAATATAATTATTAATATATTATTATGTAATATATTAAATTAATTTTATAAAAAAATAAATTTAATGTGCAATTTGACAATGTGCATGCTATGGTCTATAGGGAACAAATCGTGAAAGAGAAAAAACTATAAATTCGGATCCAAGATTGTGAATGTTGGCGGATTAGTTGGACAAGTTGTGAGTTGATTTCAGGTGGGGGGGGGGGGGGGGGGGGGGAGTTGCATGCTGTTGCTAAATTGAAAGCGGACAGTTTGCTGTTTCGCCGAAACTTCACAGTTGTGGTCCAGGTTCGTGCAATTCTCTTTATGTGCCGCCTTTGGATAGGATAACAAGCCTCCCGTTTGAGTTCAGTTGTTCCAATCTTATTGGATGTCTCGGGAAGCACAATTCCACTTCAATCAACTATACTATATTAATTCCATATCCAAACTGGATAAGAGAACCATATAAATTAATTTCATTCTTTGAAAACAATGATATCCAACAGCACAACTACATAGTTGGCTTTAGGTTCGTTTCTCATCAACTATCTTTTAGATTAGTTTCATTCTATTTTAGTAGAATTAATTCCAATTCATTTATAATTATATTATGTCAAAATTTATAATTCTAATTCATTATAAATATTTTTATATTTACAGCATACTAAAAAATATATAAAATTTAATTAAAAAGTAAATTTTGATAGTATTATAATAAATAAAATATTCAAAAGAGGATAATTTTTTTTATATAATATGTTTTAAGTCAAATGAAATTAATTTTAATAAAATCTTTGCGTAATTTGATGAATTTTATATTAACAAAAATGTAATGAAAATACAAGTTGTAGATGAAATTAAATGAAATCATTTTTTCTTAAAGTCAAATATCATTTAAAAAATTATTTTAAAATGAAAATAAATTTTATTTTTAGCTATACTTTTACGAGACTTGATGCACTTCACCGTATTAATAACTTTAAGGATTCTTATTCGGGTTCAATAATTTTCCAAATGTTCAATCAGAAAAAATTGAAGGAATTAACTCTCCTAAAAATAAATGAATAAATAAAACTTCACCTGCTTGATTTTACCGATTGAACCTTTTCTCAATTTTCCAGTTTATGTAGATTAACTTGGGTATGTGGATTGTGAAGCCTTTGGGCCCATTCCCCTTTTTGGGCCGTTGATCAGATTATTAATTGGTGATGGACTGGCAGCTACATCTTTTTTTTCGTCATTGGCAGTTACTTTTTCAATCAAGGGGTTTTGCAACCTTCAATTAACTGAAACTCGACAATTCCGGAATCAGACTGTTGATTGGACCTTTGATAATTGGGCCTAACTAGAATTATATTGGATTTGAGTGCACAACATGTGGGCTGTCCAATACATTTACTCTAGTGGAAGAAACACTGCAAACTGTGAGGTTCACTAAAGGGTCCATGCGCCCAAGGATTGACTCACCTCCGATCACCATTAAGTATAAATCACACCATAATTCCCTAAAAGCATAATAACACTTCAAGATAATTCAATTTTATTATTTTCTATTTTAAAAACTTAAAACCGGTTCTCTTAAATTTTATATAATTTATAATTAATATTTATTATTAACTTAATTATTTTATCAAATTACATCAATTTTTTATTAACATTTTTATGTAAAAATCATGATATTACAATATATTGATTTGTTTTTGTCATTTTTTATGTCAAGTTTCACAACTCTTTTTATTATTTAATTGAAATTTTATACATCTAATTTAATTTTTATTAATTATATAATATAGAAATTATTTGTGAAAAAATAATAAGATAAACTAATATACTATTTCCTCCATTCCTTTTTAAGTGACATTTATTATTAATATACAAAGATTAAAGAATATAATAAATAACTTTAATTTTAAGAGAGATGCGATGTAATTTATTAATATATCTTCTACTAAAAATAATTGATAAATAAAGTTCTTTGGCATTGATTTAAATAGCAAAGGTAATATTTGAATGAAGATAGTAAGTGTACTCTTGATTTTAAAAAATGACAGATAAATAGAAATAATTTTTTTTTCTAAAATGATACTTAAAAAGGAACAAAGAGTATAATATTGTAGTTATTATTTAAAAATATCATGAAAAGTTATATAATTTAATAAAATGATAAATTAAGTTAATAGTAAGTATTAATTTCAAGTTTTGTATAATTTAAGGAGGTAATATTCAAAATTTCAAAGATAAAAGATTAAAATCCAATCATTTTAAAGTTTAAGTGGATATTTTATATTTTTCTAAAAAATAATTATAAATCACACTATGTTTAATTATTTGTACGACAGTCACACCATTAATTATAAGAGATCACCATTGTGTTAATTGTAAAAAGTAATTTATGATGTATTATTAATATAATAATATATTAATACAATACTGAATCAATTATCATGTGATGTATAGTAGAAATTAATTAATCTAATATGTCACTAAATTTTATGGTGTACTTTCTTTTATTAAAGCATAAATTACACTAACTTTTTTAAGATTTAATTTAGTTACACCTACACTTTTTAATTTTTTTAAAATAGAAACTTATTTTCCGTTTTTATACACACACCTCATTTTAAAAATATCAACAATTGGTTAGTCTTGTACCAACAAGTTGAGTTCGAAAAAGTTTCTCCAATTAAAAATATTGTGTTCAACTTTTAGGAGTGGCATCCTTTGGAGTAATTTAATGTCTTTTACTACTCATGTGCCAAACAAGCAAATTTAGTCTAATACTAGACAAAAATGTGTTTGTATACTTGGGTGTAAATAATATATACATCTATGTATATTTGAAAATAAAATATACAGCATAATTAGCTTAATTTTTTTTAAAAATGTGGTGTAATTTATTCTAAATTAAATTAAACATTTGTTCTTTAATTTATACATTTGTAAATGCCTATCTTCAAAAGTAATATAGCTTTGCTTAAACTTGTTATTAGTGTTAAAAACGTCCGTAGTCATTGGCTTTTACTTTTTATTTTTATGTTTTTTGGCTTTTCTTTCTTGAGCTCCATCTTTTTATATTGAACTGTGACTAATCGATAATGATTGGCTTTGAAACACAATACTCGCGAAAGTAAATTATTTTTACTCTTTATAATATCCTCACAATGATTTCATGCTTTTCCACTGTATCAAAAAGATGAGAGACTTTCACCCTTAATTTCTAAAGAATTTGGGCCAAACAAAGGGAGAATTGATATCTTACAGTTAGCTCACTTGTTAGTCGTAACCGCTGAAAAATGAAGATTCATTCTCTTTCCACGACTTGTCAGTAACTCTCTGGGTTCCCTTAATTTTAGCCGAACACGATATTAACTCTAATCCTTTCGGTTAATAGTTGCAGACTTGCAATGTAATTTTGCAGGTAAGCAACAGTGATAAACAAAGGTCTAATCAAGATCTCAGACATGAGTAGTAGTTAAGAGGTTTTTCTTCTTCCGACATCAAATCAAATTTAGAATAATTCCAGTTTCAGAAGCCAATCATTTTTGTATAATCAGGCTCTTGACTGAAACAAGATGTAGATGAAAAACATTCCATTCCAAGCAAAGCAAATAGCAAAAATCCAGATCTAACAAATCAACCGAGTGCTTTCAGTATCAAAAATAAAAGCAAGCACATCTTCACATCCATTTATAAAAAGTCTACATATAATAGACAGTACAACCACTCTAAAGCAACCGGCAGATGCTTTGCACAAATGCAACAACGCTTGCTACCCATCTCACTCAAACTCCACATCTCCCACAAAGCAACCAAACTAAACTAAGCACACTCAAAAACATTGAAGGAAGCTACATTAATAATTGTAAGTAAGAAGGTCATCTTCTGCAGCGCGTGATCATGGAGCAGCCTCTGCTGTAAGGGTGAACAGGGCCTCTAGCCTTGTAACAGTTGTGAGTATAGTAAGATCTGCCGGACCGAGGCGGGCAAGGGATTCTATTCGCAGAGAGCGCACCGTACGAAATGTAGTACTTCATCCTCTGCCAGAACAGAGATCTCCGCCCGAATCCGCCATCTATGTCTTCCGCATCGCCGTTGTCCAGCTCGTCATCGAAGAGCGACATTGTGGTAGGCCATTCCAACGCATCCGACATCAGCTTCATGCTGGTTTCATCGATCTGAGCATTGACTCTGTTACTCGGACTCAGCGAGAAGCAGATCACTAGAGAAAAGAGGAGAGTGAGCTTGAGGTTGAAGACCGCCATTGAAAGCAAGCTTTGGAACGCGGAGATGGTGAAAATGGGGGTTTATGAGGAGGGATGAGGTCTGACAAGAATCGGTACAGAAGACAGAGAGTCACATGCAGGTGGAGCCCAAGCTAGGGACGTCATTGCCTTCCAGCTAGCTGTGCCCGTACCTCATCAATGCCCAGTAACAATGCTGCCTTATCCGGTGTGCTAGAGCACGGTGTTAAGGATACACCTGAGTCGTTTCTAATTGATTAAATTTTATGATATGACTTTGGATGAGTTTAACGGTGATGATGAGGGTGTCGGATTGAGGTTGTTATAACCACGAATGTATTGTGTAATTTCTAAGGTAACACCTTCCGCGACGGTGCACAATAAAGACGAACTGGTGTTTTTAAAATAACGCGGCGCGTCCGTATGACTGTACACTTTCCTCGTTATCCGTTTCCCTGTCTCTTTATTTTGTTCTTTGTTATGATATAACAATGCTTTGTTTGAATCGAGGAGGAATTTAAGAAAAAGGAAAACGAGGAGGAAAGAAATTGAAGGAAAAGAAATTTGAAGGAATTGAATTGTTTGGAAGGAGAAAAATGAGAGAAAAAATAAAAGAAAAATTATTATTATTTATTTGGAAGAAGAGAAAGTAGAAGAGAAAGAAATATAATTTAATTAAATGATCATAATATTTTTATGTATAAAATAGATAGTTATAATATTAAATCTTCAATACAATGAAAAATTATTTCATAAATTATAAAATTATATATAATTAATCAATGGTATACTTATATTAATATTAAATAATTAAATATTTATAATTGAAATCCAACAAACCCAATAAGAAATTATTTCATTAACAAAAAATTATATCTAATTAATAGGTGGTAAGTTGTCATTATAAAATTAAATATTTTCAAGAAAAAATAAAATTAAGTAACCTCTACAAGAAATGATAGTTGTTATTTAGTTATCTTATTTTAATTTTACTCGGGAAGAAAACTAAATTTTGAAAGCCCTTAACCATCTTTACCATTAGCAAACCCAAATTTATATATTCAACTGGTCAATGTTATTAATGAGTATTCCAAGGGAGAGGAATATAGATTGGTTATAAACAGACCCATTTGTTTCATGCTTTTTATAAACAATGCCTTCACCCCACCATATTTCATGGAAAATCTTTCAATGTTACTGTAAAAATCAAAAACTTCCTACTACAAAAAGATCACGTTTTCTAGCCTTTTTGATGTAAACAAACAAAAAAAGGGTATGCAAGAAGACAAGAATCAAACCTTACAGTACTTAGAATTAGCCATTGAAGAAACTGCAAATATAAACTATTATATTAAATGTCAAGCCAAGTACGAAAACAAGATCCATACAAAATGTTCCACAACTGACAAGCCTACAACATAACAATCTTTCACTACATTAACAAACATAACACAAAGAAGGCATTAAATTGTTTCGTTGTTAGTGGATCAACCAACTCCTGCATTAGCCATGAGTTAATATAACATTTATAATCGTAATTGTGGTGGAACACCAAAAAAATTATTTTTTTGCCTTCTCATTATCGCATAAGAAGCTATAGGCACTTTAGTTGAAATTCTTGAGATACTCCTATTTTCTCCAACTCCATCCACACTTGTGCCTTACTATAATGACGAGGCCTATTATTTTTAAGGATTTAAAGGCTTCTTTTAGTTATATGAATATACCTTTCTGCCACCTCCCTCATTACATCAATCAGATTATTGATTCCTATGTTTAGTCTTTTATATCCCTTTTCAATCAAATCAATCATTGGTGCTTTTCACTTAAAATCTCTTGATAATGAAGTTCCCAAGATTGATTTGAAGTTGGCATACTTATGGGGCTGGTTGGAAGAAGCACTTTCATGACTGAATACATCAATATTCCCTTATAAAATTGAAGGGCATCATTTTCCCAATGGACATCAAAATTCAAACATCAAATTAAAACTTGTCATTCAAGTCTAGGCCGTTCTTTCTCCTATCTCTTAATTTTGTCTTTTGAAAGTCTCAACAATATGCACCAGTAGCCCAATCTTTTCTGAAGAGGTCCAAAAACTTATCATAACTATGGATTGAAGTACTGTTTCCATTTTTGGGCCTCGAGCTTCTCCTATAAATGCATCCTCAATTAAATCGTTATACAATAACAACCATGTCATGCAACGTCCTTGTACACAAAAACTACTTAAATAAAATAGTACCATCAAAAGGCCTTGTATGTTAATTCACATATATAAAAATGAAGGAGTACATTGTTATTTATGTACATAACCTATGCTAATAATAAATCTCATTCCAAAATTTAACTACGTAACTGGTAAAGAGGTATTATATGTTTGCTTAAGATACTAAATTTATTACCTTACAAATCTCATTCTATACTTCTTGTTTAGCTTTAAACATTTATGTTATTAGATTCCTAAGCAACTTCACTCTACTTGTAAAATAATTTGTAACACTCATTAAAGTGATCTTTCAAAGTTTTCATTCCTATTTTTTATATATTGCTTTTGGGAGAAAGGATCTATTAGCTTGCTTAAGCCTTTGCCACCACAGTGGCATATGCCATAAAGGTGAAATGCCATCAGGTTGGTTTCCTTTATGAACCTTCTCTAAGTAATACATCTAACGACATGGCATCTATTTCAGGTGTCGCATCACAATAAGTCTTTGCAAGATGTTGCTCCTCTATAATCAGACTTCTTATTTTTTGGCATACTTTAATTTGCCAAGTGTTATATAATCAAGTAATAGGTGATAATGCAAACTATACATAACTATGCAATGCTTGCATGATAGTAAATTTCTATTCATAAATAATTCACACACATAAATGTGATAATTAGTTCCAGTGCAATTGAGACATTTTATTAGTTTCAAGTGTTACATAATGTATAATAATCTATATAATCCACAATTGATACAACTCATACATGGCAAACATAAAATACAATTCAAAAACCCATTTGTGGCATAAGGATCACAAGCATCATATAATAAAGTACACAATCTTGTTAAATAAAAAATAAAATTTATAACAAGCTCTATTCATAGTCATTTCATATATGGGTTACTATGGTTTCTTTCAAAACAAATCCCTACCTATAGTTTTTTTCAGTATTTTTTAATTCATAATCCTTTATATCTTTTAGAGGTGCAAATAGGTTAAGTTATTTATGAGTAGTTCAAAATTGATTCATAAAAAGTTTAGTTTAAGTTTAAGTTTGAATTTTAACGAGTTGAGGCTAAATAAATCGAGCTCATTTATTAAATGAGCTGAGCCTAAGCTTTTTATTACTTCAACTCGAATTGTCTGTGAGCTAAAATGAGTTTAGTATAAAATATATTTTTATTTTTTTATATTATATATAATATAAATATAAAAAACTTAATAAGCTTATTTAGGCTCGTATAGGCTCAGTTAAGCGTATAAGCTGATTTATGATCGTTTAAACTCAAATATAACCTAAGTTCGAGTTTGAGCTTGAATATTTAGGCTCGATTAAAAATTTAAAGTAAGAAATCTAAGACTCTTTTAAATTCGATTAAGTTTATATTTGAATCGAGCTTAACTTTTTTCAAGCTTGATGAGTTTAAGCTCGAGCTCATTTAATATTATTGAACTTGAAGCTTGAATATATAGACATTCAACTTAGCTCAGCTCAGCTCAATTCATTTATACCCCTAATATCTTTTATGTTACTATTTAACAAGCTCACTGGTCTATCTCATTAATCAACCGTGGATTCGAAATCAACATTCATCAGACAATTATATAATATATAATAGGCAATAGTAATATCTCTCATGACCTTACAAAAATAATATGATTTTGTACCATTAGCTATTATTAGAAATCTCCTTTTTAGGACCCTTGAATGCCTTTTCAATAGCATTTCTCAATGATGCATGCTGATAGTTAAGCATTTTCTTTGTATTTTGATGGACCATGTGCTATGTATTCCTTTAGGCGATAACTGTACACCTCTATATGGTGTGAATAGTCCCCTTTTTTAGAGGAAAACCTGTATTTCCTAAGTAGAATTTGCCTAAGGCATACAATAATAATATAAATATATGTTAGAAAATATAATTATAATGAAAACACCTTATAGGAATAACTACTGAATTTTCATTCTGAATGATAAATCACACTTAAGCTTACCTTTCTGGATTTTTAGTCTATTCCTCTTTCTTATTTAAAGCATGTTTAAGAACTCTATAAGTTAGATGCAGTTCCTTTCCAATTAAATAATACATGAGTAAACTTCATATCAAAAGAATATACTATTAACACATTTTATGTTGGATAATCTTTTCATTGTTGAAAATGTGGGATATTTTTTCTTGGAACTTTAACTTATAAATGTGTCCTATTTAGAGCTCCAACATAGTCTTGTATTTTTATTTTTTGAAATGTTGATTATATAATATGACAAAACCTAATCATATGAATTGAGTTTTGGAACCTATATAACTTAATATATTACCTTGAAATAAGGATAAAATCTTTGTTATTGAGTATTTAAGGAGGAACCTCTGATCTAGAAGGTTGTACAAGATACTTATCCCTAAGTAAAATAATAACTTGTAAAATGTTGTAAAAATGATGACTAATTATCTTTCTTGATAAATGAAAGAAAAAAGACAATTCTATTTTTTATATTGTGTGTTTAGTTATGCAAGAATTTAGCAACTTGTTCCTCAATAGTAGAATATATGGAATCTTTCACTTCACTTATTTCTCTTCACTTCTCACATAGTTATAGGAAAGCATGAGGACTCATGTATACCACATTAGGACATTTATCTATTTCTAATAGGTTTTGTAACAGTAATTATCGCATCTAATCTCTTCTTTTAGTTGCACCATTAATGAGTTTATGCATAATATTTACTTGCAATTACAACAAATGTAGAAAATAAATAATATAGTAGATAAGTTGCAGAACACACATTTAAGATAATCTATCTCATTCCTCCATCATATCGATATTAAGCAATGTGTTTAATTCTAATTTCTTTTCATATACATCTTTCATATTATCTTCACGTGTAAAATTTTTTCAAATTGTAACTATTAAAAGGGTAAAGGTAACAGTCATCACATCAATTAGCATATAGATTTGGAAATAATGAAGAATATGTAAAGTAGAGATTGATAAACTGAATTTCGATATTTGAATGAAATGACATTATTATTAAGAATTTAACATACAATTTTTTCAATACCATTACATGTTGCTATTTGAATTGTACAAGTAACAGTTAAACATAAATGCAGAGAAATTTATGAACTTCATAATATGTGCACTAGGGTAAGATTACCAAGAAAAAGAACAAGGAAAATGCACATGATAGAAGTCCACACCCACAATCATATGCATAGGGAAACATAAAGTCACCATAAATGTATCTTTATAATGAGAAAGGGTTTGTGTAGGTTACAAGGAAAATTTATGTGCATACAGGTCTTCTCTTAGAGTGTATTTTTGAATTGTTAATTTCCCATAGTACTTATTGAAATGAACAAGATAAGTTAAAGAGCACAATTCCACATACTAATACTCTTTACATGGTGAATTATTTTGTAATGTGATTATAATATCTTTTGTTAATAGTTGTAATATGATACAAACAACATTTATTTCTTATTAATAATATGTAACAAATTATTTTTATTAGGTACATATATTACATGTGTCTCTTTCTCTATATATATTGGTGTGTGTGTGTGTGTGAAAATGTGATACTATTCATATTTATGTCAAATAATGTATAATAGATGCATATTGTATAAACCATGAATAATAACATGCACCACAAAATGTCAAACTTGGTTAGCATTCATTAATATGAACTTGTGTATTAGGATTTGGGCAGTTTGCAATTTAGTTTCACATATATATTTTTAGTAGACTTGTACATGAATCAGATTGGGTGAGTTTCGGGGTAGGCAGGTTGGGCTAAGTTATATAAAATTTGTAGCCCGAGCTCAGTTTAGCTCGATTACTTTTTAAAAAAATTTGGCTCATCGAGTTGGCCTGATTTTTTAAATGTATGGCTTTTCAATTACTTGAATAAGTTAATTTTTTATTTTTAAGTAAAAAATTAATTTTTAAAATAAGAAATATATATTTAAATATATAAAATATATAATTATATTATAAAAATAAATTAATATAATTAGATTAGATTAGGTTAGGCCGGAGTCAGGCTTATCAGATTTTTTTATATCTTGGCTTAAGTCGAAGCTTAAGCCCAAGCCCAAGCCCAAGCCAATTATTAATTAGGGCTATAAAAAAAAGCTCAATGAGCTTATCAGACAAAAAAAAGGAGCCTAAATCTTATATTTTTTTTGAGTGGAGTATTTCTGCCCGACCCATGTACATATCTAATTTTTAGTTGGTTTTATGCCATGTATAAGGAGAAAAAATTTGCAATTACATTTGAAAGAAAAAAAATCTAAAAAAAACTTGTATATTAGGATTTGGGCAGTTTACAACTTAGTTTGACATATATTTATTTAGCTAATTTTGTGCCATGTATAAAGAGAGAAAAAAATTTGCAAATACACTTGTTAAAAAAAAGAAAAAAAAGCTTCCATATTAGGATTTAGGTGGATTGCAATTTGATTCCACATAGAAATTTTTAGTTAGTTTCTATGTCATGTATAAGGAGAAGAAAATTTCCAAATACACTCTAAAAATAATCATGTATTATGATTTAGGCAAATTGCAATTTGGTTCCACATGTAAATATTTAGCTAGTTCTGTGCCATGTATAGTGAGAAAGAAAATTTACAATTACAATTTGGTAAAAAAACAAGAAAGGTGCTTAAAAAAACCTAAAATCCCAAGTTAGGGTATCCATAGAATCGGGTTGCAATAAGATCGAGTTGGAATTCATGCAACCCAGTTTGTTAGATGCTAGCCTCAAGCAAGTCGCATGAATAGAGGAGTGCGATGTAGTAACCATCATATGTGCACAGCAAAAGCTCGATGCTACCCAGGTTGCTTTGCTAGAGTTAGTTAGGTAGTAACTTCTAGTTGGCTTCCTCCATCATAGATCCATGATTGTTGGGCCAATACAATTCACATCCTAGCTCTTTTACCTAGCCAAAATTGTAAAGTATAGGAATGTTAGAGAAGAAAGGGAAGACATTTCATTTACCTAGGTGGGGATGCAATTGAGGATAGAAGTAGGTCTTGCTTGGTTCGGCGAATAATAACTTTTAACACTTTTAGAACTAGGTAATAGACAAAGGTAGCGACTAGAAAGTTGAAATTATGGGATCCATATCACCCAATTTCTCATTCTAGTTGAGGTGAAAAAATTTCCATCGGCCCCATCTACTATTTTCCTTGGAAATTTCTTTCTATTCACTTTTCACCCCTATAGCCAAATAAGAGAAATCTAGAATTTCCCCCTAGTTTTGTCCTCTTATCTTTTCTTTCTCCTTATACTTTTGCTATTCCAAACACAAGTTTAGTCTTTTAAATATTTATTTTGATCACATTTGGCCACTTAAATATTAAAATTTTGTTTTAATCTCTTTAATTATCAAAATAAGTCAAGTCTTTTTTTATGTTTTTTCGTTAAATTGAGAGTGAAGTCATTTGCATGCCAAATAAAAACTTAACTTAACACTACATGTTGGTTAATTTTTTTTTTACTTTTTTTAAATTTTATATTTTTTTAAACCCCATTAATGCACTTTCTCTAACTTATTTGTTTGGATCCATGAAAAATTAGGAGGAAAGATAATTGGTAAGACAAAATAGGCAGAATATTCCATTTTCCACTAGTTTGGCTAGCAAAAAAAAATATAAGGCAAAGAAAATAGCAAAGAAAAAAATGGTAGGTCTTACTAGAAAAATTTTCTCCCCTACTTAATAGAAGAAAACTAGAGAGAAATGCATTGTTTTTGCCATGTGAAGCTTTGTAGAGAAAATGAAAACACCATCTCTATTAAGGAAAGCTTTTTAGCAGGTAATTTATTTTTCCCTATCTCCACTAGATCTACAATATGTGACAAAGGGCTTCCTTCTTCCATTTTTGCTATTTGTTGAAATAGCAAAGGACATTATTTATTGTTGGTTGCTGATGCTAGGAAGGAAAAAGCTAGATAATTGCTAGTTTACTCTTTAATGAAGGGGCTTTCCGATCTACTTAGGTTCTGTTGGTTTACTTTTTTATCTTGTTAGTTACCAAGCGAATAAATTGAGTTGCAGGTGGTCAAGTCTAAATGACCTGCCAACCAAGTCATGCAAAACCAGTTGTAAAGTTACTTGACTCGACCCATTGTTACCATTTTTTATTTTTAATTTTTTTTCTAAAATTATGTAAATAATTTTAACTTTTAAATTATTTATTTTATATTTTAGAAATCTAAAATTCACTTTCTAGTTGTCTAATCTCTTTAAATTTATTTTTTTAATTACAAATAATTATTTTTAAACTAATATTTTTCCAAAAATTCATTTTTTTGCAATATTGAAATAAAATTTTCCCTAATACCATAAATTCTTAGTTCAAAGCAGTACAAATCGAAGTGTATAAATTTAAATTTTTTTCCAAAATTGATAAATAATTTGAATTTGCAAATTTTTAATTTTAAATTTCAAAAATCTATAATTCATTTTTTAGTTGTATTGGAAAAAGGTAGCTAATTTTCTTAACTATTCCTCTTTTGAGGTTCATTGAAAATATTCCTAAAGTATACATGATTTGAAAAATATTAACTTTCTTCTCTATAAGGAATATTTAGAGTAGTCATTCTTCTTATGTTGATTAGTTGAAAACTAAATTCTTTTATCCTATTTCGCCTTTTCCTTCTAGTTCATGTTTCCTTATCTACTTTATCCTTTATTTTAAATTCTGCTTGTAATGCCTACTCAATTATATTTTGAAATGTAGTGGTTTAAGTAACATGTGTAACATTAAAGACAAAATCATGAAAGCTATAAGCAAATCTTTAGACCTTGATTTTTTTATTTAGAATAAGATATCTTGCATAATAGGACAAATGGAAAAATTAGGTAATATATTCACCAACTATCAAGAATCCCTATTTAAGATATTCAAATTCTCTGATTTTTCTTTCTCAAATATTAAGTGGCAAGAATTAATCAATGAAAAGTTCCTAGAATGTTATTCAAGTCAATAGTGGTAAGGTAACTTCTTGATTTTCTTTAATATTAGTAAATCATAAGTAAGCAATATCTTCCATTCTATAGCTTACAAGTTTCATGAGAATTTGATCAAAACATGAAAGCATCTTTCCATGTCGTTCTATTTGGGTAAGGAATAGGTGTGGATCAATATCTAAGTTTATTTTAATGAAGTGAGTAGATTTGAGCTTGTTAAATTCATATATGAAGTTTGTTGGTGAGATTTTCTCTAGGTGAGGTTTGATTTCTCTCTCTTTCTTTCTTATAACTAGAAGCTTTGATCATCCTAAGTCCTTATGTTATTTCCATTATTTTTATTAGTGAAAAACTTGAACTACATTAGTTAAAATTTATTGCCTAAAAGTAACAGCTTGTAGAGAAATATTTTAATCATCATTTTCCTCATAACAACCACTTCAAGCCTATGATTCTTTAGGATGATTCACTATCATTTGGCTTGCCAACTTTGACAATTATTGGATTTTATTATTGCCTAATTCAAAGAAGACTAAAAACTTATTTTAATTCCCTATAAAATTAATTTTTATCAATTTTATCCGTTAATTAAAATTTTGTATCAATTTAATTCTTATAAAATTAAAAATTTTTAAATTTTAGTTCTTTTATACAATAATTTAGTATTATATCTAATGTATAAAAAGATTAAAATTTGAGAGTTTAAACTAAATTAATACAAACTTTTAGTGATGGATGAAATTGATAAAATTCAATCTTATAAAAATTAAAATTAATTTTTAGTCCTCTAAGAAATTTTAGTCATTTCAGTACACATGCATATACAAATATACTTGTAAGCATTTATTCTATAAAACTTCTACCACCACCATTAAAGAATTTAAAGTTTGCCAAAATGATATCGGTGATATATCTTTTTGGGCATACACATATCACTTGATACAGTCTCGAATTGACACTTCAATAAGTAATCAAAATCATATCCTTAATTATCTTATCTAAAGGCCTTCTTTTCCTATTTAAACTTTAAACCATATTTTGATAGTGACATTATCATGATCCACTTAATCATAAATCATAATTGATATGGATCACATTTTTCAATTTTTTAATTTCTACAAGCTTATCTAACCTTATTTTGGTTACATTTATGGATCATCTGAAATGTAAAATACTTTCCATAACTGTGAAATGATTGAATTATATTTTCTTTAACTTTAAAAATTTTAAAGTCACTATTCTAAATTTTACACTAATTTAAAATTAGGGCAATATATATATAACTCCCGTAAAGTTTGACTTTCTATCAAATAACTCTATGAACTTTCAAATCTTATAAATAATCTTCCAAACTTTTTCAAAGCATTGAAAAGGTTAGATTTTGAGTTAAATAGTCAGAGCAATTGCCACTATCATGTTTTACTTATTAACAGTTGAAAATCGTTGTTATATTTATTAAATTTTAAAACTTTTTTTCACTTATCTACAGTTTCAAACTGCTGCTAAGTGATTATGAAACTGTTGCTAAATTATTTAATTTATTTTCTAACCTTTTCATACTTTAAAAAAGTTTAAGGGAGTTGTTTATAAGGGGATTATATATATTTTACTCTTAAAATTAACACTCGTTGTTAACTTAATTTTTTATTTTATCATATTACAAGATTTTTTATAAACTTTTTAAATAATAATCATAATATTATAATATATTATTTTGCATCATTAATTATTTTTATAAATATTTTTTATGTTATGTAATTAATAAAAATTAAATTAGATATATAGAGTTTTAATTAAATATTTCAAAATGAGTTATAAAATTATGGGTAAAAAAATAATGAAATAAATTAATAGATTATGATATTGCAATTTTTACTTGAAAAATACATGATATATTTACTTAATCTAATAAAGTAACTAATTAAATTAATAATATATGTTAAATTTATATTGTATAAAAGTTAAGGAATAGTTTTAAATTTTTTAAGTGGATGAAAGCAAAATCATAGTGAGAGGTAGTGTGTTAATGGGGTTAATTTAAGCTACCTTAAAATTGGGAAAACTTGGAAAATTTCTCCTATGACGTTGTACTTTTACAAGAATATGTGTATGTCATCCCAAAAATTTAAAATATTTTTATTGAAGTTCTTTATAAATTTTAATTCAACTTGTAAAAATTTTGTTGTTTTCCCTCTAGCATAAGATAAAATTCAATCAATTCAAAATTGAAAGCAATATTTTTCTTTGTTTTTCCCCTTTCAAAAGAAGGTTATTATCTGGTGGTCCCCCTTAAATTGTGTTATGACAAACATGGCGGATATTTTCATTAAAAGAAATGAAATTTGACAAATTAAATGGATAGTATATGAAATAATAGAGGAAAATTCGTGTATGATAAATTCCACTGTGAATGACAATTATATCAACTAATACCGATAGTTATTTATTTAATAGGTTAAATTTAAATTAAGTTAACAATTTAATAGTTTGAAATTATACCTAATCATTAAATCTGTAGTGAATTTTAATTCTTTTGAGTATTTGTTAAAACCATTTACATAACATCTTTATAATTAATCAATTTTTTGAGTAAAATAAATTTTATAATTATATTTTTCTCATTAAAACAAACTCAAAATACGGTGCTTGTTGCCTACCTCATGGTCGGTGAAGGAAGGGCTGTAATAGGATATTATTATCGTTGAATTATTTTTAATATATTAAAATATATATCTTTAATTTAAATTCATTTATTTTAAAATTAAAAAATAATTAAATAATAAAAATATTTAATTTTTTAAAAGGTAGATTTTCTCATAATATTATTAAAAAAGAAAGTAAAAGAAAAGGAAAGAAAATTTTAAAATTTAATTAGAGGAGAAAATAGAATAAATAGGAAAGTAAAACATTTAAAATAATATTATATATTACTTGAAATAAATGTTCTCCATATTAAATTTTTAAAATTTTATTATATGATAATGATGATAACTACAAATTATCTCATTTTATTTTTTGCTCTCTTTTTTCTTTCTAACCAAATAAGTGAAGCTTTTAAAATTTAAAATTTCTATCCTTTTTTTCTTCTTATTTTCCATTCCATCAAGCAAGGGGTTAGGACGATATTTGAAGACGTTGTGTTGAAATCTCAGCCAACTGGTCCCCCTCCTCCAATCTCTTCCCCCAACCCTGGTTGGAAAAAAGGGAAAAAACGAAACGGGCCGAAAGATATAAGATTATTTTGGAGTATGAGAAATTTTTAGGTCGAACATACACCTGCAGCGAGAAATCATGTATTGGGCCCTCTCACTCGAAACCAAATGTAAGCCCAAGCTATTAATGGATTCCGTGGAATGATGCAGCAGAAGCCCACATGTCATCGCCGTTGACTGAACTAATCTCATTCGCAGAAGTGACCCAGCCGTGAACTTCCACTGGTGTCGTAGAATGCCCATTCCCCGGTAATCCCACAACGTGCAAAAACATTCTGACTTCGCCTTAAATTATTTAATTACATATTCTAATTTTATTTTTATACAATTCTAAAACTCACCTACCGTTTTAACTCTTTTTTATTTACGGTCCAATTGTATGTTTTTTTCTCTATTTTTTGTGTATAAAATTATTATTTATAGCGCTAATTTTACTAAGAAGTTTATACTTTTTTTTATATAAATATTCAAAATAAATAAAAATATTTAATTGAATTGAAATACTTAACTATATATTCTATTTTTTGATTTGATATTGCTTTAAATTTTATTCTTTATTTTTTTAATTTTTATTTGCTTTATTGTATGTTTTTTTATATTCATTATTATTTATAATATAGATATTAATATCATAAAATATTTAATTTTGTTATATATATTTACAATAAGTTAAAACTTTAATATAAAGGATAATAATGGAAATAATTAATTATATATATATTATTTAATTAAAATATTTAAAAAATAAAATCAAACTTATTTATTTAATTTTCAATATTATCTCAATATTAATTTTTAAATATTATATTTAAATTATATATACACTAATTAAAATTTTATAAATACTTTATAACTTATACATTATTTCACCTCTTTTTCTCTACTTTATTGTATTTCTTTTATATTCAATTCTATTATTTATGGTTTAGATAATAATAACACTAATTAATATAGATACAATATATTAATATTAATATCATTAAATAGTATATATACAATACAACATATTTTCTATTAGTACAAAAATATTTTAAATAAATTAAAATTTATTTTGATTGTATTCTTTGATTATATATTTTATTATATATTCTATTTCCAAACTCTTGTAGACTTTCTCTTCTCTTTATTCATTCTATTGCTTTATAATTTTATGAATTCAACATTTTTTTTATACATACATACATACATATATATATACATACATATATATATATATATATATATATATATATATTTATAATTTAGATGTTAATATCTACTTCAATATATATATTTTTTAGCCCACACTTATTATTTATAATCTATCAATTATATATTTTGTTGTTTAAAAATATTTAAAATTTAATACCAATTTTATTTATTTAAATATTTTTCACATCACTGATAATATATATACCACAATATATTTTATTTTTACTATAAAAATATTTCATGTAAGTTAAAATTTTAATCTAATTTTAATTGAATTAATTAATTGTAAATTCTATTTTTAACTCTTATATTTCTTTTTAGTGTGCTAATTGTTTCTTTTCGTTTTATTTGATCCATTGTATATTTTATTTTTCTTTATTTTTTTATATTCACTTCAGTTATTTATAACTCAAATATTAATTTCACAAATAAATATATATATATAATAAGATATATTTTATTTTAGCATAAAACTATTTTAAATAATTTATAGATATAATTTAGTTAAATTCTATTTTTAAATCTTATATTATTTTACAACTTATTTATCTTCTTTTTATTTACTCTATTCTTTTTTTTAATTTTTTCTGTTATAAATTAGATGTTAATATCACTAAATAGTATAAATATAATAATATATATTTAATTTTATTATAAAAATATTCTATATATGTTGGACAATGAATGTACAAAGTATAAATTAAAATAATTAATTATATATTCTATTTAATAAAAATATTTAAAATTAAAATCAAACTTTTTTATTTGAATTTTATTCGATGGGCTCTTGATATCAATTTTTTTGCATTATATTTTGAAAAAAATATCTTTAATTGAAAATTTGCCAAGCATTTACAAATTGTACATTGTTTTACTTCCTTTTTAACTATTTTGTTGTATATTTTTATTTTTAATTTAATTTATGGTTGAAATATGATATTCATGAAATAATATAATATAATATTTTTAATATAAAAATATTTTAAATAACTTAAATATCTAATTTAATAATTGAATTTCTTAGCTACATATTCCATTTTAACTCTTATAATATTTTACTACTTTTTCATTATTTTTTTAATTTTCTATATAGTATTTTTTTTCATGACCACCGCTATTGTTTATAATTTAGATATTAATATTATTAACAACAAGTGCATGCACAATATGATATACTTATTTTTTATTAATTTTATTTTAAATAAGTTGAGAATTTAATTTAATTAAATTAATTAGCTATATATATATTTTATTTTTTAATTTAATTCTTAGATTACCTCTTTTTTTTATTTGTTCCATTGTATATTTTTCTTTCTTTCTTTTTTTATATTTATTACTATTGTTTACCACTAAAAACTAATATTACTATATATAACATGATATATAATTAATTTTATTATATTTTTTTTAAATTTAAAACATAAAATTTAAATTCAAATTTATTTAATTAAATTTTTAATATATTTTTTTATCTTAATTTTCATGCATTATATTTTAAATCTTCAGATTTAGGAAAGGATCTTTTAGGAATAATTTTTTCCTCTTGGAAGATATATAAGCGAAATAATTAACTTATTTCATATTAGGAAACTCGAGATTTTTTTTATTATATCATTTGTGACTCTAATGAAATTTATAGATAAAAGAAATTCCTGTTAAAGAAATTTTTTTTATTCACCATTTTTCAATTGTTAATATCATGTATTAGAATTGGTACACAAATATGCATCAAATGAGATTTTTAATCTTTTATATTTTATACACTTTTTTATTTCTTTTCTTCTAATTCATCACATGAGTTTATATTTTTTTTCACTTCATGTATTTATAATCTAAACACCAATATCATTGAATAATATCAATATATCAAAAAAATATTATTATAATTTTTTAATAAACAAAAGATTTAATTGAATTATTTTGATATATATCATGTATTTTAACTCATATATCGTACTTTAAAAATTTGTTAATTTTAAATCTAAATATCTATATCTTCTTAAATATTAAAATAAGCCTTTTGTCCTTTTTTTTATTTTTTGAGACAAGTGTCAGCCTTACATGAAATTTTTTCTCATAAAAAATTCCCATTTTTCTTTTTCTAATAATACTTCTTCTATAAATACTTTTTCCATTACAATTTTGTTAACCTTTTATAAAATTTTTTGAACTTTGTTTTAGCTCTTAATGCAATTTTATATATTTTTATATTTTTTATTCATTTCATGTGCTTATTTTTATTTTATACATTTAAATCCTACTTTAACTATCGTGTTATTTTATATCTCATGTGTTGTTCCTATTTTTTCTTATATATTCAATTGCATATTTATCTTTTAATTTCATTTTTAAATTTTTTATTATTTCATAACTCACATATTATTTTTTATTAACTTTATTATATTTTTTCATATGTACTTTTATTATCTATAACGTAATTATATATATTTCATTATTAACTATTATAATACTTTATAATTTATTTATTTTGTTTTTTCTTTTTATTAATTTATTTTATTGGATGTTGGTTCTTTTCTCTCTTTTCATGTGAATTAACATTATTTATAAATTAAATACTAATATTATAATGTAATATAGATATCACATGAGATATTTATTTTTATTATAAAATATTTTAAATAATTTAAAATTTTAATATAAAAAGTCCCAATTGAAACAATTAATCACATATATTATTACTTAATAAAAATATTTAAAAATTAAAATCAAGTTTATTTATTTAAAATTTATAAATATTTCTTTGATATCAGTTTCTAAGTGTTATATTCTAAGTTAAATATATATTAATTAAGATTTTGTCAAAACAGTTAAATCAAAATTGTTAAATTAAACTATAATATAATTAATTTTTATAATAAAATAATTTAAATATTTAATTTTTAATTGAAGTATTTAATAGTATATTCTATGTTTAACTCTTATATTACTTATTATAAGAATTACATTCTCTTTAAATATATATTAATTGAAATTTTATCAAAATAGTTAAATCAAAACTATTAAATTAAACTATAATATAATTAATTTTTATAATAAAATAATTTAAATATTTATTTTAATTTAAGTATTTAATAGTATATTCTATTTTTAACTCTTATATTACTTATTATAAGAATTACATTCTCTTATTTTTATTTACTCTTTACATATTTTATTTCTTTATTTTTTATATTATCAGTCCTGTTATTAATAATTTAAATATGGATATTAATAAAAATTATACATATAATATGATATATGTTATTTTTATTTTCAATAAAATAGAAATTTAATTTAATTAAATTATACTATATTTTTCATTTTTAACGCTTATATTATCATATAATTCACTTATTATCTCTCTTATATATATATATATATATATATATATATATATATATATATATGTATGTATATTTCAATTGTTTATAACTTATAATATTACAAAGTATTATAGTTATAAAATAATAATTTTAATTTTTATGAAATTATTTAAATAATTTTGAAATTTAAGAAAGATTCTTAATTGAAATAATTAATTACATATATAATCTACACACTATTTCATTTTCTGCTATTTTAAATAAATTAAAATTTTAATTGAATTGAATTATATTATATTTTCTAATTTTAACTTTTATAATAGTATATAATTCACTTATTGTCTTTTTTCTTTATATATATATTCTACTGCATTTTTTTATGTCTATAGATATTACTATTACAAAGTATTATAGATATAAATGATAATCTTAATTTTTTAAAAATATTTCAAATAAGTTTAAAATTCAATAAAAAATTTTGCTTGAAATAATTTATTACATATTCTGTTATTTATTAAAATATTTTAAAATTAAAATAAATTTATTTATTTAAAATTTATTAATATATATTATTTTGATATTATTTTGTTATATTTTAAATTATATAAAATATAATTAAGATTTTATGACGACTTTACAAATTTTGCACTATTTCATCTTTTATTATCATCTTTTTTAATTTAAAATTAATTTATTTAACTATATATTATATTTTAATTCATATACTATTTAATATTAGAGTTACTTTATTTTTTTATTTGTTCCATTCCATCTTCTTTTCTTTTATTAATATCATCATGTTATTTGTAATTCATACGTTTATACCATTAAGAAGTATAGATAAAATTGATATATTTTATTCTTTTATTAATTTTATTTTAAATAATTTAAAATTTTAATTTATTTTAATTACTTAATTATTTATTATAATTTTAACTTTAAATTATTTCATGACTCATACATTATTTTTCTTTTTTTGTTTGTTATATTGTATTTTTTCATATCCATTTCTTTTTGAAAGTATTAATTGAATTATATTGTTAAATGTTTTATCTTTAATAAAAATATTAATAAATTAAAATAATAAATTTTATTAATATTTTATTTATATCAATTTTAATATTTAAATACTATATTTTAATGTTCACATACTATTATTATTCATTTTCTATTTTTAATTAGATATTTTGTTTTGTATTTTCATATTCATTACTATTCATTACAATTTAGATATGAATATCATTAAATAATATAAATGTAACATAATTTTTTATTATGAAAATACTAATTTATAGTTTTTTATTATAAAAATATTAATTTAAAAATTTAATTAAATTAAATTACTTAATTACATATTATAATTTTTAACTCTTATAAAATTGTTCAAAAATTTATTATTTATAAATTTAAATATATAATTATGCAATAAATATGATAAATTAAATTTATAAAATTTTATAAATTCTCCATTACATACTTATTATTCTTATTTTTATATTAAAAAATAATAAAAACTTGTGTATTGCAGGGGCTTAAAAACCACTGATGATAAAACAATGACAATACATTGGTATTGATGGTAGTGGGATGATGATTATGGTGATAGTACAGTGGTTGTGATAATGATGACAATGATAATAGTGGTGGAAGCAATAATGGTAATGTTGGCAATGATGCGATGGTGGCAATGCAATGGCAATAATGACAATGGTGTTAGTGTCATTGACAATAATAATGATAATGGTAATGATGATAGTATTGGTGATGTAGCAATGGCTACTATAGTGAGAATAGTGGTAATAATAACACTATAATATTTTTTGCCTACAGTGACAATAATGGTAATAATAACACTACAATATTTTTTGCCTACAACAACGGCTAAACATTATTATCTATACTAAAAAAATCACTGCCTATCTTGCATTATCTATTCTTTGAGCAATAGTTTTTTGAACTTTTGGCAATGATTCTTGATCATTGTCTATTTTACTTTAAGTAATAGTTCCTAGCTATTGCGTAAATTATAAGCAACAGTTATCAAGCATTGTGAGGTATTATAGGTAACATTTGTAAATCGTTGTTTATAATCAAATTAGCAATGGTTTTCAACTATTGCTTAAAATGTACATAATAGGCAATGGTACTGTTGCCTATAATAGTATATGCAATGGTTTTTGGTTATTGCCTATATTGGTATAAGCAACAGTTTTTTATTATTGCTTAAAATAAAAATAAGCAACAGTTATTGATTATTGCTAGATAACGATAAGCAACAATTTTTTACCATAGCTTATATAAGCATAAGCAATGGTTTCTGACCATTGCTTAAGAGAAAATTAGTAATAGGTTTTGATAGTTGCATATATTAGAATAAGCAATGATTCTTGATTATTACTTAAAATACTTATAACCGTAAAAAATATGCAATAATTTTTTACCATTGCCAAAAATTTTAATTGCAACGATTACTAATTATTGTTTATTTTATTCAAAAAATGTTATGAGATAAACAATAATTTGGAAATAGTTGCGTATTGACAAACAATATTTTTTTTGTTAATGATTAATTTTTTTGTTATTGCGATGATTTTTTATGTTTATTTTTTAAGAAGATATAAATAACTAACCTAATGTGCACATTAAAAATCAAATGTGAAGCATGTGGAACTCAAACATTAATTTCATTAAAAATTAGCTAAATGTGCACATTCTTCCCATTAATTTCCCTAAAAGCATCTAACTCAATAAATATTCAAAACATAACCCTGAATGATATAAAGATATGCCCTAATAAAATGTCAATATAGTGCAATATTTAATATAAAATAAGTTTCAATATTTTTGAAGTTGTGCATCATTTTTATCATCCATATTTAGCAAATCATTATCTATTAGTCTATCATCATCTTCATTGGCATGATTTTTCTACATGACATTAAAAAATTACAATTTGAAAAAATTATTATTAACGTATATTAGAATTACAAAATATAAGATAGTAAATTATAATCATAAGTCTTAAAGCAACAAAGTAACTTTAAGTTGATTTTTTCCATATAATGCAATGGTTTGTACAATTTTACTTTTATTTTGCATCTTTGAAAGTTTTTATTAATTTTCCTCTCAAAGTATCCTAAATATTGGTTTATCCAAGCCTTTGTTAGCTCAAAATGTTGAAAATAAACAAATAGGGTTAAGCCATGCCACCTTTTTTTAACAATTTAGCTTTTTCTTGGATTAATTCTTTACTTAGTTTAGGTTAGGGTTTAGTTATGAGGAGGAGAATCTAAAAGAAGACCTTATCCTGTTGAGGTGTCTAATTGTCATTAAAGTGGTTGAATCTTTGTCCCAATGACATTGGTTTTTTGCCTCAAAGAGACCAAGGATGAGAATGAGATCAACTTTAATGATGATAGTCTATCAGAACTAGTTAAGGCTTTCCACTATATGGAAAGGGTGAGATAACGAGGAAAGTTAACAACATCATAACATATATGACACTTCAATATCATTAGTAATCTTTAGGTTGCAGGAGTTTTAAGTACTATTATTAGTTTTGAAGATGGCTTGGGAATCTTGTAATAAATTGTGGAAGCTTTGATATGTTTTATTTCATGTTTTGGGTATATTTAAATATTTTTAAAACACCTTTACTTGTCTTAAGTTATGAAGGAGAATATTAAGGGGTTCATGGATTATTTTTGTTTTTCATCTAAAGTCAGAACAAAGAGGTTTAATTGTAATGTATTTCTTTGCTTGGTTTGCCATTCATTTCCAAACCAAGGTAGATAGTAAAATGTTTAATGATCTTTTTCTACTTACAGTGAAAAATACTATGTTATCTTTCCTCAATTTCGTTTGTTCCTAGCCTTATTTGGCACCTTCTATTCAAGGATAAAAAAGCTTATTAGTCATTGTTACCACTCTTTTTCCAATTAATTCTAACTTATGAATATGTTGTTTTAGGATGAAAAGTTAAACACATTAAGCTTAAAGTAGGGAAAACCTTCTTATATAATTATTGAATATGTCATCTTAAAAGTGTTGCTAATTCTTTTGTCAAGGAAGTGTAAAAAAAGCCTTCAAGGATGTATTTCCTAATGAAAATGAGGTAATCCATGACCTTGTTTAGAGGTTAGTAATATTCTTTTCTTTTTATCTTATAATGATGATTTTCTTTGTATGATGAACTAATTTTCAAAAGATATGTATCACGTGTGAAGAAAAGAATGTAGCTCAGAAACACCCACCCTTCAAGGCTAATGTATATTGTCATCACTATGATAATTTTTATTATATCATAATCAACAACCCATAAAAGGAAAATGTTATAAAATTTTAGAGTTTTAATTTTCTGGAGTAGAAAAAAATAAAAATACTTGTAGGAATTTGCAATTGTTTAAAAAACTTTTACCTTTTTTTGTCAATTTTCACAAATAGTTTTAATTTCTTGCATAAAATAAATATTTTTGGATGTTTTATTGTAGTTTTATGAAATAGCTGCAATCAATTCAAGGGAAAATCAAGAAGGATAAAAGGAAGATTTATTCTGGCAATCTATAGGTTTAAAAAAATAGTCATAGATATTCAAAGCACTCTAATGACCTTAAAAACCCAATCTTCTTGTTTTGAAATTACATATTTCTTTTTCTATTGATTTCTAAACTTCATATTTCTAAGCATCTATAGTTTATTTTTTCCTTTTTTATTTTCTTTTTCCCTAGAACAAGTATTTATTACCATAAGCTTAAGTAATAGAGTCCAATTTTGGTATATTTAAACTACAACATGCCACATGGTTTCCTTGGTGTGATCACCTCGCACCTTTAGTTCAACTTTTTGTTATCTGTGACCAATTTATCTATGCAAAAATGTGGAAGTGCATTTAAAGACTTCCTTTAGTTATTAAACCATCTTTACTGGATACAACCTTATATGGGCCAACTATAAATTGCATATGATACTCTTAACTTTTAATCATACTATATAACTTATTTTATATATACCACTACATAACATAATAGTTTTTAATAGAGAAAAAAAGGGACATTTTTTAACTGAAATTAGCATATAGTACCCAAGCACAACTACAACCACTGCCACTATTTCTCATTAAATTTTCCTATCTCATAACCAAGATTTTATCTACCTCTCATTATATGTCATGATAAAACCCATTCTAATATCTTTCCTAGATGGTGACAATAAGAAAGACTTGTTTATCAATTTTAGAAACTCACATCAAACCTCTTACTAACTACAAATTTCAACAAGATATAATTACTAAGGCTAAGAAACATAGAGAAAAAATGGAATTAGAAATAATCAGAGCAGGAAACACCTTTAATGTCACAGTATGCCATGTTGGCTAGCTTCACTATTGCAACATTGGGAACCACCTAGATGTTTAAGTCAGACATTGGATTCATTAAAGTTCATATCAATTATTCAATTAGTGCAATAGGTATCCACCTCAAATAAACTTTTAATTTTTGAACTTTAAGTGTGAACAACAAAAATTTCAAACAAATAGACTTGCTTAGTTTTGTCGAAAAAAAATTCTAAATCCAAAATGTTCATACATGATAAAGGAAGTATGTCAATAGAACATAAGTTAAACAAACATCCATAGTAAAGAATCCAAATTCTAAAGACAATTGTTACAACATTCTTGAATCTTCAAAATACTTGAATAAATTGAACTATCTTATGTTGATAAAATGTAGAGCTACAATTATACAATGATAATATAAAATACAGAGTTTAGTATGTCATAATCAACTTTCATATATAAATAGTAAATTCATACATTAGGAAAAGAAGGTGAAAGTTTCCATCAAAAGTTTGCACAATGCAATAGTAGAAAAATAAAAAAAGGCAAGTTAAACTAAACCTCAGAAAATTGGAAAAAGAATATAAAAAGAAGATTTTGGTTCAACAAAAGGTGAGGGTGGGCATTGCTATTAGATTTGAATCCTATAATGCAATTAAAACTAGCATTTTAGAACCTATAATACACATACTCAAAAGAACCATGGGTACACAACAATATGCATTTTTTCGTTATTAGTGTTAAGCAACATCTAACAATCAAACAAACATAAACCAAGTCCCAAAATTCTACTTATAAGCTTATAGAATAAATAAAATTTCAGGAAGTAAAACTAATTTAAAAAGATTATGATTATTTTCATTTTTACAACTGTTAATAGAAAATTTGCTAGAAAAATGTTTGAAAAGCCAATCATAGGACTAAGATATTAAACTAAAGCAATTTTCTAGCTCATTAGAATGTATTTTGAAATAAAATTTTCACTATATATTAAACAAAGTCTATCTTTTTATTCTTTCCTTCAAACAAAGTGTTGTATTCTTATCATTTCAATTTAAAATAAACAATCTTTGACCATTATGGCACATGCATTAGTAGGATAGTGACTATTATGTAAAAATTAAATATGCCCATTGGCAAATTTATATAATTAAAGATCACTAACTTCTCATACCTTTTATACTTTATTCATATGTGGTTCTTTCCTATAATGCTCCCAATAATTTGGGCTTCCCTTAAAATGCATATGCATGACTGCATGTAGTTAAAAACCATAAAAAGAAGTACATTAGGGGCATGAAAAAATGATAGAAAATACTGATAGCATTATAATGTTCTTGAATTAATAAATCTTGTTGTTGAAACTGAGGATGCACTGGTTTATATTGTAGTATTCAGCAAATATAAACTTGAAATACTTCTTAAATCATAAATTCTTAAAAGCACCATTAATAGGATTACTTATGGTGCACCAACAAAGAATTGATGTAGATATACACCACCTAATCAAGGGTTTAAAATTTTAATCCTACAGCCTAATAGGAAAATAATTACAAATTGACCTTGGCTTTTATGCCTAAAGCACCAAAAAACTTCTGTAGGTTTCATCAAAGCCACTTTTAAGGGCATATATGAGACAATGTAACAGGGTTTTTACAATTGAATCCATGTTTAAATCTACTAATGAAGCAAAACTAAGATAAATGGTAAGCTTAAACTTAGAAAAAAGAAAACAAACTTCAGAGAAGGAAAACAAACAATCATTTATGCTTGGACAATCTTTAAATGGGTGTGTTGCACAATGATTTAGGCAAGAAATCCCCTATAGTTTAGAGTTTCAAATTAGCGTAAAATGATTTCACCCTTCAGCATTTCCATGTAGATGATAAATCCCTTAAAGTTTAGAGCTTTCGTTCAAAGATATGGCCAAGTGAATTTAGTGTAAAGTGGGTTTTCATATTACTCTGAAGTTTGGTTTTCTTCTTTTCATTCTTAGCATGCTATTCTTAGATGTAAATTTTATTTTAATTAATTTAAAATATTTAATAGGAGTTATTTAGTCAAAATAAAACAAATAATTTACTATGAAGCATTTTAATTACTAATTATTTTACTAACACAACTTGTCTAAATAAGGGTTTTTTTTTAGGCTGAGAGTGATAACTTACTAGTTGTAACTGCATTTATTCAACAATTTTTTATAAAAATAATTATAAATATAATTTTATTAAAATAAAAATTATATTTGCATTTAATATTTGTTAGATATAATATTTTTAAAAAATAAAATTAAAATATAATTTAAGAAGAATTAAAAATAATTTTTTAAAAATTTAAAGATGAATCATAATTAAAAATTATAATTGTGTGTAATATTTGTGAAATATAATATTTTTTAAATAAAGTTTAAAAGTAAAGTTAAAATATATTTAAAATATCAAAAATAAAATTTACAAATTTAAAAAAGAATAACTAATATATTTGATATAAAACATTATTTTTTGAAAAATATATAAATTTTTAAATGAAATAATTAGGCAACAATTGATTAAGTGTTACTTATTTTAAAATAGGCAATAAACAAAAGGTAACAATCATTTAAGTGTTGCCTATTTTAAGTTTAAGTAATGGTTTTATTAGCATTGCTTAATAGGTATTACCCAAAAATAAAAATAAAGGGCAACATGCTTAAAACCATTATTATTTAACTTTTGACAAAAATTTTGTAAAATAATTGACAACATGCTAAAAATTATTGCTTATTTTAGTTTGAGATTACAATTTTGTAAAATAATAGGCAACATGCTAAGAATTGTAGTCTATTTTAGTTGTAGGCAATAGTTTTTTGGCCATTGCCAAATTTTGTGTTACCATAGATTAAAAATATTGTAGTGTAGCAATAATAGTAATTGTGAATGGTAATAGTGAGTGATAAGTGTTTTCTATTTTTACTAAGTAATGTAATTTGAAACTTTAGAGAAAGGAAGGAAGTCAAATAGGAGAAATTGTTAGATATAAGTAAGGAAAATAAATTTTATTATACATGAACCAAACAATTGGTAAAAGAATCAGTTTTTTGATTTCGTTCCTAACCCCTAAAATAATTGAACCTAATGCCATCTAAAAGTGAAAACAAGTGAGATGTTACTCTTATTGGGAACTTATCACTCAAGTATCATATGGTATTTTTTAGAAGGTTTGTTAATTTTCATATTCACATGTGAAGTTAGTAATTTTAACCTTTACAAGTAGACAAAAATTATATTAGAAATTTAATAACAATAAAAAGATAAAGGATATTAAAATTGATTTGCCATTATCAATATTAATGAATGTATTTAGTGTGGAGGTGAGAGAGAATGAATGAAGTTCATTTAAATATTTTAAATACAAATACCCTATTAAAATTACTTAGATATCTTTAATTACTGTATTATTGTTGTGAAAAATATCCCTTCTTTAAAACACATAAGCGTCAAGTAATTAAATTAATTTGGGTAGCACATCAACACATGAACAATTTCATGTGAAAAAAATCCTAAACTCTAAAAAAATCACGAATGAGAAGAGATCCACTATAATGAAAAGATTATAAGATAATGATATGAAGACTCCTAACTACAGCCCTACAACTTCTAAACCATTATCTTTACATTTCTCATAATCCTTTATGAGGGTTCTCACATAACTTATATACAATCATATCATATTTTTCTCATACATTAAATTCTTAACTAATACAAATATTTATAATCCACAAATATTTGTTTGATAAGGAATTTCAGTCTTACTCTAACACAAAAATCTAGTTTAAATAAGAAGATTGCTCACAATATGAAATAATAATAAATTGATATAATTTAAATGTGGGGCAAATTAATAATTTTTACCTTGACATAAATTCCACCATATTTATTAATTTTCATACTTCACCTATTTTCAACTAAGACTAATCATAAGATGCTAACCATAAAAGTCCTTTATCATTACAATTTCTTCAAATTACATTAAACTATCCTCTTATCATTTATCCATGATTTCTTTTTTTGCAACCATCTCACATTTTTTGCAAGAATACCAAATTTTACCAACACTTTCATAAATTGGTATAAACTATTTATATTTTTCATCTTCATAATCAACCATCATTGTTATCATGATCCATTATCCATTGTATGAAACAACTAAACTCTATTATCTCAAATTACTACTCTTATGTTCTAAACTTGTTTTGGTAGTTATTGGAAAAAATATCTCATCATTAAAACCTACAAGCATTAGGTAATTAAATTAATAAGAGTAGCATATCGACACATGAACAATTTATCATAGAAAACCCCAAAACTCTAGGGAAAAAATTGTGGATGAAAAGAGATATCTTTTATAATAAAAAGATTACAAGATAATGTGTGTGAAAACTCTCAACTATAATCTTATAATTTCTTAGTTATTATTTTTACATTTATTACAAACTTCAATGAGGGTTATTACATAACCCCTATAGCTACTTACATCATATTTTTCTTATACCTCAAACTCTTAACTAATACAAATATTCATAATTTCAAAATATTTGTTTGACTAAAAATCTTAATCTTATTCTAATATAAAACTTAACTTGAATAGAATAATAACTTGCAATAAGAAATGATCATAAATTAATAATTTGAATTTAAGTCAAACTCAATAATTACTTTTAAAAATTAAGAAATGTTTTTTTAAATTCAAATTAAAAGATGGAGGTGGCTAATTTTTACATAGACAAAGTGGAGGTTTCCTTTTATAGAAGCATTGGTTTCCTTTACTCCATGACTTAAAAAAGCTTTACTTCCTTTACATCATAGGACAGCTTATAAAATATAATAAATTTATTACCTTATAACTTGAAAATAGTAAAATTGCAGTGACCCAGCGAGAACTTCATTAAAGTTTTAGAATGCCCATTTCCACCATAAGTCGAGTATTTTTATTATAATCCCAGAAAAAAGGACGAATTCTTAGGAGTGTAGGATCTATATGTGCTGTTACTCCCTGGATCTCTTAACTCTCGTTTTGAAATAGTGCTATTTTCACTTACTTTCTTTCATTTCACGTGCTCCTCTCACGTTTTACAAGTTCACTCACATCTGAAGGTAAAAGAAAGTGAGCACGAGTATCATTTTCCATTGCAGTAGGAATAATCCAATCCACAGCACATTCTATAAAGCAGCAAATGCAGATCAGCCCAAAATCGAGATTGACTTTCCCATATGGTTTTCACACCAGTACAAAGTAAACGAATTGTTATTCATACTTTTATTATCTAATTAATTTGAAAATTGAACAATACATATACATGAATCTCAACATCAAAGATATGTCGGCATGCGTCGGAGAAAGAACAAAGGGAGGCTTATCCGAACTAAGTAGAAAGAAGATGTAATGGAATGTGTCAGAGGAGGATACAATGCACCAAAGATGATTTAGGAATAGTGCAAAAGAGCCTCTTCTCCTCTTTAGTCTTTATTCTCCAACAATTAAATAATAAAAAATCTCATCTCGTGGGTGTGTTGGGGCCCTAGTGGAGTACCTCACATGGACCGAATTGGCGAGATAGATATGGCTTGACCTCTCTTCAAACTCTTGCTAGATTTGAAAGAAGATAGGAAGAAAAGGGTGGTGTTTTAGGACATGATTGTTGAGACAGAGACACTCAGGTCACTCGACCCTGCCTCAGGAGGCAACCTACTTCTGCACGGTGGGTGCCAGAGGGACACACATGACACATGCATGCATGCACCATACGATCATACTCTTCTGTCATGTCATCATTGATGTTCGAAGCTCAAATTACGCCCATATCTCATGCTTAACATTCAATTCGAGCCCACCTAATCTCTTAAGCTTAAATACCTAAATGCTGTAATTGTACCATATTTCAGCATGAATATTAGGGTTGGGAATGAATTGAGTTAACTTGTAAATAATTTATGATTGGACTAAAAAATTAGTTTGATGAGGTATGTTCATAAATTAGATGAGTTGAATATGAAATAAAAAATTGGGTTGATTACTAAATGAATCGAATTCAGATTATGATTAATTCAACTAGTTTCATTTATGAATCAACTTGATAAATTAATTATATATATAAATATATTTGAAAAATATTATAAAATCAATTATAATATTAAATATAATATTATATATTATATGATATATTTAAATGGAATTATATAATAATTTTTAAATGATTTTATACTAAATAAATCAAATGATTAAGTTAATGAATCACTAATATGAATTGACTTAGTTTATTTTTATTTAAATTTGTTTATTTAAGATTCTAATTTATTTGATTAAATTAAATAAAATATGGAGTCCATTTAAATGATTTATGAACTTAATCCAAATTACGTTCGAGCTAAAATTTTTGATTTATTTAAATATAGGATAAATCTCGAATCAAATTAAGTTCACTCGAATTGAGTGAAATTGGTTTACAATGAGCTCAACTCTCATATCCATTACACATGATCGCTTAAATAATCAAAGTTATTCAATGGATAAGTAACTGGAGTTGTAGCAATATGAAACACAAGTATGTTTGCATTAATGGAGCTACTTAGCATATTAATTTTTTGCTGCATTGAGAATTTAATCTCTATGGATTCTCCAAATTGATATACCCCATCCACCCGTCTAACTAAACTCGGATGCAACTAGCGCATCAAAAGATAGGTAGCTGGAGTTAAAAGCATGAATTAAATTTTCCTTGTGTTGGTAAAAAATATCTTCCATCAAATATAGTTATAAATAAATAAAATAATTAAAAATAATTTATATATTCAATATAAAATGTAAGAAATTTTTTGAAATACTTCTTCTTCTCCATTACATACTTTTTTAATAGTAAAATATAAAAATAATATACTATTCTTTCTTTTATATAGAAGCAAACGAGATTTTCTCCTTAAAAAATATAAATGCAGTCTTAACGTCGACTGCAGGTATACAATAGTTGCAAAATATAGCGGAAAAACGACTAGTTTAACGCATAATTAAAATATGGGAAAAGAGTATTCCAGCCATTCCATCCAGACACCCTCTTCATGGTCTAATTATAGTTTAGTTTACAGTTTTATAAATTGCCGTATATCTGCTGAGCTGTTTTTCCCCTGGATGGATGTCACTGTTCTATATGCTTAGCACTTCTTGAAACATAGTAATTATAAATAAGATCAAAGTGAACAATAGAGAGAGAGAGAGAGAGAGTAGGCGTATCGGAATTGATCTTTTGTTTTGTGACTCAAAATTAAAAGGAGTTCTTCTAAACAATATCGACATGATGTGGAAGCCTAAATTCTTAAAAGACACTATTTTACATTATCCCTCGAAATATCCATGTATCAACAGGACTACGTGGTTCAGCTTCATCCGAAACTCCGAAACAACTTGCATTCTCAGTGCAGCATTTGCATAGAACCCAGCATTTGAGAACTAGCACAAGGTTGGCAAGCCTTCATGAGAGCTGAATAATTCACATTGGCATGCGACATTAATTCCGGGAAACCGACACCAATGGTTCCGCTAGCTGCTTGTTCCAGCGTCTGCACCTGTTTCTTTAAGAACTTAACGTAATGTATAGCTTCTTCTAACATGGAAGCCGTGTCCATTTTTGTGCCCCCAGGAACCAATCTCTGCAGAATTCTAATTCTCTCGCTTATTCTTTCCCTTCTGCGCCTTGCCGCCACGCTCTGCGGATCTTTTGAAATCTTCACGTTCCTTCGCTTCGGTGGCTTGATAGATTCCGGGTCTATGCGAATAGGTTGCATCACTGCTATCCGGAAAATCATTTCTCTCATGGCTGCCATGGAATTCCTTTTCTCTGTCGGGTACGTGTAGGGAAATGCATTTGGATTCTTGACCTTCGCCGGAACCTCGCTGGGTTTCTGAATCGGATTGTTAATGAAATTATTAGATGAAGGAAGGGAATGCACTGATCAAAGATTGGGGAAGCGCATTTGGGTCTGGGAAGATTCCAACGGAGAAATCAGGTTCCGGGTAAAGGGGAGTGCTATAAAAGGGTTCAGAAAATTCAGAGAAGTTGTTTTCCATTTGCATCATCATTGCCATCATGTCCACGTTGCTGTCACCTTGAGAAGAAGTTTTGGCAATGTCCATGGAATGGAGAGAAGAAGAAAGAATAAAGAGAGCTGAGATGATGAGGAAAGAGAGTGACAGTGTGTAATTGAATCAGATATAAGCAGAGAGATAGGGGGTGATATGAGAGAAAAGAACAAAAAAGTGAGTGCAGTGCAGAGAGATCAAAAGGGTATGCAGGATAATTATTATCTCCGGAAATTGGAAACTGACCAAAAACAACACAGCAGGCTTGGTGTCATACAAGTGGAAGGGCCTTTTATAGCAAGTTGTGGAAGCAATATTTTATCTTCAGAAAAATTCTATGACTTGTTCTTGTTCATTTATGTTTTGCCTTAGCTATTCTATTAATTATGAGCAATGGATCATAGGGCCGGCCCATGATGTGTGGGGTTAATTGCCCTTATGAAGCGTGTGATGGACAGATCTAGGGCAGGTCAAAGCTTGAAGCATTTAAGATCAATGGTTGATATTGAAGTGTCGGGACCACATAACAAAAGGGATGAGGTAGAAAGAACGATAATTGTTAGTTGAGCACTGCTGGTGCATGCATGAACCAGCTCGTTTTGTTTGTTTCCTGGATTATGCTTCCCTTTTAACTCCGAGTTCTTTGCTTTGCCTTGAAAGCTTTGCTTAAATTCATAGAATAATGCATCAAACAGCCCCACAATCACATGACACTTGTCAGAACAAAACTAAGGAAATTAAACCGTTCAGTTTCGAGTTTTCATTGGAATCACCTACTATGGAATCACTGCAATTTTGGGTATCGGGTTAGAACGATGGGCACGGTTTTCTAGGTGGATTAGGAGCTGAGGTGACTGCAGCAGAGCCTTTAGTCAGTTGTAATTAACTTTTGTTGATTTCCTTCCAAATTGCCAATAATGGTAATCAACTTTTCATCATTGCAGTAGCTTTTCAGCTATCATGAATATGTGCAAGTTCATAAATTACATGCTTACCATCTTAAATCACAGTGAATCCATCAATGTACGGTCCGAGCACGACAAAGCTCGCTCTAAATGCTGATTATATATAACCACCAAATAATTTATATGCGTAATGGGCTGATTATATTACTCCTTAAATACTCTAATTATAATATATTTTTCATCTCGACAAATAAATAAATAAAAAGGAAAGATAATCGACAGTTTATCAGTTTAGTGAAATTTACATGCATTAAAAGCCCCAATTTTTAAATTTTCAAGTTGAGTAAGAAGAATAAAAGCAATTATTATAGTAGGATGATGTGATGTGTATTTACTCAGAACTTACTCTCCCCGAACACCGAACATTTGTCAAGGCAAACGCATGCATTTAGACGAATACTCCCTCTATATGATTATGGCTTTGAAGCACTCCGATGCTTTATTTTTGGTTGCTTGGTGTCGCATCAGTAATCGGCATCATATTTTAAAACACTGCAATTACTTCCTGTAGGGAAATTTTAATACTTCAAAATTAAAATGTGAAATTATACATACTTAATTTTATTTTTCAGGATTTATTGTATACGGTTGTCAAGAATTATTTTTGATTAGGAACTCTCATTTTATCTATAATAATTACACCAAAATCACACACACAATTTTTTAGAGAGAAGAATATGAAACAATTTTTCTAAAAAAAGTTTTTCTAACTCTAAAATTTTAATGTGCATTCTCTCACTTTTTCGTTTTGGTCACTCTCTTGATTTCTGAAGGAGAGTGGGTAGTTTCTTTCTCTTATATATATTCCCACTCTTGTGATCAGTTGCAAAAAAATTAACTATAAAATTTGATTTTTGTTTGAATTCAAATTTAAAAATAAAATAAATATTTATTTTAAATAAATAAATATTTATATTATGATAAATGTGGATCATCTATTATAGATGTCCCCACATTCATCACTTCGAAGAAACTGAAGCCTTGAATTCTTTTCTCTATTTCAGCCTTTGGGCGCAATTCAAATTCGTTGAGATTTTGCTTCTTTACTGATGATTACCTGATTTATTTTAGCGTCCGTTTGTTTTATAAGAAAATGTTTTCTATTGAACATTTCATTTATATTTGTATAAATGATAAATGAAGAAATAACATTGTCTTTATACTTTATTATTAAAAAAATAATACTTAAAATTATTGTAACGAAGGTCATTCATCAAATTGTTTATATTTACTAATGAACATATAGAACATTTATTTTACTTTACTAATTTATAACTAATATTTATGCAAGATATTTTTTTTATCAAAATAAATAAAGATTTACCTTTTTAAGCAGTATTTTGTTTTGGAAAAACGGATGCATTCGTGAGAAAGATAAATAAAGCAGTTAATTTTTGTTTAAATTTCAAATTCAATCATTAAACCATCAATTGTTTAATGTTATTTCTAAAATTGAAACATCATCACGCTTCTTAATATGTTTCTCCATATCAATAACAAAAATTTATTTCTAGATTTCAAACAATAATATTCTTGTATGAAACTTATATATATATATTTATATTAGGTATTTTAACCGTATCTATATCCTATATATTTTTTTAATTATCTTATCCCAACCAGTACTATATTGTGTCTAATAGTTGTATCGTATTTGTGGATGATTACAGTAATAATAATGAAAACATGCGTTTTTCATATGAATCAACTATCCCAATCGCAATTAGTAAAGCTAAAGAACTCTTACTCATAGACTAGAGTTTCGAAGTGTCCGTACCGATCTAAGAACTATGTATAATTTAAACGTTGGCTTTCTGGGTTGCTTTGCAGCACCATGGACCCATTTGAGAGTGGAAGACAACATAGGCTCTCTAGTCTCTATGAGAGTAGGGGATCGATAAAAGAAAAAAAAATGATAAAATGTAAAATTGGAGTGCGATTTGTATATATACACTAAAATTGAAATTCAAATTGAGTTTAAATTCTTATATATTTGTTAAACTAAATTTTACATATTTATCTATTTATTCTGTATTCAAATAATAATTTATGAATTAGTATTCAGAAATTAATTTCAAATTTCACTGGTTTATATAATATTACATTGTAGTATTTTGTATGAATTGATAGCAGATAAAGAGATAAGCTGATAACTATATTGATGGATCAGAAAGTGGTCCCTTCTCTTGACTGATACCTCAATTAACATTCACCAAAAGTAACGTAAAAACAAGAGCTAAAAGTGAAGAAGTAAGCTTTGGGATTGTCTGGCTATTTGTTTTCATACAATCATTGATGAGAAACATAGAAAAAGGGAAGCATCGTAGTAAGTCGGGTACGACAACTTTTGTTTCTAATTTGATAGTAAGCAATTAAGATATAAGCGTGTACTTTAGATGTCGGCATTTGAAGATTAGTTTTGCAGTGAAATGAGAAGATTTATGAAGCTGCAGAGTCAACTCTCCATTAATGGATTGGTAGCTGTAACAAGTTCCTGGCAGTAGTAGCTCAACTAATTAGGTCGACCCTTTTAAAAACACTAATCAGCAGAGCTGTGAACAATGTTATATACTTACACGGCCACAGTGTTGGGATTTGGCTTCTTTATCAGTAACAATGCAGAGAAATCCCAAATTTTTTTTTTTTTAAAAAGAAAAGGTTTAATCCAACTTCTTTATAAACGGAAGCAACCCCTCCTTCAATGCCTCGTGCAATCATGTTCATCATGACAGGTATTTAAATTTTGTGTAGTATTTTCGAAAACTAAAACCAGTGGAAGAAACTTGAGTTTTAACATTTGCATGTTCAGAAATTGCATTAATTGGGCAAATTAGATTCACATATTTGATAATTACATTCAATATTCCTCATTTTTTAGAATTAAGCACTTTTATCTCCTCTAAAATACTTCAATCATTATATCAGATAGTAGCATTAATTCTCTAATTATGACTCATTTTATAATGTCACTATTATAGATAGAGGATTTTTTTTTTTTACATTTTTATGTATAAATATTATAACATAGTTATACATAAAAATATTTTTATTTTTTAAAGAAATAATATATTTGTACTAAAAAAATGTAGAGAAGTTATCTTTCAATTATCTACGGCAAAATGAAAGAAGGGATTGTAATTTAAAAAATTAATGCTATTATATTATTTAAGAGTAAAGGTGCTTTGAGAAGTGGATGCATATAATTTAAAAAATGAGGAATATTGAGTATAATTAGATTAAATTTCAAGAGAAGTTAATGTAATTTGTTTCATTACTTTTTACAAAAGGTTGCACTTTTATAAGGATTTAATTTATGTATAATAAAAATAAAAAAATTATAATCCCATCAACCAAAATTGCACCACTTATTTTGCTTAATTTTCAATCAGTTATAAACAGGTTACAATTTTTTTCGTAAAAAAAATTCTAAAAAAAAATAAAAATCTTACAAAATTGCAAGAATACAATACAATATGAACAAAAGTGTAACCCTATAATCTACATTTAATGATTTTCCTTCGTTGGAGGGGACGTTTGGTTTAACTTATAAGAATGGGGAGAGAATGCAATAAGAAATGAGGAATAAAGAAAATGAAAATTGTTAATTTTTTAAATTATTTTATTTGCATGACAAATGAAATTACCCTGTTTATAATTTCCTCTTTTGTTGTTTGGTTCATCAACTTACAAATAGAATCTCATTTGATTTTCTTTAGAATAGTGATAATAACAAAGATGGCAACGGTGATTGTGGTTGTGGGAGATAAAAGCGTAACAATTGTGAAAGAGTTATCATGTTAGTGGTGATAGTACTCATAGTCACAATGATAATATGGTCAAATAATAATAATAATAATAATAATTGTAGTGTCAACAATAATGCCACTGCCACATATGGCAATAAAAAAGAAGTAAATTTTTTTTAATGGGTAACACAATCTGACGTTTTATGGAGGAAAACAAACTTAAATGGGGAAAGTCTGTTAAAATTAACAATAATAGATTTCATACAGGGATCTTTGATTCAACTTGTAGGAGTAAAAATTGAATGAAATTGATAAAGAGGGAAAAAGGAGAAGGAAAGTATTATTTTATTGAATTATTCAGTTTATTTAGGTAATGAAATTATATTATTTGTTATTTTCTTTTTTATTATTTAGTTCATTAGTTAAAGAATAAGATCGTATTATTATTTATAATTTCCCTTTTTATTATGATTGTAGTAGTGTAGTGGTTATGGTAGTGAAAAAAATATTTTTTATTTTTACTAATAAAGAGAGGAATGGAATTACATGGGAGGAGTTTATTAAAGATAAATAAGAATAATGAACTGTGCTACACGTAAACAAAATTTTCAATGAGGGAGTTTTGTTTTTTTTTTTTAAATCTCGTTTCTAGCCTCTTAAAATCTTCTAAGTTCCAACCAATTTATTTATTTTTTATTCCTTGTCAAACCTCTTAAAATCTTCTAAGTTCCAACCAAACATCACTTACATATGAACCAAAAAAAATTATAAAAGGAATCGAATTTTTATTCTACTTTCGAAGCATAACTAAAAATGAGGATTTATTTTATTTTTAAATAATTATGTTTAAAATGATATTTAATTTTAAGTAAAAAATATTATTTCATTTTACTTTATTTATACTTTCATTTTTATCATATAAAATTCATCAAATTTGGTAAATATTTGATTAAAACTTATTTATTTGACTTAAAATATATCTTAAATAAAAAATATCTTATTTTTTAATATTATATTTACTATGATACCATTAAAATATATTTTTTAATTAAATTTCACTCATTTTTTAATACATTTCAAATAAAAGAATTTATTTACATATCGATTACAATTACTTCTCTTAAAAGGAAAATAATCAGTTCTAGTAAAATGTAATGATAAACGAACTGTTAAAAATCTTCCTATCAAACACCACGTTTGTGCTGCAACAACATTTAGCGCATTCTAAAATTGAGGGGATATATGTTAACTTTAAAATTATGATGCATCACATTATTAAATTTAATTATATATTATGTTTTTTTAAATTAAATTTAATATATTATACAATAATATATCAAATCTGATAATATATTAATATATCACTACATCAATAATATATTATAATAATCGAAATAATGACAGGATAATTTTGAAAATCTGAGTGACATTGCCTTATACATCAAGGGCAGTTTTGAGTCCCTTGACAGAGAACCATGCGGTCTTGCTTTGTTACCACATTTTTAACCCTTGGTTTTGGTTTCAGCCCGTTGAGCCACAAGAATGTATACTAATGGGCTCAATGTAGCCATACAACAAAATGCTTGCAAAGCCCAGTTCCTGACCCATAAAAAAAGTATAGACAAATACATGCGTCTCCCTACTGACCTGGTTGCAACCCAAAAAACAGTTTTGACCTGGTTCAAACGAGTACATCAACCTGGCCCCACTCCACACCTAAAGAAAAGCGTACTGTTTCATAAAAAAGTATTATTATATGTACTAAACAAAAGATTTAAAATCTAATTTTAAATAAAAATTAAAAAATTTTATTAATAGAGAATGATAAAATAAATTTGTAATATTTAATTTAATAAATATAAAAAATTTAAAATTTAATTTAAAATTTTATTTTCAATACTTATAATATTTTTATTAAAAAATTTACTCACTTAATATTATTAAAAAAATTACTCGCTTCCAAATAATTAAAAGACTTTGTCTTTCGTGATTAATAAAGAATGATAGCATCGTTGGGGACGAAATAACTTCTAATTTAAATATTTATATATTATTTTTTACCACATAATATCACATATAGCTTAAACAAATAAAACATATTATAATCTTAGTATTTTAACTAAAAACATCTGCACAAATAAATTTTTTTCGTGGGAAAGATGTTTTTAAGCAAAAACAAACATCTTTAATTTTCTAGAATTTCTAGGTGATAACAGTTTACTATAATTTCACTAACTGAATGGAATAAAAAGAACCCATAATTTGCAAGCATTGAACGTCGGATACCATTAGGGGTTTGTCACAAGGTTTTATTTGTCACAATGGTACATAAAGTTGCTTCATTTGTGTTCTATAATAAATTGTTCTATTTGGAAACTCAACGTGTCTGACGGTAACATTATTTTCCATTATTTTTTAGATTTAAATGTAATTTAGATTATTTTAAAATATAAATATGTAATTTTAATTTTTTAAATTAAAATAATATAATATTTTAATCTTCTTAAGTGTCTAATTGTTGTAATTTTGTTTCTTTAATTTGATTTTTGTTAACTATTTATTCTTTGCAAGATCATTTTTACTTAATATTTAATTATAATCCATGTTAATCTAAAATAATTCTATATAAATATGAAATAACAATTTTCTTCAAATAATAAAAATTTAAAATATAATTAAAATGTTACATATGGAATTAAGTTCAATTCTTTTTTATACCAGTCAAACACTCATGAAATTAAAATAGACTATTTTAAAATACTCTATTTCTTACTTGATTTATGTATTCCTCAATGACTTGACTATTCATAAAATGTGAAAAGTAGATAAATTAAAACCACATAATTTATATTTTTTTAAAATAAAAATTGCATTCAAGTCTATATTTTAAACTATTGTAAGGAAATTCTGAATTTGGTTAGTTGCATTTTTCTTTTCTATACAAACAAACTAATTTACGTTCTAACTTAACTAATTGATTAATCTTTCCTTCTCTAAGAAAACAAGAGCATATGATCTTATTATATGTAAGACCCGATTTCAAATTTTATTGTATTCTTTTTTTTTTTCATCATGTGAAACCAGGTGCTTATTTTTGAATGAAAAATTATAACTATTACTCAAGTTGTAGCATATGTTTTAATTGATTTTCTCAAATCGCAAAAGATAGTCAATATTGTGTATAAACAATTTATCTTGCTTTTATGGCAAGATTTCTCTCCTTATTTTAGAAGAAGAAATAAGAGTTTAGAATTTGGGTTAATGTATTAAAGAGGTCAAGGCATATATTCTTAAAAATCAGTGAAGGAAAACAAAATTCTTCAAAAAAATACAAAAGTTAACAATCTAGAAACAAAAAATCATTAGATGCGAGAGACCCTCGTCCTCCCTGCCTTAAATTCTCGTCTAACAAAGTAAGAGCCATTTCAAATGCACCAAAAACCTTTAATTTCTCCGCATAACAATCAATTAGAATCAGTGATCTCTGTGAACACAAGAATCCAATTTTCAGTTAAAACATGTCACGTGGGGTTAGATTTGTCCGTGTTAATGAGCGTCAAAGGCTCACAGTACATGAATATCTGTTTTAACAAAAGAACATGCAGCTCACATAGTTGCCGGCAGCCACAAGGCTTTATCTTCGTTTGTTCGTCAAGTTTTCAAATTACCATGGCTTGCCGTTACGACAATGGCCTCGCAAGCAGTTACATGATATTGAAGCCCGAAGACGTGGGTTTGGTTGATTTGATTAAAATCTTGTTATCTTCAAACTTGGGAGACAGAAAGGTTGTGGACTGTCCGGCGGGCACCGAAGAACCAAGCTTCCGCCGCAGATGGCTTGTATTCGTCTCTATCTTCTTACAGAAGTTCTTTCGGTTTGTATCCAAACCGGTCGGATATTTAGGTTCCACCATTGAGCTATGCTTGAACACGATTTCCTTCAACCCAATGTGGGGCTCCTTATACTAAACATTCTCAGAGGTTAGTTTTCTTCCTCTTCAGTGGTGCTATATTTACAGACATTTGCAGACAATATCATAGTTTAAAATTATTTATCATACGATATTCCGTCTTAATTAAATGTTTAATTTGGGATCGGCTTTTGCTGTCTTTTGTCACCATGATGATTCCAAATTACAAGTCAAACATTTGGTGATACAAAAATTTTGCTTCAATAATTTGGATATTTGAATATACTGATGGATTGGTATTGTGTTCAATATATAACGTCAATACTGTGTTTATTGCATGATTGTAGTAGGAATTTAAGTTTTTCATACTTTTTTTTAGATAATTAAGATGATTGCAACTATACATAATTTGTAATTTGCGATGTAATCATTTAACTGATAATGAGATAAGATGCTCCATATAATTATAACCTGGACGGTTTGACGGGGTCAAGGAGAATGTAAATCGGACGTCTGTGAACAGAATTGGGATGAAAACTTTTCTTGCCAAAATTGAAATTTAGGTAATTAACTGAAAAGATAAATATTTTCTCATATTAAAATTAGGGGAATTCTTACATACTACTTCAAGTTGAGGTAATATATATACAACCAATTTAAGTTGAGGTAATATGTATACAATCAATTGCAAGTTTTATGAGACTTTCTTATAAAATTTGCAATATTTTATATAAAATATGTCCTTTTTATAATAATAAAGTTATGAAAGTATGACTGTTTATATAAAATTTGTAATTTTTTTATAAAATTTATTTATTTTTATAAATCTTACGGTATAAAATAATAATGGTTGCAATACAAAAAATTTAAGAGCTTTTATAGAATTTTATAAAAAAATTATAAATTTTATATAATATGTTACCAGTTTTATGTTTCATAAAATTTGCAATATCCCTTAAAATTAATCGCCATAGATCTAATGCTACAAAAAAAAAAAGAAGAAGGATGGACACTTTGAATAGCAAAAGTAGGCAGCAAATCAAGGGGCATAGATAACAGAAACTACTAGGAAAAAAAATAGAGAATCTCATTGTAATATGAATGAGTTGGACTAATGTGTGGAAACATAGAGAGAATCTCATTCTGTTGGAAGTGGTCTATCGAACTGGATTATTTATATTCCTCATTCCTTACCTTTGTTTCTAATAATAGGTTGTCAATGATCTTGATCCGAAGCTAAGCATAAGTTGTTGACTTCGTTGATAAGAATCGTAAATACTAATAATTAGCTTCATACAGTTGTCAAATATACGCCCAGGACGACAGGATTAATAGAGTTGAGATTATTGGCTAATAACCAATAATAATGTCAATAATCACGTGGGTTGGCTTAGGGAAGATTCGTCCAAATCTGTATGTACAAGATGTTCACTAATTAATTATTTTTATGTGGTATATGTGCGGAACATGTACTATGTAAAATATAATTATCGCCTAATTATGAGTATTTTTATCTTGTTTTGTCTTCCCTAAGGATTTCACTTTTCGTCTTTGGAGTTCGACATGATTTCTTCTAATCTTGGATCATTTTGCAGAAGGAATGAGTTGGCATCACGCTGCAAAAGATACTGACACAATCCTTTCTTTCTCTCGATAAAATGAACTACAGTCAAATTTTAATGCAGATCGGATGCTGTTTCTCTTTTAGTAAATCCTTATATATACATTACTTGAAGATGCAATTAAAGCCTCTGTTAGAAAATATTTTTTATGAAAAAATATTATTTGGATATAAGAGTGATATATTATTTATATTTATAAGTAGAAAAATAATACTTAGAAATATAATAACGAAGGAAAGCAAATTTCTCTTTTAAGAAAATGAGAGTTATTTACATTCTTTACATTCTTTACATTTAACATTAAATAATAAAATATTTTTTTCATCTTAATATTTTATAAGTATATTTCATGAAAAACATTTTTTGATTGAAACAAATAGTGTAAAATTCCTTTTGTTTCATTTGAAAGAATTTTTTATAGAAAAATATTATTTATATTTGTAAATATATATTGATTTATGAGTAATATGATATACACTTGTATTTTGTATTTATGATTAAAGAAATTTAATTATTCCAAATTATTTATATTTAATATTAAATAAATATAATTTTTTAATATTGTTTTAAAAAAAAAATTTTGGGCGGAAACAAAAGAGAGGCTAATTCCATATATGTATCTTCGGTATGAACAGGAAAGAGAGTGAGCCCGGATAAAAAGTCAGCAGAATTTAGGTCAATGGTCGCGCTTTTGGACAAGCGAGTGGAGTTGGATGGTGGCATCAAGCATAAGGATTGCAGATACTATGCTGCACTATCTGTCATGGCTGCTAAAGCATCCTACGAGAATGCAGCTTACATTGAAACTACCGTCAAAGATCACTGGAAGGTATAATAATCAGCATCTTTTCCTCAATCCACTCTAACTCCTTAATTTCTGAGATTAAATTCAAAGGTTACCTCGCCAATCTTGCCCTAATCACATTTGCGTTCTCCAATAGATGCAATTCTTGGGTTCCTATGATTTTTGGAACGGTAAGATAGTGAATCATGCATCCTTGGTTTTAATTAATGTTTATAAGCTGAGATTAGTGAACTATATCTTGATTATGATCTTTATATATGTAATTTGGCAGAATATCAAGGAAAGGCTACAACTCAGGCTTGCATTATTCTAGATAAAAGTGAAGACGACCGAGATACTTATATTGTGGCCTTTAGAGGGACAGAACCATTTGATACGGATGCATGGTGCTCCGACATTGACATCTCCTGGTACGGTCTTCCCGGCTTCGGCAAAATCCATGGCGGCTTCATGAAAGCATTAGGGTTACAGAAAAACGCAAGTTGGCCGAAGGAAATCGAAAGAGACGAAAGCCATCCTCCCGTAGCCTACTATGCCATCCGAGACATTTTAAAGGAACATTTGGGTAAAAATGACAATGCCAAGTTTATACTCACAGGCCATAGTTTCGGTGGAGCTCTTGCAATTCTCTTTCCGGTGATATTGCTTTTGCACGATGAGGCTTTGTTGTTGAAGAGATTAAAAGAGGTATACACGTTCGGACAGCCAAGAGTTGGAGATCATAAATTAGCAGAGTACATGGAAAAGAAGTTGAGAGAAAATGACATAAGGTATTATAGGTTCGTTTATAGCAACGATATAGTTCCTAGATTGCCCTACGATGATAAGGACTTAATGTTCAAGCACTTTGGGACATGTCTTTACTACAATAGGCACTACGAAGGCAAGGTACGCACACGACAGAGTAATATACTAGTCACTATATATGATTTTAAATTCTACTAATTTACTATAGTTTCATTTTGCAACATAGATATAATTTGTTTGTAATTAGAGGTGTTGCAATATAAGTATAATTATGATTGCAGCTGCAATTTAAAATAATATTATTATGATTTGTCTAACCTTATTTTGTATATATTTAAAAGATTAATAAATAAGATGGAGTCTTGAAGTTAAATTTCATTGATACTCCTTTTCTTTTCAGTCCTGAAATATATTATTTGAGAAGTATTATGTTGATTACGTACCGGAATCATGCGTTTTGTATATGAAAGCAGATTGTGGAGGACGTACCAAATAAAAACTATTTCTCGCCATTAGCCGCGATAGTGATGAGCGTTAATGCGTTTCTGGAGCTAATTCGGAGTTTCACGATTGCGGGTAAAATACCAAAATAATATTTTTTACAAAACTTATTACCGATTTACTGTTTTTTCGAAACATATTACCGAAATATGCACGGTGTCGGGAGGCGCCATTTGGTGTGGCGCCTCATGGGCGGAGGCGCCATCCACGATGGCGCCTTTGGGGAGCTCCGAGGGCGCCATTCAAGGTGGCGCCCTCGGTCAAATTTTTTCATTTTTTTCCTTTTGAAATTAATTAATGTTGATATCATTTGAAAATAAAAATTATAAAAATAAATAATATATGATTGTAACTGAAAATAAATTTTTGAAAATAAATTACTTATTTTATAATTATATTTGATGTCATATAAAAATATGTTAACTCCACTTTGATATCTAATACATAAATTTATTATAGGAATTAAATAAGAAAGTAGTTAATGATAATAATATAATGAATAAAAATAATAAATATTTAGTAAATAATTAAATATTATTTAAAAAATATAGGATCAATAAAGAATAATTACATAATTTACATTAATGTCTCTCAAAATTTTATGTAATGACAGTTAATTTTTATCAATTTTTGAAATTATAAACTTCTAACGCTTGGAATTATATTATTACAAGTCATTATTTAATATGTTATTACACATAAGTAAATTTATTGAGTATACTAAAATATTCTTTATATACAAAGTTGAAGATAGCTAAAAATGAAAAGAAATATAATGTAATAAATATATTTTTCTTATTTTATATTTATTCCAATAATATGCTTGTCCATTTGTATTTATTTGAATAAAATTTTGTTTATTTTGTGACAGAATGAATGCAAACTGGCGAGGTTGAAGATAGCTAAAAATTTAAAAAAATCTGATTATTTCGTTTCAATAATCTTTTCATTTTGTAATGAAATCGGAATTATAACATGAATTAGATATTTTTTATTTCATCAGAATGATAAAATATTTTGGCAATGAGAGTGAAAAGTACTGATTAATTATTTTTTAAGAAATTATTATTCGTTTCATCGTTCGCTCGAAACATTTTATCGAAATAAGCACAAAAGATACGAACAGCGATGGAGAGACGCCAAATGACGTGTAGAGGTACGCTAGACGAAATGGCATCGTTCGCGCTGAAGGGAAGGAACGACAGGCGATACGGCACTTTTGGCCCATGGCACCCTTGCTCCTCATTTCTAAATTAATTAGGCAGTGACTGTGTTGACTGTGCACCCTAGAGACATGAATTTTTGTGAAAGTATGACAATTAATATTATTTATTTACTTTCACACGATAAATAAAAAAAGAATAGATAGGTTAAAATAGGCTAATACGTTTATTTCATAAATTATTTTGCGCTTCACCGCAGTTTTGAAACTATTTACCAAATTACGCAGGGCGCCGTTGAAGGCGCCTTTCAATATGGCGCATTCGCTACAGCGAATTTCACTGCGCGAGCTGGGAGGCGCTATTTTACCTGGCGCCTACCCAACAAACTTAAGTTTATAATTTATGGGGTTGGGAGGCGCCAAGTGACATGGCGCCTCCACAGCCCCATTTTATAAATTATTTAAGTTTTATAAATTTATATATTTATTTATATAATTTTAATTTTATCATTATTTATAACAAAATTATAATTTTTAAAATTTAATTAATTATATTTTATGATATTATTTATCTATATTAGTCGTAAAAATTAAGATATAATTATAATAAAATTAAAATTATATAAATAAATATATAATTTTATTAAACTTAATTAATTTATAAAATGGGACTGTGGAGGCGCCATTTCACTTGGCGCCTCCTAGCCCCATAAGTTCTAAACCTAAGTTTGCTGGGTAGGCGCCAGGTGAAATGGCGCCTCCCCAGTGAAATTTGCTACAGCGAAGGCGCCATGTTAGAAGGCGCTTTCAGCTGGCGTCCTGCGTATTTTGGTAAATAGTTTCAAAATTACGGTAAAACGAAAAATAGTTTATGAAGTAAACGTATTTTGGTATTTTAACCAAGTAGATATTTATAACAGTTGTGAAAGTATGATAATTAATAATATTAGTTATTATATGTGGAAGATGTCCTTATTATCATTTTTTAAATAAAATTAAATATTGCAATGATCTTCGTGATTGATTGTTATTTGTAATTATTCCTGCGCAAGCAATTAAAAAAGTGGTAGTAATTAGAAGCATCCTAAATGTTGACGTTTGGCAATAAAGTAGTAAAGTCATCCTAAATGTTGATGTCTGGCACTAAAGTAGTAAAGTCATCCTAATTGTTGATGTCTGGCAATAAAGTAGTAAGATAAATGTACACAAATATACAAATATACAAAAAACATAGAAAAGAAAGCTAATGTCTACGCAAGTGATGTCCAGTCCCACATCCAGGATCAGTAATGTGGCGGCCGTATCTACTAACCCTCTGCGTAGGCTCGGGAGTCACATCCCCGGTGTCTGTGTCTGCTCTACCTCCAGCTCCTGCTCTGCCACCACCTCTACCTTTATCTACAAGCTCTGAGTCATCTGTCATCATGCCACCATGCGCTAATCCCTGATCCTGAGTATGCCAATCAAATACAGGACGATATGGCTGCGCTGGACCAGCATCATCAGAAGGAAAGGCATAGAATGCAGATGAAACTCCTGGTGCATGTGGAAATGCCTGGAATGAGGATGGAACACCAGGAGGGGGCTGGTACATTTGGGATGACGACGGCCCAAATAGTACGGCTGAGAATGTGGTGGAGGATGAAGGATCATCAGGTGTAGTACGGTGCAAATGAGATGGAGCAGTAAGATCAGGCATCATCGTCATGGTCTCCTGGGCAGTCGAAGGTGGAATCTGCTGCACTGTCGAAGCGGGCGGAACATCAGCCTGCGACGTATGCCGTGGAGCAGTGCGACGTTGTCGGCGAGAGCGAGGCTGATCATGGTCACCCTCCGGAGGGTCTGGGATGTGATGGGCCTAGGGAGCTGGCTCCGCATGTGAGTCAATAATGACATGATCAACCTGCTGAATCGCATGAAGGATGGACTCCGTCGCTGACCTAAGCGCATCGAAGGTGAACATAGCCTGCCCCTCAAGGGTAGTGAAGTCCTGTAGTGAAGAAACCTCATCTACATGTGCAAATTTTTGACATTAAAGTTAGTTATAATACTAATGCATTTAAAGAAAATCAGATACAAAAAACTAGCACGCAAAATTACCACAAGGTCAAGCGCTCCCCCGACAGGTGTAATACACCGTCTGGTAACCCGTCTGTACCATGTCATGTAAGCGGAACGTGGTCCCAGAACTAGGCGTGTCGTCGGCTCGGCGGTAATGCACAAGTCTCGCCGAATATCCCATAGTGCAATATACGGCTGATGGCGGATGTGCCACTCCTCATCATGCCGACCGGACAAGTGAAGGCAGTGGACCTCCGCCACCTGCTTCGGTGGCTCTGGAATAGCCTGGCGTAGTCCAAACTGCCGCAAAACCCTATCAGGCTGGTGCCACTCGACAATCTGGAAGTGAATGAGCGGCACCACTGCTGTCCAGGTGTCGCTCCCGTCAAAGCAGTACTGAGGCAGTGATGTGATGACTTCCTCAGTGTATGGGATCCAGATGATTTGGAGTTACAAATGTATCACGTGATTTAAATACGATTGTGGATTGGACAAAGCCTTGAAATTAGTGATTGTAAAAACCCCCTGCGTACCTGGTCAAGTCGAAGCCGGTCCAGTACGTATCTGTAATGGGGTAGGCTGTGTGCCAGACTATCCTGGAACGTCTTCTGATAGTGCCACCTGCCAGGTTCAATAACAAAGTTAGGCAACTTCGTAGCAAACTTAATTATAAGTGAAAGTTGAAATATTTTCTAACCTGCGCGCTAAGGGGCCAATCCCTGCATCCCCCTCTGGTATGTCTAAAATAGCTATCGTGGGGGCGATAGTGGGAAATCTATCCCAGGCCCAGAGCTGCAGTAGTAGGCAACAACCTCCTATATCTCTGTAATCCGGTGCGGTGGCCTTGCAGAGCTCTCTGTACAGGTATGCCAGGCAAGCAGCCCCCCAACTGTACGTCCCAGCCTCATGTAAGTGTGCGATCAATGGTAAGTGCATGAGGTGGACGTATGTGCCGGAATGGTCTGGAAATAACGTCCCACCAATGAGACGTAAAATGTAAGCTCGGGCGAATCTCTGCACTGTCACCTCATCCGCATCATCTGCAAGATGAGTGAAATGCCTCTCCAACCAACTCATCCTCAGTCGCCCCCCTCGGATGACATTCTCATCCACCGGTAACTGGAGTCTCAAGTACTCCTCTATCAGGCCTCCCCACCCCCACACAGTGGGCCCCGTCACTACTCGGCCGTCAATGGGTAGGCCGAGCTGAAAAGCAACATCTTGCAGGGTAATAGTCATCTCTCCCTGCGGCATGTGAAAGGTGTGCGTCTCCGGCCTCCACCTCTCCACAAGAGCACTGATCAACTGGTGGTCGATCGACACAAACTCACACATCGCCAAGCCGTAGAAGCCTGCCTCTCGCAGAAAGGGGACAATCAACTCCGGCGGCGGCTGGTGATGGTAGTGATGAGCTCGTCGAATCCTAAGCACACGGTCAGGCTGCAAAAAGAAAAAACAACACCAACTATAACGTATGACAATTCAGAAATAGTTAATACTCGGATTAATTAAGGTGTAGCTATTTCCATACATGGCCTGCCCAAATCGACTGGGATATGTGTGAGGCCTGAGCGGTCAACAGAGAAGGATCGCGTGGTCCAGGATCAACGCGTCGGGATGTGGATGCCATCTGCCACGATAGGCATTGCATTGGAATGAAATTCAAACACACACAAACTTAAAGATGTCGTCCAATTTAAGTACAGCCTTAAGGCATAACTAATATCATAAATAATATCATAAACTGTCTTAAATTTAAGGTGCAATATATATAAATAATATCATAAAATGTCAGATAATAAAAAATTTCACATTACTAGTAATGGGGTAACCTTTATATACATAATGATGTGCAAATTTACAACCGTAAAAAATAAAATACTTGTGGAAAACCGTTACACTTATGATATTGGTTAACATACTTTGAAGCATACATGCGAAAGTAAACAGTAAAAATTAAGGTGTAGAAGGGCCTTGGTCCCCATGAAGCAGTGGGCAACGCCTACGATTATGTCCTTCCATCTTACAATGACTGCATTTTTGCTTTACACCGCTCTCTTGAGGCCAATCCATCTCATTTCTGATTCGGGTCGACTTTGGTCGTCCCCTTGCACGTAATCTTCCATAACTTGGAACTAGGACAGGGAATGGTGGTAGGTTATTCCATTGCGACTAATCCCCAATAGGCCACCACTCAGATTTGTAGCAATTATGCAGCGTGTCAAGCCTGTATACAGCATCGACATATGGTTCCCACGATATGTTGATTGAGGCACAGGCAGCAATAATATGAGCGCAGGGATACCTATATGCTTGGAATTGTCCACATTCACATTGCCCTTTGTCTAATAACACCTAGACGACCTTTCCACATGACCCCCTGGCCATATTAGGGCCCTCCACCACCTCAAACCTAGTCCCTTCTCTATTGTAAGCACAAACGTGGTAAGAAGAAGCACGTGACTGGATAGTCGCAAGCTCCTGTCTGAATCTGCTGGCGTATCTGTGTCCTTGTTGTAGGTCAACGTGCGCTTCTTTTGCCCTTTCCACAAAGTACTTGACGCATCTATAGTATGTTTGTTGGACAAGTCTTGTGATTGGCAGCTTCCTTAGTCCTTTGAAGAGGCCATTGATGCACTCTACAATGTTAGTCGTCATATGACCGTATCTTCTGCCTTCGTCATAAGCAAGCATCCACTTCTCGTTCAGAATAGCGGTCAACTTCTTATGGATCTCCTCATTGACTTTGCTAAGATTGTCTAATCTCTCCATGGCCTTTCCCCAACTGGGCTCGTACGCTGAATGGAAGGAGACAAATAGGTTAACTAAAATGAACTACCAGGTGCGCAAATTTATAAAAGAAAGGTCCAATAAAGAAATTATGCTATAACACATACCAATCTTAAGGACAGCTTTCCTCACATTGTCATCCCTGCACTTCTTGCGAACATTGCTGGCAATGTGTCTGATACAATACCGGTGATAAGCATAAGGAGGCTGCCATCCCAGGCCTTCGGTGGCTACAACATCTTTGATAACTCGGTGCCGATCTGATATCAAGCATATTCCTTGCTTGTTCGTGCCATTTACCCACAGTAATGCCAAAAACCAACTCCAGTTTTCATAGTTCTCCCTGTCAACAATGGCAACGGCAAGAGGAACGGGGCATTTGTTACCGTCTTGGGTTGCAGCAATCAGTAGCATGCCCATGAACTTGTCATACAGGTGCGTGCCATCAACTTGTATGAATTGCTTGCAGTAAGGAAATGCGACAATGCATGGCTTGAAAGCCCAGAAAACTCGGTTGAAAACATGTTTCTGCGGATCGACACGATTATCAGCTGTGACAAATTCTTGGGACTCCAACTTGAACAGCGCCTGGTCACAGTAGCCTAAAATGTCTAACCATTTGGGGAGCACTTCATATGATTTATCCCAATCACTGTGCACCTTGACAATTGCCTTTTGTTTCGCCTTCCATGCTTTCCTGTACGAAATCTTGTACCCGTACATGCCTTCCACCCTCTCTTGTATAAGCGAGATTGGAACATCTTGCTTCATTTTAATCATCTCCAGGATTAGGGAACTGATATACTCGGAATCCAGAGACTTGTGATCCTGTGTCAAACTAGCATTAACACATGTGTGGGGCCCTGAAAATTTAGTTATGGTCCAAGTGTTACAATTCTTCAGTTTCGACGCTCTGAGGTGGAAATTGCATTGGTCCCCAAATTTATCGCACTTCACGCTTAATCTTCTGCTATCCGACTCCTCCACGTAATAACTGTGGTGCCTTCTGATGTGGTAATGCTTGGTTGCAGCAATTAAAGCCTCCTTGCAATCGAACTCTTGCCTAACCTGCAAGTCATCCATGTCGTAATCATAGGTTGGCTTCATTATTTCTGGAAATTCATTTGGATTCCGTATCGCATCCCAATCAATGTCAGAGAAGACAGCAGCTTGGGGGACACCATATGATGTTTGTGCAGCATTACCACTCCTCACACACCGCGTTGGTACACTGTCTGCATGTGTAGCCGCACGTTCTTCATCATCTGTGTCATGATCGTCACCGCTACTGCAGGACACCTTATCGTCTTCAAAACCAGACTCTAGATGGGCATCCATTAATACGGGATCGATAGTTTCTTCTTGTACGACCGGCAAGGCACTTGATGAACCTACCAAGGTTTGTGGTGCATTTACCGGGAAAACACCTGCAACAGATGAGTCCAACGCAGGAGTATGACTATCAGAAATGTGGAACTCAAATCCACCTGTGTAGGGAGACCCATCCCGCACCATCGAACAACCAGTGTTAACATAAACCGCTGGATCCACGGATGGTGCAGTTCTTGGAACTCTTACATCAAAACCAAGGTTGCCAGCGCGCAATTCGGATGTGATCACGTCCACGTACAATTCCATGGCTGTCATCGCCGGATGTTATTCGTAGCTTGCTATCGCGCATGCTAAGTCTTCATCGTCGTCCAATTCGTATGCCATGTACTGAGCCTCTGTTTGATGCTGTGGAAACCTGTAAACAATCTTCCCCATAGCTTGATCTTCGTGAAGCTTCAGTCGGCCATGAATTCTCTCCCGCAAAACATCCATGCTGCTGCATCCTCTTAATTTCAATGTCTTTGGGGGAGGTCCATCGTACATTATCCCCTCTGATTCCTCAACAATTGTACCATTTGAATATATAAACGCAATTAAACTTTTCTTCATCTTCTTAATTTTAGCTGCACAATACTCGCTGCACCCCCACATGGAGAAGTAGTCTCATATACAAATTTTGTTCTCATAAATGAGTATACTAGTATTTAATACTATAATTAAAAATGAACGCGATGTATTACTACTTTGCAAGGTATTCTGTTAATTCTATGAAATAATAGGATTATTTTCTTCGACCAATCTAAAGTTATTTCTTTTCCAAAATTAATATAAAATTTGACTATATAATTTTACCTATGGTGTTGTTTATCTCTTTCAACTATAGTATTTTTCTTAGTGATTTTGTACAAATTATACTAATTAAATTAGTTAGCCAATCAAATACACTATCTTTCTTATTTTTATGACTTTTTTCCTCCGTTCACACCTACTACCAAATAGCAACTAAAAGTATGTACACATTATTATTGTCAATACCTCCATATATATCTTAATTCTTCCTAAATAAACTAAGGATACCTATATTTTTTTCAGGTACGTTAACTACTCTTCCATCTACAATATCTACTATTTAAATACAAAAAAGTCCAAATTTGTAATAACAGTATCCTACTTTTTCAAGGCTTTTGGTTACATTCACATTTCCCAGGATCCTTTTTAGTACCTCTCTTATGATACATTAAGATCTCACATGATCCAGTTCTCTAAATATGACTTTCACCTAGGTCGTTACACCTATATTAGGACATCCTTTTTTATCTCGTTTGTTATTATTTTAATAGCACAACCTATCACATTACATATAAAGTCATACGACATTTTCATAAATCATAACTTCACATCTTAAATCATAATTTCACTTCACACATCATAACAATCAATATAAAATAAATAATTCTATATTATTAATATCATAATATTCTAAATAAATTTCTCTACCGATATATAAAAAATATTTTTACTATGACTTTATACAAATTATAGTATAAGCATAAAATTCCTAAAAATACTAACCGGTAAGTATTCGGAGAAGCAAACAACAAAAAGCCTCTGCATGAAAGAAAAATTTGTTAGATAATTTAATAATTTCAATCTTTAAGTAAAAGTTATTAGATGTTATTGTATCAATTGTAAAATTATGCAATAATCACGCTAAATTAAATTTATTTTGTAAGATAATATATTAAATGAATAAAAATAATAATATATATAAAATTTTATTCATGTATATTCAATTTAAAATATATTGTTCGATTTTTTATATCAAGAAAATATTAATGAATTTTAAAAAATAATTAATTTTTATTCCTAAATCATCTCATTAAAACTAAAATATATAGTTAGTTATTTCAATCAGCGTTTTTCATAACATGAATTTTTCAAAAAGAACATATTTGATCATTAAAAAATAACTTGATGCATAAAAAAATTATATTATATCAAATTAATATTATTAAATATATTCTATTTCAACTTTTAATACAATGATTGAAGAAATAAAAAAGAAAATCATCTGCAAGGTACATGAAACGAGAAACAAATTATTTACGAACTGTAAACCCTCCAAGACCTTTCAGTTGATGTATTTTAAATTTAAAATATACTATTTAAAAAATATCATTAACAAAAACTTAAAATATTGTCATAAATTATAAAATATAATTACTGATTGTAAAAAAAATATTGTCAATAACTTGTTAGTTTTCTAACAAATATAATATGTTAAAGTTTCAATTTTTTCTAAATTCTAGATCATTACTTCACATTATAAGCCATAATAATCAAAATAAATTAAAAATTTTAATAAAAATGTAAAAAATCTACAAACACTAACCAATAAAAATCACAAACTATCACAGATCACATATATTTATAAATTTTTTTTCTAAATCCTAGATCATCATTTCCCATCATAAATAATAATAATCAACATGAAATATAAATTATAATATCCATACAGAAATTATAAAAATACTATCCAGTGAAAAACATAAACTATCACATATCATATAAATTTGTATAAATCTTTTCTAAATCCTAGATCACCATTTCACAATTTAAATCATAATATTAATATAAAATAAATATTATAATATAAATATAAAAAATATCAAAATTTAAGCAAATAAAATTTATAAATTATAACAGAAATTATCACAGATGACATATATTTATATGAAAATAACAAATTATCACAGATCACATATATTTATATGATTTTTTCCTAAATCGTAAATCATCATTTCCCATCGTAAATCATAATAATCAACATGAAATATAAATTATAATATACATACATAAATTATATAAAAATACTAATCAGTAAAAAATATAAACTATCACATATCATATAAATTTGTATAAATCTTTTCTAAATCCAAGATCATCATTTCATATCATAAATCATAATATTAACATAAAATAAATATTATAATATAAATAGAAAAAATATTAAAACTTAAATAAATAAAATTTATAAATTCTAACAGAAATTTTTCTAACTCTTTAATCATCACTTCATATCATAAATCATAATCATTAATTTTAAAAAATATAACATAATAATAAAAATTACAAATATACTAACCAAACAAGAGTTGACTGGGATCAGATTTGCTCCAACGCAAAAAATGCTTCCGAATGCAATGTACAAAAATAAGAACGGATGATGATTGATGAACGAACTGTAGCTACAAGTTTTGCGAATAAAAAAGAGAAGCAGAATTGGGAAATGGCTTCTGAGTGAGAGGGTTTGAGAGAGAAGACGGCTGTGCAAGTGTGAGTGAGGGTTTGAGGGAGGAGGGACAGGTATAAATAGGGGGGAGGCGCCTGATGAAATGGCGCCTCCCAGTTTAAAATTTAAATTTCAAATTTAAATTTGAAAACGGGCGCCTTTTGGTATGGCGCCTTCCATATGGAGGGCGCCAGTCAAAATGGCGCCTCCCGCATGGAGGGCGCCACTTGAAACGGCGCCTCCAAGGGGGAGGGCGCCAGTTTGAATGGCGCCTCCAACTCCCAGGGGCGCCAACTTGAATGGCGCCCTGCGTATTTTAGTAAAATATTTCCAAACTGCCGTAAAACAGTAAATTGTTTACGAAATTTGCGTAATTCGGTATTTAAGCCCACGATTGCGTACAGTTATGGACCAGAATACAAGGAAGGATGGCTTCTCAGAATTTTTAGGGTTCTTGCTTTGACAGTTCCTGGGCTGCCTACTCATTTTCTCCAGGACTATGTGAATATCACTTGATTGGGATCACTTTCTTCTCACGTCGGTTGAATTTTGAACTGAGATCAAGTTAATATCAAGAAATGTGTGTATTTTGATAATTGAAAATTACAATTTTTAATTCATTTTTATCAACAAGATTGATAATTATTTTTTTTATTTAATGAGAATAGTTTCACCTTCTTCAAAAGTATGCTTGTCGTTGTTAGAAATTTTTTTCCCCACATATTTTAGAATAATAGTAAAATCCGAATTATATGGATCATGTGAGGGAGAACACTTTTTGTTAAGCCCATATAACTGACAATAGGTGCTGTCTATGGTGTCTTATGAAAAGTAAGGGCTCCTAAACCCAGGGCAAGTGGTAGCATAATAGTGGTCCAAGTCATCAAGATATGAAGCTCACTTAAATTTGTAATTGAATCCTCACAGTTTGACTATTTACAAAATATCTCTTACATGATAACAACAAATGTGACGTGGAATTGAGGGGGAAGGAGTATTGCCAAGTCAATAGTTTTGATCCACTTCAGCTAAAATAATCCCTAACCCTCCATTGAAGGAAGGTATGGTATGCAGCGTTCATCCGAACTTGAAAACCAGACAGATTGCTGCGGCTCTTTCCTCAGACATTCATCTCCGGAGTTTGAAATCAATGTGACGAAAATGTCAAATACCTATTGTAGATAGTTGAACGAGAGTGATTGCTGTGGCTGTAACATTGACGCCATTAATCTTCGAAGCCATTCTCAGAAGAGGTAAGGTTTCCTTCTCCCTTTTACTTATGAAGCCAGAAGATCTATGTTTTTTTCAATATGTATCTTCTTCTCTAGCTTTGAGACTGGGAGAGAGGGTTTTACCTTTAAGCTTGTGCCTTCTCCTTTTTCTGGGTTGGGTTCATAGCTACTGCTGGTGTCTTCGGAGCAAACGTAGAAGGTGAAGAGAAGCTAATACGAAGGCGAAGCTTTTCCTTCCTATTTTTTTTCTGACGCACATCTTACTTGATTGCCAATTACATTTGTTTAGGATTCTCTCATGTCTGGCTTTTCCATTGTCTTTGTCCTGTCATCTAACAAATATAATTGAAATCTATATCCTTTTCTATCCTCTCGGAGGAGTCCTTATTCTAGAGAAATGAGATTAAATCTTGCCAGGTTTCGAGTCTTTTCTTGTCACTCCATCACCCTCCTCTGCTTCTCTCTTTGCAGACTTATTTGGCTTTCCTTTTTTTTAAGTTTTCACTCCTTTTCCTCAACCATTTCTGTTTTTTCATTTTTAGTCTCAATGGTTTTTCAGAATTGCCATGGACTTCTTCCTCCATCGTTTGCCACTATCATCACCACCTTTCTCTTCTCTGTCATATTATAAATTATTGGCAAATATACCCTATTAGGTTTATGTATAATTTTGTCCTCCTCCTTTTTTTCCCCTCTTCGTACATCCAATCAGATGAAGAGCAGAGGTTAGGCCTATTGAGTGTATACATACTTAATGTGATCCTTTTTTAGGGAAAATCTTATTAGTATCTACCTTTTCCATTTTGGTTACATGGTGGAGTCTCTTGGTGAGTTCTATTTAGACAGAAAAACACATACATACAGAGAAGAACTAAAAGAAATGTGTAGAGATGCTCAGATGAGCATTCCTTGGCCTAGTTAGATAGGGACGTTGGAGACATATAACCGAAAATTATCATCACCTCCATCATCAGCTCTTCATGAGATTGACTTTGCATTTTTACCACCAAGTGAATAAATGATTCCCCTTACTTTGTATCTATATGTCTCTTCGCCACGTGTTCATTTAGTTCTGTCCAAACTTAGGATTAATTCTGCATTTCTGAGTCTTTCCTTCTTAGTATGCTCCACGGTGCACAAGTGGCTTATTACTTGAAGAATCAAATTAAATGGCATATAAAATTCTCATAGTTACCAAGAAAAAGAGAGACACGGAATATTGTATTTTGCATTTTTTTGTGTTTCCTCTGTTGGAGTTTACTTAAAGGGTAATATGTTTCTTGCAGCCATGTCCAATTCATCCTCTTTGTTTGAAGAAGCGGCAGCCAGTGTTTCTCCAAGCACATGAGTATTTTGGGACCATGGTGGATTAAACCGGATAGTTTCGACCTTTTTTTCTCCTCAACAACCACTAAAGAGCAAGAAAAAGATAAGCCTCTCAGGAATCCCAAGTAAGTTTTCTAATCTCTTCTTTGGTTAATCCTTCTAGTATGTATGTTTTAGTTTTATGTAAGCATAATTACTGAAGCAAATATATTCTTAACTTTGTCCTTTGCAAGAAAACTAAAGAATATAATTACTAAAGACATTTTGGCCCCTCACAGATGGTACATGTTTTAGTTTTGTCTTCAATTTGGTCATTCAGGTGTGACGATACAAATATATTCTCAACTGATATCTTTGCTCATAAGCGGGTGACTTGAATTTCTTTAATTTTAAGATAAAATATTAACAATGAAATCATTGATAAACATCATAAATGATAAAAAATGCCGAATATAAAGTAAGATTCTGTTCTCCATATGCATTCTCTGTGCCGATTCTATATGGATTACAAATAATTTCAAGTGGTAGACTGTTTCTAATTTTATTGGTCCATCAATTATAGTAATTGTTTTGATATACAATCCGTTAAAATAGCAAATTCTTATGGGAACTACACTATACAATCAGATAAAACACAAATAACCTCTAATTTCAAGAGAAAAATAGAATTTTTATATATCAAATTGTAAAGCATTAATAAAATCATTGCTTAATTATGAAATAAATTAGAAATAATTTGAATAAAACTCTGTTAGTACAATTTTATCTTTATATCATATTACTTATTAGCAAAATTACACATGAAGATAAAATTACACAAATAAAACATTATTAAAAAATATTATACTCATTTTTTTAATTTAGAAATTATTTTTCTAGCAATTTATGATTTAATATTATAAATGAAATTAGTAAATTTATGGATTAAAAACTTAAAAAGTACGTGCTTCTCTTAGACCTATGAGGGATGATCATACATCTAATATTAGTTAGACGAAGAGAGACATGTATCATTCCTTATGTATTTTTGCATATATTAGAAAAGTGTGATCCCCACAATATTCATGTTAAAATATTATACATGTAGGTATTATTGCACTTGCACATTCAGAATCAACTTTGTAATGACATTCAATTTAGTAGTCCTTTTCTTAGGCTAATATAATTTTCCATGTCTATTAGCCATTATTTTAAATAAAATTCACTCTTTATTATATCAGAACTAGTGGACTATCAATTACTATGTACTATGCAAATAAGCCCACATTTTCTATCATTTTAGTCGAGGATCAATAAATGATGAATAGTACCAGCTAGCTAGCCAAGCTAAGTTGAAGCATTATCATTTATGCAAAAAATAGTAGTGATTTGCAAAATTCAATGGTTAAAGCAAGATAGGTTGAAACAAATTATGGGAAATAGAAAAGAAGGGAAATATCTAAGTTGTAAACTTGTGGCTCGATTGGTTTAGAGAAAAATGGAATTTCTAAAAAATGCTTTCGTAAGAAAACATATATTATGGAAAATGAATTCATTTTCCATTGTCTGGCTCGCAAAGAAAAATCAATTTCTTCTAATAAATTTTTTTACATATATACAATTAAGGTGTATTTATCACATTCATCATCCATGTAAAAAAAATCAAGATGGAAGGTAATTTCTGCATTATATTAAATAAAGGAATTTTAGAGAATATCAGAAAAGAAAAAAAAACTATAGCTTTCTACAAAGATACAAAGAGGGATAGAACTATAGCTTCCTACAACAAAAAAAAAAGTGAAAAGCTAAGGAAGTAGCAAAAATTTTAGAAATCCTTATCATTTACAGAATTAAAAAATGAGAAGGATTTTGTCAATATGAAACTAAATAAAAAAACTTAAAAGTAAGCCATCTATTTTGAACATATTGAAACTATGCCTTTCATTTTCATTCATAAGGATAGTGTCAATTGCAAACCGAGAAATTACATTAGAAACTTTATGAGAATCCATTCAGGCCACAACTACTCACTGTTACTGCAAATGTCACATTATATTGTTGGAATACCATCACAAAACATTGATACAATAGCAAAGAAAATAGATATGCAAGATAAAATGGTATAATGCTTTCCTCTATGATTAACCGACATAAATGCATAGTTAGATAGTATATGACAGACTTTCCAACTTAGGTTTTCAAGAAAATATTAAAGAGATAGAGATAATGGCCATTGCAGGAGAACCAAAATCCTAAATACTGAACTAACATATTTTGCAGCCATAACTTCATCTTCGTAACAAATTATTACCTTAACTTCATTTTATCCTAAAGATAATATCCAGGAAGGGTGTTTTGTAGCAGTATGTCTTTACTATCATAACTCTCATTTGACATAGAATCTATTCCTTATATTACTTTACATTATAGTTGAAAAGGATGGACTTATCCAAACTAATATGAGATTCAATCTCAAACAAGTGACTATATTGTAGTAAGTTTGATTATTGAACAATTTATCATTATTGTTTTAGTTTCATATATTCCATACAGATTGTAAGCATTAGCAAATTTTTGTCCCATTAGCTTTCAAAGCCACTAAGGGATCCTATAAAGTGCTAAGGTATGTTTATTTCTAAACTAACTGATATTTTCTATTGTTATTTTACCAAGCTAACCACTAATTTAAATATCAGGGTATATTTAGCAGATGATTTCTGCTATATGCTTCTGTGCTGACATTCTTTTTTTAGGAAACATTAGTGTAATACGCTAAAAAGTAAACTTGCCTAAAACTTGTGCAAAATTATTTATATTCACAAGCATTTTATGCCTGGAAACCAAACGTTAAACAACTTTGTACATATGAACAACATTTAAACTATAGCTTCCTTTGAGATCTATCAAGCAATGCTTAATAACAGAATCATTCAAATTAGGAAACCTAAGCACGGATGAAGCCTGCAAACCAATGATTCAAAAGGATACATAAGTGAAATCCTAAGACTATGAATAGAAGGGATGCAATATGAACATTATTCAGTGCAAAAGTAAAATCATTTCCATATGATTATTTAGACTAAAACATTGAATAGCTCAAATCTATACCATGGTCTATCATGCCAATCCACAACAAACATGAAATTCTTCTATCATCATGTAAGAAAATTAGAGTCCATAAGATAACATCCTAAAATTGTTTGTCTAACTTAAATACGCAATCATTTTTATAGTTGTCATAAATCTCTTATTTGATAATATTGTAACAAAATAGATAACCCATAAGATAAACTAGAATAGGTGCCCCCCGATAAGATATAAAGGAACCCAAAGGGTGGGAAGGATAGTTAGGAGTGCATAATCACATTAATAGCAGCCCACAAAATAAAAATATGAGGTAAAATTTAATCACTTCCATTTAAGTTGCTGCTCATCCATTCATATAAGAACTTCCATTTAAAAAATGTCAAATTCAAGCACTCCGAATATTAAGTTTGAAGCCTTTAAAGTGAACTTATATAATCATTAAAATAAAACCCTTAAATTCGGGATCTACCATTATGATAAAGAGTGACTCTAGAGTGTTTTCAGATTAGGTCCATCATTTTTCTCTATATAATTTGGGATCTACTCGTAAATATTTAGGCCTCTTCCTCCCAAAAGAAAATGAGTCCATCCAAATCCATTATTCCAAGTAGGAGAGTGGGGGACCTAAATCCATGTTCCTTCTGTTTTTCTTTCTTTTTATATCGACTTTATAGGCTGTAGCATACTTTTTTCTTTATCTCTGCTCTAATTTTTCTTATCTTTGGTGCTTTTGTTGTGTGGTATGTGTGAACAAAATCTTGATCTACATGGCCTTCCCCCAAAAAAAAAATAAAGTAAAAGAGGTGAATTATGGTACTCTAGAGTTAAGGATTGTTAGTTTAATGGACCTGTTCTTTCTGGCTGCATGAGCCAGGACTTGATATTTAAGTAGTGGCATCCATTAAGTTATTTTGTTAGAAGTTAGAATGGCAGAACTGTTGTAGTGGTCAAATGGTAACTTAATTCTCACTCTAATAAACTGTGTTCTTACTAATCAAACTTCCACTATTGAGGTAAATATTTTGACTTGTGACTATATGAAATCAATTATAGATATATAGATATATCTATTATAACATGATTGCTTCAAAATAACCACATATCAAATTTGATATGATAGTTAACAGAGTGTTTTGGTTTGCACCAGCTCCATTCTAATAAATTAACACCTTTTCTTGAAATTTTAGTTCATGAAAGTACAAGACATGATAAAGAATTTACAATATACGCAAGTAATCCCCACATATACTATCCTATTTCCCGTGAAACAAATACAACCCATTTCATAACCTTTAGATTATGGTGCAAGAATTTATAGATTTTTAACAAACTCAAATATTTCTTCACATTTGACAGTCACAAACTGGACCAAAAACACTCTTCAATTACTACAGCCATAATGTCACCTTTTTCAAGCAGGAAACTAGAGACTGGACACGAGAAAAACCAGAATAAGGTTTTCAAAGAGTAGTCTAAACAAACCGGAGATATCAGGCTAGAATAGATTTCTTTACTTGTGTTTACAAATACCCAAAATCATATTGGGTTTCAAACTAAATTCTATACATTGATGGTGGGTATTAGTTAATACTTCACTAAATTCTTTTAGAATTTGTTCTTGTAAGTAGGCAATGGAAGTAGACTTTGGAAACAATAAAGAGTTTAGTAATCCTTATACGTTGGTTGAGGAAAACAAAAGGGATGAAGGAAATAGTAGCAAATGCAAAGTTTAGGGAGGTGATGATGTAATGATAGAACAAAACAAGGATGATAAAAATACAAATCCTGATATCACTAAAAATGATATAATGCAGCTAGAGTTTGAGAGCGAAGATGAGGCATTACATTGGTATATGCGATATGCACTATGTCTTGGTTTTGGGATTAAAAAAGATGATTCTGGTTAGGACAGCAAGGGTGAAATTTTATGGCAGCAGTATGTATGTAACAGAGAGGGGTCAAGGGCGGCAAAACATTTAAATAGGGTTAATAGGAAGAGGGAAGCCAGAGTAGATACAAGAACAAACTGCAAGGCTCGTCTTCAGGTTAAATTAGACAAAGTCCGGAAGAAGTGGTTAGTGGTTAAAGCATGTGTAGAGCATAACCATGCGTTGACTCCTTCAACAATGGCCCATTTAATTCCTTGCCATAGAAAACTGAGTGATGTAGATGCTACCCAAGTTGAGAGCATGCGAGCATGTGGTGTGAAAACACGTCACATCATGGGTTTCATGTGTAGTCAAGCTGGAGGAGCAGCGGGGGTTGGTTTTTGTAAGAAGGACTTGTATAATCATCTTAACAAGCAAAGGCGAATACTAATTGCTGATGAAGATGCCTTTGCAGCAGTAAGCTATCTGTAAGCAAAGGCAGACAATGATCCACTTATGTTTGTGAAGTACACCGTTGAATTTGGGGGATGACTTCAAAATTTGTTTTGGTGTGATGGTACCAATCGGATGGACTACAAAGTGTTTAGTGATGTTGTAGCTTTTGACACAACTTATAGGAAAAACAAATACAACAAACCATTAGTTATATTCTCAGGTGTAAACCACCATAACATGACTATTGTATTTGCATGTGCTTTATTGTCGGATGAGACAATTGACAAATATAAGTAGGTGCTTGAGACTTTACTTGAAGCCATGTCGAATAAGAAACTGGATGCAGTTGTCACAAATGGAGATAAAGCAATGAGAAAGGCTATAAAAGTTGTGTTTCCTGAAACCACACACAGGCTGTGTGGGTGGCATCTACAGAGGAATGCAAAGACGAATGTTAAGAATGATAGTTTCTCTTCAAACCTAACAACATGCTTGTATGCGAACATTAACATTGAAAAATGGGAGATAGAGTGGAAGAGATTGGTACAAAAATATAATGTTAGCGAAAATGAATGGATCAATAACATGTACAAGAGGCGTAAAATGTGGGCCACAGCATGGCTGCGAGAAAATTTTTTTGCCAGTATTCGAACAACTTCTATGTGTGAGGGTATTAACTTTTCATAAAAAATTACGTTGAGTCAAAACATAGTCTTGTGGAATTCTTCCATCATTTTGAGCGTGCCCTATCCCATTACCGAAATAATTAATTAACTGCTGATTTTTTATCATCTTACGGGAATATTGTGCCTACATCTACCTTGGCATCCATTGAAAGGAGTGCAGCTGAGGTATTTACCTGAGAAATGTTCCGAGAATTTAAAAGGCAACTAGATTTGGCCGCAGCTGTGATTGTGATAGGGGAGGGTATCATGCACACCACGGTTAAGTATGAAATTATTATGTATCGCAGTCCGGACAAGAAGTGGACAGTGTCGTGTGATAGAAATGCAAAACTCCTTAGATGCTCATGCTCCCATTTCGAGTCTCAAGACATACCATATGCTCATATTATTTGCATAATAAAACATGAACAGATGGAGATACTACCTCCTAGTTTGGTGTGCAAAAGATGGACAAAGAATGCAAAAGCCATTAATCTTATGTCTGGTAGTAGTGAGAGTGAGAATAGACATCGGCTGGTTCGATTGAGGTTTGCAGCATTGGTTGCAAGTGCTAATCATCTATGTTATTTAGGATCTCAGGATGGTTCTTCATTTAATGAAACCAGGGATTACATTTGGGAGTTAATAGTAAAATTGCAAGGAAGGAAAGAGACTGACCTAGGCCTTGATTCCAGCAAGGCAGCGACAGCAACAGTGGAGGACCCCATCCTTGTAAAAATGAAAGGTGGCCCCCGAAAGACTGACAAAAGAATTAAGAGGTGTACAAAATGTAGAACAATAGGTCACAATATTCAGAGCTACCCAAATATCATTATGCATTCAATGAATGAGGCTAGCACATATTCTACTGATTCAGAAGAGCTGGATTCAGGACCTACATCTAGGAGCGGGGATGAGGTACAATTTTATTCGTTGTATACGCATCTGGGTAACATATAGCAGAGAATAAATCTTAATGACATTGACTACAACATTTGTAATTTACAGAGTTTTGTGCACGAGTTCATGGAGTAAAGGTATTGGTAAAGCCTTCATGACATGAGTAAGTATTATGTGAGTGGATGGTTGATTTAAAATATTTTATTTCCATATGCTATACATGGCAATTTGTTGGTTTACTTACATCATGCAATGCTAATCCTTTACAGGGGAGGTTCCAATGCCAACTGTCAACTGAAGGCTGTTCCCATTGTGCTGAGTGGTGTTAGCTAGAAGAGCACGTGTGCATAGTATTTGGGCTAATCATATTTAACTGGTCTTTAAACTTTTTGGAGTTAAATTAAAGGCAAATTGTAGCAGGGTTGATTTTGGAAGAATGTGAAGTCATAACTCACTACACGTATCATTGTTTTATTTTGGTCATGTGTGGGTGCTGGGATTTGTGGCGCCCACTAACTTTTGTATTATAGACATGTATAGGTGGCAAGGTTGGATGTTTCCAGCCATTGATAACATCACTAAATTACTGTCCTTTACATGACATGAATGTGAAGTGTAAGGCCATTTTACATACACGTGTATGAAGATGTATATTTGCCAAAAATGTAGCTAATGTTGGTTGGAACCCCTTTGCTGTTGACTATTATATGATTTACCAGTGGGTAGATATAAGGAACTAATGTATATTGTGTTATAGCTAGTGCAGACACAAATATGCGTATACCTATGCATGATTACTCGGTTTAGGTGAGGATTGTGCATAATTAAACTTGAATAATTGATTCTCAATTGGATTAAATTAATGACATTCACTGAAAGAGCAGCAGAGAACTATTGTTTGGAGAACCTTTGTTTGGTGAACGTTGTGTTGCAAAGATACTGAAAGTTCACTTGAGTTATGATATATTGTACCCAAGCATGGTTATTCGTAGCTATGCTCACATCATAGCATGACCAAAATAATAATAACCAAGCATGATTTAAGGAAAATAGCTTTTTAAATTTGAATTTTTTATTGATGATTATTTCAACATCAAATTTTAATTATAAAAGATAATTAATAAGATAATTAATACATATAGCATAAAGCAAAAAAATTGAAGCAAGACACTTGAGTAATATTGTCCACGTCACTTGGTCTTTTTTTTTCATTTAAAGTTGTTGAATCTCCAGATTAAAAGGACATTTTTTTATTAGGTATTTGTATAACAAATAAAGTGTAGATTTGATTTATCATTATTATTAAATTTTTTTTTATCAATCTATCAATGAGAGTATGACATGTTATAAAAATATAATATTAATTAATAGTTTTTTTTAATAGTAAGATAGTTTTAGTAGTCTTTATTCATGTGATAGCACATGAGAAAAAAATGTATATATAACTAATTTGTGTGAGTAATGATTCAAAATACATCTACTAATGAAGGTTAATTACACTTGATTTATTATTTGAATAAAATACCCTACATTTTTAGTATATTTAAAGGTTACATATTATTAAAAATTCATTGATGGTTGGAAGTTTTTATGATAATAAAATGTTTTATTGACATTTTTATTAACATACTGAGAAGTCATAGTATAAAATTTAATTATATTAATAGTAAATTAAACTTGAATCTAATAAATATTATAAATTCTTTAATTTAACTATAATGTATATAGGATTTTACAAAAATTTACTTTTATGATTTAACACATTCAACGGTTCAGAAACTGTAAAATTAAGGGAAGCTAGAATCGGCTACAGCCAGACTTTATCTTATGAGAGGCTTGATACATGTTTTGAAAACCAAGCCTTAAAATATGTGTTATATCACATACTATGAAAGTGAATCTATCATGTATATACCCTTGGAAGGATAACATACAATCTGAAGAAAAAATTGGAAGTGAGGAGTAATTACATTTAAATTTAATCCTTATATATTTCCATTTGAAATAGAGGATTTATTTGGAACAGTAGAAATTAATTTTTGAATAATTTCTATTGCTGGTTAGCATGTAAACTACAATACTAATCGATAAGGGTCATGGTCTCACACTTTATTAAATTTCTCCAAGGTTTATCATCCTTAATAATAAGAAATTACATCTTTGGATCTTATAGTAACATTTATGACTCTAAGAATTAATTTAATTAGATATAAAAAAAATGTGGATATGTTAATTTTTTAGCCATGAAAAAAACATTAAGGTATACTAGTTAAAAGCAATGGGTAAATAAATGTGCTTAAAATAAACGTTGCCATATCTGTTGTCAACTTAATAAAATTACATTTTTTTATAGTTTCTGTTATGAAACAACATGAACTTAGCATGACGTAATTACTGGTATGCTAACAAGAAATCAAGTTTTGGGTGAAGTTAGAAAAAAAGGTGTACAGGTCATAGTGTCTCGGTTTTGAAAAGGGTGTAGTGTCATGTTATATTACACCATCAATTCCCAATTTACATGCACCAAGCACCAGCATGTTTTGCCAAGAAAGAAGAAAAATAAAACTAAGAAAGTAAGCCTATTTATATGAGGCATGCCATAGGTGCCCAAATGTCATTATGTGCAATTGACAACTAGATATATAACAACGTTAGTCACAAGCATTACATCATTCATTGAATGTCTCAATTCATGATGGGGAGACCTGTCTTACATTAAATCAGGTTACGACAGAGAAGTATTTGTTCATGAACAAGTAATTAGCATGCTCTCATATGTGCATGCCCAAAATATTCAACAATTATAAGTGAGGTTCGCTATCTAAAGAGACAATATCAGCTTACTAACAAAAAATATAAGCAAAATAGTGGGGCCATAGGTTCACCATCTACAGAGACAACATAAGCTTATCACCAAAAAATATAAACAAAATAGTGGGGCCACCGATTCATACATATGGTTGTTTCCAATTTTCTTAGGGGGTTGAACTAATATTCTTCCCTTGGAGTCCATCTCTTTTTAGCATAAATTAATGAGCAAGTTGCCGAATTTGTCCACTCTTTTCATTGTACGCCTTTGATACCAAGTCAACTGCAAGCCTTACACGAACATAATCATCTACAGGCTACAACATAGAAAGATGAATAAAAAACAGCTTACTTAATAACTTAAATTGGGCGAAGGTAAGGCATAACATCAACGTTTGTTACTGAAATGCAGAAAAAAAATATATATATATATAGGGACTTAATAAAGCATTGACAGCTCGGGATATTATCCATAACTTACCCCTAAATTATATGTCCCCCACTGATCAGACAATGTCATCCATCTTGCAACCCATACCCCACAATCAACACTGCCCAATATACAAGCAGTAAAAATGAGCATAATTAGGACATTCTATGGCAACAAAGAGTAATTATTTTATATTAAGTGTTGTTTATGATGGCAATCATACCCATTACTTTGCTCTGGCAGATCATTTGGGATGACAATTGGGAATGCAGACACATGAGGAATAAGAACACTTGGTTTTTTATAGAATGACCCATCAACCATCATTTCCTCAAGAAATAAACTGACGGGATGGATTTGTCTCTCCCGTAGATGCCTCTGACAAGTGCATGGCTTAGAGTCTAAATAGACTAGTTCTTTCTTAATTAAATTAACTACCAAAAGATACCAATGCTCAATAATAGAGTCAAACATAGGAACAAATATCTGCACACATAATGTTCATCTGTAAATGATAAGTTAGCAAGATGCATGGATCTCATCAATTATAGGAACCATTAACCTCAAACCTTAACGAGGTAGTCGGCTGACTCATAAAACCTCCCTTGTAGTAGGAAGCAACAATTTCGGGAGAGCTGCTCCATGTTAAAGCATATTGCTACAAGTTTGAATATACATTACAAATGTTAGATTTATATTCATAAATAGCTCTGAACCATGTAGGACTCAAATGTTCACAGATAAATGGAAGATTACTTAACTGAGAATTGCGTCGGGAGCCACCATTTCATCTGGATGGCACCTACGCTCCGCTCTTCATGAGTCATCATACAAGCAACCATTGTTAAAACATCTCCATCTAATTTGCCACCAGGAGCGATGGTGAGGAATGATTCTCGGGTCCCATCCGTAAACGAGTTCTTCACTATCACCTCCCTACATGAGTCACACGATCAAAAGATTTACTTAAAAGATGGGTAAACATAGTAACTTCACAAGTCAACCTCATAAATTTCCACAAGATGGGATGCTGTGATATACAATGCAATTAGTGGCTAAGTAATTTTAAGGTTCAACGACTTTTGTATTTTTTTAAGTTATAAAAGGAAACACCTATATGTACCCACAACTACCCTAAACACAAAGCTCATAGGAAATATCTAGGAAGTTATTGATACAGGTTGTAGCCTTCAAGAAAGCCGAAAACAGTAGGCATTGTATGCTATTTAGCTCGTGTAGTCAACCAAAACTTTGGACTGACTCAGCCAATAGCCCTGCATTGATCAAACTAAAGGAAAGCAACCTTGGACACAAGTTAACGATGAGTCCTTGTCCCCGAACAAGGCTTGAAACCTTTTCAAAGCTTGAATCAAAAATTTTACAAATTAGACCTATAACAACCATTATACGTACTGTCTGGACATAAAAGCCGTCTTAAGAGGTTTGGTGTTAGGCTATTCTATCTTATGAACCAGTACTGTACACAGTATTTGAAAATTTGCAAACTCCACCACTTCAAAACAAGTTAACTTATTGTAAAAAGGATAATTAATTAACCTTATCCTTTAGTAAATTTGATTAAAAATGTATTACAATTTAAATAGCATAATACATCTACAAGACTATGCATATAATCTAAATTCACAAACATTTTAGTTAAGTTTAGGATATTCCTATATATCTATCTACATGACAACTAGTTTGTTCTCGTGTTATCTAATAAGGCTAAAATGTTAATCAATCAGTCCGGTAGTGACATCACCAACTTTATTAAAAGACTCTTTTCTCATTATTAAAAATATCAACATTGAAATACAACTAGCTGATAATTATTGAATTTCATATCAAGTAATAGTATTTAGCTCATTTCTAGTGTTCACTTACCCAGTAATATTAGAAGAAGTGAGGTATTTTGTTAGTCAAGTTACACACCTTGGATCATTTTCTCCCTGTTCAAAAGAGAATACATATGCCACTATGCAAACTTCATCTACTTGTCACCTCATTTCTTTTGTCGGGTTAAAGGACACTGGAATCCACTACATGGATAACAAGAGTTTGCACTTTGAGCATTGTAAATGGTAGATATTCGACTTACAGTTTGGGCATAATATTACCATTGGCACTTCCAATAGATCACCATCATGTCTCAGAGTGGGTGACCTCACTTGCTTTGACTTACTACTCGCATTGCCCATATTAGGTGATGGCTTGGTTCGACCATCTTTAGGAGAGAAAAGCCTTCCTCCGATTGTCGCCTTGTCATTGTTCCACCCTACACAATATGTAAGCATTAGAAGATGTAACAAAATCTTAAGACATAACGTGATAGTGTGATGCACTGATCGGCAACACAGGTGACTTGTCTACATCCTTGCCCTTGGCGACTTTATGCACAAACTTACCTATCCCCGACACATCCATAAGGAGATCTTTTATCATGTTGCTATCTTCATTTAGGCATCTCTGTTGAAGGCATTCTTTAGATGACGGAGTGTCGTGCATGAATGACCCACCAGACTTGCCAGGCTACTGGATACGCGCAACATATCAAATAATTGGTCCAAACGAGTATTTAGAGAAACTTCTAGTGATACCACCACTTGGGTGGTGATGTTGCTTGGTAAAGCCATCATCTTTGATTCTATCATGTCAACTGATGACTCTAACTTCTCCAATCTCATTCTCGTGTGCTGAATTGAATGGCGCTCACACTCAAAATGCATTAATTATAATTCGTACATTCAAGAATATAGAAATTTTTTTTACATAAAATACCTTCTTAGTTAAGGTGGGACCATTGCATACTCCTGTTAAGGGCTCCTCCTGATGGGTGCCTCGTAAGGTTATATTCTGACTGCACATAATGCATCATATGAATGGAAGGGATGTGAGTAAAGGTAACTAAATGAGCAAGAGCACTAGGTTTGGCAGATAAAATACAGGTGTAAATGCCATCACCGGTTAGCGTGTTTACTAGCACGGCAATGCATAAAGAGGAGAATGAGCTAAGTAGCAGATCATTTATACCTTGATGAAATGTCTATAATGAGTGTATGTTCCTAGCATTTCCTTTTTCGTTGACCAGCCATTATCCCAGAAGTTTGGTCTGCCATTGCGAGGCTAGAGTCGGAGGTATGATGATAATTTCCGGCAAGGTCTTGCAGCATTGCTTCATCATCCAATACACTCATCGCTGTGGCAGATGGTTCGTGTCCTTGGAGAAGCGGGTCAGGCAATAGCTGGCCAAGGAAAAGGGATGCAATGAAAAAAATAAGTTACTGCTGCAGGAAATTGAAATTGGTGCAATGGATTCTCATTGTCCACACAAACACCCTATATTTCACCTTTTCTCTGTCTACCTTTTTGGTATCTGTACCTTATTGTAATGTTGCATTGTGAGGACTCAACTTAAGAATCATCAATTCACTAATGAGAGCATTACCCGGAGAGAAATTACCTTTTGACACACATGAAACCACAATTAGCAGTTGACACCTAAACTGTGTCTGCCTTCAAGGGACGGTTTGTAATTCCCTAGATTGAACTTAATCTGATGTAGATAGTTGACCATCTTCCATGTAGACTGCACAATAGCACATCAATTGGAGTGGTAGACCCTTGTTTGGTTGTCCTCTCGGATGGCAAGCAAATTCAAAAGGGCGCGTTTTGGTTGACGAAAGGAGGGACAAGTATTTACACAGCGGTCATTGTACCTACAGTTGAATGGGCACCGAGAGAAAATACAATGGGTAACAGCCCTGCGTACCTAATACGGACAGCTTTTTCACAAAGGAGCCGATATGCCCATCTTCCTATGTACGGTGCATTAAATGTCATCCTACTGCCCACTTGCACTTTCGTCCTTGGCTTAGAGTTTGGAAGGGACGTCACCCACCATCCCGTTCCTTTTGGATGCTGATGAGCCTTAAAAATTGTTTGCATCAACTACGTGGGGGACTCGAATGAATATTCAGTGAAATTCTATGCTTTTTATCGGTATGGATGTTAATTAATCCATATTTAGTAAATGGCGTGATTTTAATGACAGAGCAAAATTGCTCATATCATAATGTATACATTAAATTCCAAAGTATTGCAATATGATAATTCGCCAAAATTTAGCGGTGCTGATCAGACAGTATTATAAATATCCTTTTGAGGAATAACAGGTGTAAATGCCGGAAGCTCAAATGAGTTTACAAGGTATTCTGAAAATTTAAATACATTACTCTACAATACTGTGGGTGGATAAATATCAGGCGTGCTAAACGAATTTTGCAGCGAATAGTAATGGAGTGACATGAATTTTTCGATTGTGAACATATGGTTCCATTGAACCAAATAGCATTTTAATTTTCCCCATGGCAGTCACATGATAAAGAAAGCCTAAAAAAATGGCCGTATAGTGAAGTACGAACCAACTAATAAAATAAGTTTTTTAAATGGCAATATGTTTTCGTTCACCACATTATACCATAAAGTCAACGTTTAAAAGTAGCAATTTTATATTATAAACGATTTTTTATATTAATGATATGATTTTATAATTATATATTAATTATTTATGAATATGATTCTATAAAAAATAATTAATAAACAGTCAATATTTCCAAAGAAAGACATATATCTAACTCCAAGGTATATGAAGGTGAATGTATATAACAAAATAAAATCTGGAAAACAAATTCAAGGGAGGAAAAAGTTGTTTCTCTGTTCATTCTCCTTAGTGTTCACTCAAGTTAGTGACCAAAATAACAAATTTAATTTATTAAAAAATTACTTTTAAATTTAAAGATTGAACTAAATAAATATCTTTTTTGAAGCTAATCATTATCAACAAAGTTAATATTCAATAACATTATTTATGATAAGATCAAAATGCATCTTTTTTTAATAGCATATGTAAACTTTAGACTAAATGTAACTAGTTTTTAAGCCCTTGCTATGCACGGGTTAATATTTAATAAAAATTAATAATTTTTAATAAATATAATAATTTATTAATATATTAAGATGTATTATTTAATATATAAAAATTAAATTTTAAAAATAAATAAGAGATTTTTTATTATTTTAAAAAAAATTTATAAGTAACTCAATTTTATAAATATATAATAAAAAGATAAAAGAGAAATAAGAATGAGAAATAGAATAAAAATAAAAAAATATTTTCATAATTTTATGGAGAATTAAACATTGAATAATATATAATAATATTTTTAATAAAAAGTATAATTTTTATTTAAAAATATAATTTTGGTATCAAGCAAATATTTTTAGCTTGACATTAACTAAGTTCTTTGAATATTATTCTAATAATTCTTACTACAAAAGAAATAATAAATCGTTAATATTACTCTATTTTCACATAATTTATTTAAAATGTTTTATAATAAAAATAAAATATATCATGTTATATTTGTACTATTTAGCAATCTTAATATTTAAATTATAAATCATATGAGTGAATAGAAAAAATTAAAACAAAACAAATTTAAAAAAGAGAAATAATCTATGTGCAATAAAATAATAAGATTTAAAAATATATATGTAATAAATTAATTTAATTATAAAAATGAATGACTTATTAAAAATTTTATAATAAAAATAAAGTAACTTGTCTTATATCTATATTATTATTCAATATTCAATTTAATATATTGCATTTGAATAGTAGGAGTGAATATAAAAAAAAAGAAATACATATAATATAATACATAAAATGAGAAAGAAACAGCATGTAGACTAAAAATCTTTGATAAAATCTTAACTAATATATTTTTAAATTAGAATATGATACTTAAAATTATTATCAAGAAAAATTAACAAGATTTAAATAAATAACATTTAATTTAATTTTTGAATATTATTTTTAAAAATAAAATATATAATTAATTAATTTTATTAATAATTTTAATATTAAAATTTTAAATTATTTAAAATATTTTATTCTAAAAAAATATTCTTTTCAATTTTTAATATTTATATTATATTCTAATAATATAAATAAAAAAATAAAAAAATTCCAGATAGTGTTGATAAAAAAAAATTTCACAGCCTAGCATGTGTCCCAAGAAAAAAGGGGCCAAAAAAACCTTTCTTTCTTAATATAGTATAAATATAGATTTTGTTGTAAGAAAATTTTTAAGTTTTTTATTTTTTTACAAAATTTTTAATTATATTTATTTTTTTATTAACATAACATCTTCATACTTATAAATGATATAAAAATTTTCAACTCATGATAAATTATAATTAATTTAGAGATACATAACATTACTTAATCAATTAAATCAATATTAATTTTTCATATATTTTTATATCAATATATTTTAGTATATTTTTTTTAAATTTTACATAAAAAATTCAATTTCAAAGTGATGAATTATATGAAATATTTTGATAAATTTTCTTATTCATTTATTTTATAATTTTTTACCACTTTTATTATGATGAATTCATACATTTTCTTGATAAAAATAAAATAATAAAATAATTTTATCTTATTAAAAATAATTTTATGATAAAAGTATTTAAAATTCATATTTTAAAAAAATTTCCTAACATATAAATAAAAAAAATATTAAAGAGTGATAAAAATTAATTTTAAATTTTTGATATTTTTATTAAAAATAGAGAATCTAATTGATTCATTCAATTTATATATTTTATATTAAAATTTTAACTTATTTAAAATAATTTTATAATAAAAATATTTACAAATCATATATAAAGAAGAATTTGATTTAAAAATATTTTTAACAAATATATATAGTAAAACCATTATAAACTATGATCTTAATAGCTAACTGATTCCATTTAATTATATTTATTGCTATTCAAACTATATATTTCAATAAATAAATTTCATATAAAATAAATATTATTAGATATTGTTCTATTATTAAAAAATTATGCACAAATTATTCAAATTAAATGTATTGTACAATATAATAGATAAAAGAAAGAGAAAAAATATTTGGATTATAAAATATAAATAAAATTTCATTGATCTATATTTAATTTGAAATATAGTATTTCAAATTTAATATGAAAAAAATATTGATGATATTTAAATAAATAACATATGTTCTTAAATTTTTTTATTAAAAACAGTATATGTAAATATAAAGTGAAAAGAAATAATACATGAAATATAAAACCTTTTCAAAAGCCTTCCTATTTATATGTACTAATTTTCACGTGTAGTACTTAAAAATTGATATTCAAATATTTTTTATTAAAAATAATAATTACAATTAATTAATTCAATTAATAATTTTTGAAGTAAAATTTTAATTTATTTAACATATTTATAAAATTTAAAAATAAAATATGTAATATTATATTTATAAAAATCTCAATCAATATATATTTAATTTAACATATAATACCTAAAATTTAATATCAAGAAAATGTTAACAAAATTTAAATAAACAAATTTGATTTTAACCTTTAAGCATTATCTTTAAAAATATAATATTTATATATTAAAATTTTAATTTATTTAAAAATATTTATAAAATTTTAAATATAAAATATATAATATTATATATACACTACTTAGCAATATTATTATTCAAAGTGTAAATGATAAAAGTGATAAATAATCAATTGTAAATATAGAGAATTAAATATTTAATAATAATATATTTATTAAAGAGTATAATTTTTATTGAAAAATATGATTTTAGTTCCTAATAAATAACACTATTTTTTAACTGATATTAACTAAGTTTTTTGAACACTGTTCTAATAATTCTTAATGTAAAATAAATAATCAATTATAAATATTCCTTATTTTCACATAATTTATTTAAAATATTTTATAATAAAAATAAAATATATTATATTATATTTATATTATTGAGAAATCTTAATATAAAAATTATGAATAATATGAGTAAATACTAGAAAATGTAAAAAAATAAAGTAAAAAATGAGAAATAATTTTTATTTAATAAAGTAATAAGAGTTAAAAATAAAACATATAGTAAATTAATTCAATCATATAAAATGGATGACTTATTAGAAATTTTATGATAAAAAGAAAATAAATTGTATTATATTTATATTATTAATATATTATATTTGAACTTTAAATAGTGGAAGTGAATATAAAAAAAAGAAAAAAAATACATAATAGAGTAGATGAAATGAGAAAAAACAATGTGTGCATTAAAAATCCTTAACAAATTCTTAATTGATATATTTTTAATTTAAAATATAGCACTTAAAAATTATTATCAAGAAAAATAACAAATTTTAAATAAATAAAATTTTATTTTATTTTTAAATTTTATTTTAGAAAAATAACATATATAATTGATTAATTTTTTCAATAATTTTAATATTAAAGTTTTAATTTATTTAAAATATTTATATTATAGTATTTAGTAGTATTAGTATTCAAACTATAACTAATATCAATGCACATAATAGGATGTATGAATATATATTTAATTTTAAGAACTGTACTTGAAATTTAATATAAAAATATTAATAAAATTTAAATAAACAAAATTAAAGTTTTAAATATTTTTACTAAAAATAGGATGTATGAATAATTAATTCAATTAATACTTTTTATATTTTTAGATTTATTTAAAATATTTTATAGTAAAAATAAAATATATCATATTATATTTATACTATTTAACAATCTTAATATCTAAGTTGTAAATAATATCAACAAATATAAAAGAAATAAATATGTCACAAAAAATTGAAATAAAAGAAATAATGCATAAAATGTAAAACCAAAAAGATTTGAAAAATAAATATGTAATAAATTAATTTAATTAAGTAAAATGTTTAACTTATTAAAAATAATTTTATGATAAAATTTTTTATTATATCTAAATTATTCAATATATTGCATTTAAACTTTAAATAGAATGAGTAAACATAAGAAAGAAGAAAAATATAAAATGAAGTAGTTGAAATAAGGAAAATATTATGTGGATTGTAAACTTTTGATAAAATCTCAATTGATATATTTTTAATTTAAAATATAATGCTTGATAATTATTATTATTAGAAATAAAAAATTAAATAAATAAAATTTATAACATGTTTAATTTAGTTAAAATATTTATAAAATTTAAAAATAAAATGCATAATATTATATTTATATTATTCAATGATATTAATATCCAGTTATAAGCAATATAAGTAGATTAAAAATGAAAAAAATGAACAAAATACTAATAAATGATAAGATTTAAAAATAAAATATATAAATAAATAAAATAATTTAATTAAATAAAAATTTATTGAATTTAAATTACTTTTATCAAAAAATTATATTGTGATAAATTTATATTATTCAATAATATTTGAATTATAAATAATACAAATGAAAAAAATAAAAAAATAGTATATGAAGTGTGGAGCTTTGCCCAAATTTCAATTGATATATATGTTTAATTTAATATGTAGTACATAAACTTGATGTCAGAAAAATATTAACAAAATTTAAATAAAAAAATTTGATTTTCAAGTATTGCATTTAAAAAATAGAATATGTAGTTAATTAATTCATTTATTAATTTGTATGCTAAAATTTTAATTTATTTAAAATATTCATTAAAATTTAAATATAAAATATATATTATTATACATATACTAAAAGTGGATATATTTGAGTTAAAAATAATGAAAGTGGATATAAAGATAAAAAATTTAAAATAATACAAAAAAGGAGAAACTATACTTGAATTATAAGATAGTAAGGGTCAAAAATAAAAAATATATAATAAAATAAATTAATTTAATTAAATAAAAAATTTAAATTATTTAAAATATTTTATTCTAAAAATTATATTATATTAAAATTATAATATTTAATAGTATTTAAATTATATTATAATATTATAATAATATAAATGAAAAGAAAAAAGCATGTAAAAAAAGAAATTTGGGACAGTGTTGGGCGGGAAAATTTTTTCCATAGCCCAACACATGTCCCGAAAAAATGGCCAAAAGACCCTGTTATCTCAATGCATTTTAGATTCATAATAAAAAATTCAAGGATAAAATGGAAAGGAAAAAATGAAAACAATTGGCGGGAAAATATGCAATGTGAAGGTGACACATGTAATGGACAAAAAAAACCTACAGTGGCCCAAAAACCTTAAATTCATAGTAAGATAGTGATATGAGTTGAAGGTAAGGATGAAATTTTTTTTGATTAAATTGGATGGGGATATAAAAATATATAATTTTCAAATAAAATTTAGTAAAGATAAAAATAAAATGACATTCAAATTTCAAAGTATGAAATGTTGCATTTGTCAACATCAATTTTTCGCTTCAAATCTAAAATAATAAAAAGATGACTTATTTATGTCTAATATTATTTATAAATTTGCATGTTTGTAAAGTTCCCAGTATTTCATAGTTTCCTCTAAGATTATGCTTTTTATACTGAACAGTATGAGATCACCAAAATATTTACTTAATGAAATAGACTATGTAAAAGACTCATGTTTTTATGGGTTTCCACATGAACAATCCAAAAATTTAACAAGAACCAACTATGGTGAATTCTAAGGTGCCCCTAAGAGTTTGGTACCCGGGGTGGTGTGGTAAAATACAAGCTATTGAGTAAGATTACTAAATCATTATTAAAATATTTGTAATATCATCTAGTGACCTATATTTTGTCACATTATTCCGGATACTAAATCTTTAAGGGTATCTTAACAAACATCACCAATTAAACTACAGCTTTCTCCCTAAAGAGCATAACTCTAATGAAGTCAACCGCTTATCAAACTGCAATAATAATAGTATTAAAAAATGGAAAGGAAAGTATAGAAAGTTTTTTATATGATAAAAACTTTGGGCAGAACAACTATAAAAGATTTAAAAGTGATGAGAAAGAATCTCGTAGATATTGAAATTGAAGAATGAAACTATCGTCTTTAGGAGGACAATGGCTCTGAAATAACTAAAGATGAATATTGAATATAAAGATAAAAACTCTTCCTTTCAATGAAAATGATAATTTTGAAGTGGTTGGAGATGGAAAGAAAAAAAAGCAAAGCACAACATAAATGTAACCACATAAAGACTCTAATGAGAATGAAATAAATAAGTGATTTAGAATTCTAGTGAAAGATAAATTTTCACATGCAAATTTTTATAGGGGATCGATTTAATATTAAAAGGATAAATGAAATAAGTGATCAGTGACTTTATTTTTTTTTCCTATTGTTAATGGCTAATAAATAATAGACGATGATCACAAGACATTTATTTGGTATATTATTTATGACCTAATAGTGAAGATTAATAATTTTTAATAGAATTTTATAAAATGAATTTGATAGTAGTACTTCTGTAAATTTGAGGAAAAATTTGTACTTATTTCTACATTGTTCTATCTAAATTTAGGTGATGTTTGTGTATTTTATTCTAATAAATTTGATTAACTTAAAGAACTCAAATAATTTTTTTCCTTATTTGCAATGAATTAAATTGAATAAGGTAAAAAAATTAAAATAATTGATTTTAATTGAGTGGGCTAAATAATAGTGATCCTTTTGCATATTTGAAAAAAAAAGGTGTGGAACCGTTGCTAAAAAATGAAAAAATTAATCTAAATCTTTATTATTCATATATAAGTATCATGCAGATGAATACGGTCATGTGATAGAGTTAATCTTATATATATGGATCAAATTATGAATATGATAAGATGTACAAGTCCCTTAAGAGATATCAAATTTAAAGATTTTTGGTAGTATAAATAATGATATTAATCAATCAGGCACATAATTTCGGACCAAAAAATTTTAACTCACAGTAACATGTAGATTTTAATATTATTTTTTATTACAGTTTGATAAATTAATAGTTATAACATAATGGTTGAACAATTGTTGAAATTAATCTTTTAAATTATCAAATTAAGGGATTCTTGGGTACTTATGTATATCATACTCTTCATACTAAGAGTAAAATTGTGATGGTAATGCTTACAAGTAATTAAAAAAATGCTTGCTATTAGTGTTAAAATATAATGAGGCCAAATCAAGTTACCATTCTAACCTTTGCCCAACTCCAAAAAAATTACACTAGCTAATTAGATCTAATTCTGTAAATGAAATAAAAATATTATTTAGTAATATTAGAATTTGAATTACAAATAATAAAAATAAGTATTAAAATTTTAAAATTGATTAACTATTATTATAAATTAATTTTACATTAAAAACTATATTGATACTCATATTATCAGTAAAAATTATTAATTTTTTAATGACATGTTATTTCTTTATGTACTAATAATGTAGAATTTTTATGTCAGTAATAAATTAAATTTAAACTTTATTTAAAATATAAAATAAAATAAATAAAAAGAAAAGGAGATAGTGTATGAATTATAAAATAATAAGTATAAAAAATAAAATACATAGTTAAATATACAGTAGGAATAAACATTGAAGAAAAGTGCAATGAAGATAAAAAAAATTGTCAATTACAATGTTAATATTAAACTTGGAATATGACAATTTCCAATTTTTTACCGTACTTTTATTTGCTTTGATTAGATGTGTCTTTTATCCCGTTTAATTTTTGAATGGGTAAAGGTTAAAATAGAAATTTTAATATGCTCTCTCTATATTTGTCAATGACGGCAAGTATTTTATTGGTTACGTGTAAGTATTACCATCACATATCGTACCCTTAGCACCAGAGAGTATGATATACATAAGTACCCAAGAATTCCCTCATCAAATAAAAAGTCCTTCCAGTCGAGTTGGCAAATTTTTTGAAATTTCAAGTCTGACGGACCTTCACGAATCCTTGCACCAAGTGACGGACTCTTGCAATTTTCCCAAGCTTTGACACCAAACTTCACTTATCGGTGTTTTACTCCTTTCTTGCCATGTGCCCCAGCTTCCCAAACCCATTTCGTTTAATGATATTAATCAAGTACGCACATGATTTCTGTCAAAAAATTTGTAACTCATCGTAACATGTAGATTTTAATATTAATTTTTATTATAGTTGGATAAATTAACAATTTTTACATAATGGTTGAACGATTGTTGAAAATAACTTTTTAATTTGTCAAGAAAAAACTTTTATTACTACCATCAAATCAAGTATCCTGCCAGTCCCCAAAGTGAATGAGTTGGCAAATATTTCCAAATTTCATGTCCGACAGACCTTCACAAATCCTTGCACCAGGTAACGAACTTTTGCAATTTTCTCACCAAACTTTGCTTGCAAGAGTTCCACTCCTTTCTTGCCATGTGCTCCAAGTTTTCGAACCCATTTCCTTTAATATGATATGGTAGACAACACCGACATAACATTTTACCATAAGATATAATTTTAAATTTTTTTCAATAATCTAAATTTCTATACAATTCGGCTAATTAAAAATATTTTAAACACTTAACTTAATTGAAGTTGGAAATGATTTATAATTAATATTACTTATGATGAAAAAACATTCAAGAATCAAATCCATATTAAATATAAATAGAAATATGTAAAGATTGTGATCTAATATTAGAATTTTGTATATTTGTGAACATCTTAAAATATGTTTTAATATATCTCATCCTCCATAATCGTTGCCTTCGTCTCCATTCAAATTTACACTCGATTCACCCTATCCATTTTTATGTTTTAGCATTGTAATCAACCAAAAGCAATTACTTTATACATGTGTATCGCTGGCATTGATGTCTGAACACAATGAAAAGGGTTTTGCTTTTTTCAATTATAATAAAAAGCTATTATTTCATGGATTTTGTTGAAGGTGGGATTATTGTTTTACTTAAAGAATGAGGTTAGATGAGGCTTAAACCTAATGTGACAAATAATGAATGATGTAATTCATCTTACTTAACCAAATGTCAAATGAAATGTGATGTGCAATGATTCATTGAAGGATAATGTTGTTATGATTCTATGAGCGTTGCTTATGACATTGTAATTCATGTAACATTCACACGATAGTACATTAGTTCCTTAGCTTGTACCTATTAATTGATCTGATATGCTATATCCATGAATAGGAGCATCAATTAAAATACATACTAATCTTAATGTGATACATTATTATTATTATTATTAGCAATAACACTTGGCTAGAGACATTTTTATATTTTTATTGTTACTATATATATAAGGACCACTATTAAAAATATGCATCAATAGAGATTTTATTTTTTTACAAATTTTTTTTATCTACTTGATCACTTTTTTATGTGTTACTTCCTATATTTATAATCTGAACACCAATATCACCCAATAACATCAATATATCATAAGATATTTTATTAGAAATTCTTTAATGACTTAAATATTATTATTTAATGAAATTATTTTGATATATATTTTATTTTTTAACTCTTACATCCAATGTTCAAAATTTATTAATTCTAGTCTAAATCCATAATTATAGATTACATATAATAAATTAAATCATAATATTTTATAATTTTTATTGTATATTTAATATTAAAAATTAGATACTTGTGCGTATGGACGGTTCCACAAGTTACTTACTACATACACTTTATACAACACCTTCTTCAGATCAGAAAGCTTTCATATAACAAATGATGACGTCGTTTATTATAAGTTTCATTTTATTGCAAAAACAATTTAATATTTTTTAAATAAATTTAGAAGTAGTTAATTTTTAGATTATTATAAATAAAGACTTTAACACCTATTTACTTTTAATACTAAAAATAGAAACTGACTATGCAACGTATGAGTGCTTTTTATACCTTACATCGATGTCACCCTAAAGTATTAAAGCAATTATCTGGAAATTTTGAAAAGGATGGCTTACTATTAATAAAAACCAAACCAAATAAACATTGTTGAAAAGCAATAACTTAAAATAGTGGAAGTAAATTATTTACACACCAGAACATGCAAAAATCAAATAATGGAAAAATTAACAACAACATAAAATACTTAAAAATTAATTGTATGTTAATAAAAATATTTTCCAACCTCAGATAATCTCAATGATACCTAAAAAAATATGAATTATGCATATTCTAAATAGCTGAGACTCTTTATCAACAAAATAATGAAAATTTTACACTCCATCATGTATTTTTTAGGAATTTTTAAGGTTGAGTATTTATTTATTAGATGTGAAATAGCTTTCTTACTATTGAAGTTAATAATAAATATAATTTTTTGTAATTTAGCAATGCTAAAAGATTTATTCTCATTATGTACTTATACTATATTATTATAATATTTATCTAACCTAAGCTGTTAAAAAAATAATTTGTTTATATCATTTACATACGATTGGATTCAAAGATTTTTAGTTGTGAGAAGAATATGGACACGTAAATAAATTAAATATATAATTATTTGTTATGTTCAGATAAGATGGTTTTGAATAGAATAATGATTAGCACTGATTTTAATTGTGTATATTGTAATAATTATAATTGAGAATTCGAAAAAGGTAAACACAGAATAAGAAATTTTTAATCTTATAGGTTTAACTTAATAATGTAATAAATGATAGTTATGAAGAGTAGTAAAACTGTTAATTTAGGCATATACACAATCTATCAGTCGTAGTTGATCCTCCCAAGACAAAACCACTGATTGACCCTCCGAAACCCCTTTCCCTACATGAAATTGCTCGATCGCTAGGGCCATGCTCCCGTCGGCAGCAGCAAATTCTGAATGAGGCCACACGAATACTTTTGGGGTATTCTCCTATCGGGAAACCAGCTTTTGACACTGCCATATGGTTGGGCATCGGGCTTCACCAACAGAATGAAGCTCACCTTAATGTAGGGATTCGTCCATCAATCCTTATTTGGGCCTCATTTAGCCCAGGAGATGTAAACAGTTGGTCAGCGGTGTGAGGTGCATAAAAATGATAGGCCTGGGTGACATAGTCCAGAGTTGCCTGCGAGTGACAAAATAGCAGCCATGACAAGCCAAAGACAATATCACAAGTGTTCATGAATTCAATTACTCATCTAATTGTAGTAAAAAAAAACAAAATAGGTGCAGGGGCTAGATAGAAGAAGGAATTATACGTAACAAGCTATCCTCGCTTTTTCATATGCCTGTCTTAAAAGTGAGATATTTTTTTTTAAGTACATGTTAACAACAACGCCATGTCCAATTAATCCTTACTAACAAAACAAGATTTCAAAAAAAAAAAGGCTAAGATCCGAATTCAAAAGATAGGATAAGAATGACCATCTTTGAATTCTAAACCAACCATAGTAGGTACATAATCAATTTTTAGCCCTTCAGTGGAAAATGCCTTTGGATGTCTCAAGCGCATAGTCTGTAAACCAAACAAAAACTTCACTAAGATCATTTTACATGAAGCTAGAGGAAAGTAACTACACATATTCGATATTTTTGCAGACTTATCAGCTTTCTTAATGGTGAACACTCGGAGGAACACTATACACATAGTAGCATTTTTTCTAATTAAAAGGTGATGGAATTTTTTCCCAAAGTGTCATAGTCATTTTACTTTTCATTAGACAACTTAGCTCCCCATCATTTTCTTTGGGAATGCAGCCACTCCATAGTATCATTCTCATTTTGGTTTTCAGTAGACAAAACTACTGTCTAATGGTAAATAGAACACTTCCTCCCATAAATGAATATTTTGTTGAAGCCAGCTTATAAAAAAAACCCAAAAACATTAACATGTGTATACACACACATATGTATAGCTATTGAGTAACAGACAACACAGTGTGTAGAACAAAGGCTATGTGTGATTCTGCTTTATCGTACTGGCCGCATATTTATTTGGTGGTTTTATAACTCAGAGACAGATAAGTTTTCAGTATCTCTTACAAAGTAATAGGTAACAGACAACTGTATAATTAGCGGTGTCCACTTACATGAAACCTGCTATTGCATTATTCCTTATGCTGTGCAGATATTTCGTGGAGTTTTTGCCATTCTCCAGCCAAAAACAAACACCGACATGCACCAAAAGATAAAGAAAGAAAAGAAAAACAAGAAAACCTATAATAAATATCCACTAATATGTATATTTTAAAATATATGCATGTATCCAAGGGAAACCATTTTAAAGTTGTGATACTCAACAAGACACGGTTAAATCCAAAACAAGTAAGGAAGGTGTTAATATACATGGTGCTTGGAAACTGTACAAAATCTACATATTAATATTACCTAATTATATTTATAAAAAATACATAATTATAATGAAATAATTTTAATATAATAATTTCAGATGTTATTCCAAACTCTTGAAATCGTGTAATAGAAATGAATAACAAAGTTTCAAAATGGTCATAATAGTCCCAAAAGTTATCATAAAGTTAAGATGTATACCTGGAGAAAAGGGTTCCACAATCACATCTTTATTCTCTATTTCTGCAAGTATTAGAGGGAGCCTTATCTGTCTAATTGAAGTGTGTAGATATTTGAGCCCTTTTCACAATTCCACTTCTTCTCTCCATGTTTTCTGCAGTAGTGCTTCTCAATCCCTGTGACATCACCCAAAGCCCTTGTAGGATTGTCATGTACGCATGACAGCTCAGGGTAGACGTAGGCTCTCCTTTTGACCTCCTTCTCATTTCTTTGTTTCAGCTTCCATGGCAGGTTATGGCCTCTCCTACGAAGCTGGAGGTTCTGAACTCCCAGAAAATCTTATTGCAGATCTCGCACAGAAATCTATTTATGGCCAAAACGATCTTTCGGGATAATGCAATCACTCCTGCATTTGGGTCTCGAACACCATCAAACGCTTCATAAAATTAGCAAAAACTAATATTTAAGACTACACATCTGGGTTTGTATTGGTTTAATTATCAAGAGAGTTTTAATGTCAGATTGAGTCTAAAAATGCTTTAAATTGATTTATTTGCACAAGAAATTGATTTGACTCGCCCGTTAACAAATATATCAGTTTAGTATATATTTGCATCTACCTGCGGTGCACTGGCAGGGCCTCTGATGAATGTGGGATTAAACAATGTCAATTGTCAGCAAAATTGAACTCGCTTTAAAACTTCACTAATAAAATTTGTGTTTTTCAAATCTTGTTGTTCAAGAAAGTGCTGTGCTGTTGCACAGAAGAATTCAAAATGCGCAGGACGTCGAAATAAGAATACTAAGCTAGACACAAAATGGAGACAACATCTCAGAATCAATATAGGATTGCCCTTAAAAATGAAAAAAATAGCTCTTCAACATGTATGTTCAAACCAACAAGGAACCTTTCCCCCCTTTACCAAATAGGAAATAGATTCTTCTACATACGTGTCTGGACCCAAAAAATTTGCCATTTCTACTCAGGAGGCGATCTTTCGCAAACCTACATAAGGGCAATATTGAAGCAAATGTGATATACAGGGATCAGATTTAGAACAAGAAAATATCTATTTCGAAGTCAGAAAGGTTTTCCTGCTTAAAAACATACTACTATAATACATAAGCAGTCATGATAAACCGGTTGAAGGTGCATTGACTGGATCATGAATTTTCATACAGATCGAGCTTCCACTAAACAAAACCCCCGCAACTTTGAACTTCATTTCACATAATGCATCCATAGAGAGCACAAACATGGCAAAAAAAATCTCAGAATGAAAAGAGGTTTGATAAAAAAAATAGGGCTGCTATAGATTTATGCGTGAACCAAAGGAACGCTCTCCACCTTTAAGAAATAGAAGACAAATGGAATGAACTAGTCTATGTGGCTCGCACAAAATTATTTTCACGTACACGTATAAAACTAAAAATATTGTCATATTGATCAAATGTTGCAAAGTCAAAATTGAGACCTTTATGCTGGACATACTTTAAGCTTAAATAAATGGTTCCTTACACAGGAAATGAAGAGAGATATTACATACTGTAATTTTGCTTGGTTTGGAGTTGATTGGCTTCATCAGCTGCCATAGCCTTTGGAGCATCTGCCATGGAAGGGGAAGAGATCAGCTTTCAGGTTAAAGAGACAATTGCTAAATCGCGGCGCCTCGCAAAACAATACCAAAACGGGGGATTTCTCGGAAGAACAAGTAGGGAGGCCATTCAAGGGTTTTCAGCAGCAATGCTTTCTTCTGATTTTCATTGGCCGAGACTACCTTCAAGCTTTCCAAATCATTAGCGGATAGGGATGCCAACTGTAAAACCAACTTATGCCACATAGCAGCTCACGTGTCCACGCCTACCTATTCAGCAACAATCGGGGCAATTTTTATAATATCACCTAAATTACTTTGCATGCAACAGCTACCATGTGGACAAATTAAAAGCTGCCACCTGTCCAAGGTTTCAAACCCAGGATTCTCTTAAATACACCATAGAATCCTCCCTGACAATATGATTTGAGCTTCCAATTTCCGATGACACTTAGACTATGTCAGACTGTTAGTATGGGCTTTGTTTTATTGGGCTTTTTCATGATCGGTATCTTTGCCCCAGTAATTTTCTTTCAAAGAGATAAGTTCCCACATCCAACTCCGACTTTGTATCTATTATATTAACATTGTAACTATGGGAGTGATATGGAATATTACTTCAATTTGAAGGTCAGGAATACAAGAGAATATCAATTTATAATTAATGAAAAGGATGCAAAACTCTGGAACTATTAGGGTTATAATGAAGGAATTTTTGAGACAATTGACATTTTGGTAGGATTATAATAATATGTTCATTCTTTGACCAATAATTAACTGCCAATTTTTTAATTATTAATATAAATGATATCTTATTCTTTCATTAATATATATATATATATATATATATATATATATATATATATATATATATATATATATATATTTTCTATGAAAGATACTTTTCACAAAACAAATAAAATCTTTGGAGTCATTTTTCTCCCTTTGGCAGTTGGGATTTTGGAAGAAGTGACCCATTAGATATTGCTTCGTTAATATACATATATAAATGATATGTTTTTATGAAAAATATTTTTTGACAAAATAACTAAAATCATTGGAGTCATTTTTCTCCCTTGCGGCGGTTGGGATTTTGGGAGAAGAGACCCATTAGGTATTCATCCATTTTAGAGCATGGATTCATCATCCAATTCAACTATTATAATAAGTTTCATAGTTGATTCACAAATTGTTCATGTTGCGTAACATGATTTATTAATAAATTTATTTGTGTAAAATTTCATCAGTTGAGTATGCATGCATGTGACGGTATTTATACCCACGCAAGGAAGCTTCCATGCTTTCCTGCACTTAGTTCAGCCAACCAACAACTTAACTCCCAACTCCTCGATTGAGACTAAGAAGAGAAACTCACATCAAGTGCATTTATATGTTATATACATTGAATCAATCATATAAAAGGATTAATGAATTAATATATAATAAAAAAAATAATCTATTTCTCTTCTTAGAGGACTGGGCGCACCCGACATAATTGAATGCAGCTAAATCTCTCTCCACTAGTTATCATTGCTGCTACATAGACATAACTTCTCTGTTTCTTCCCTATTTCGACAAACTATTGCGGTGGGAGCCTAACCTGAAAATTCCATTCCTTATTCGAATATGCGCAACGTGCCGGGAAAAATGGCAAACCAGTAAGAGAAGGTGAAGTGACAAATTTCTGCCGACTTGAACTGACCCATGAGAACCGACATCCCCATATGCAAAATGTCAAAACGATTATTTCTAGGCCATGTGCCTTGTGTTTCATCTTCTCCTCATTCTTTTTTTGGGCACAAAATCATTGTGTTTGCATGGGCTTCACTTATATTATGAATTAAAAATGATACCCCCATGATATTTTTAGGATTTTAAAATATGTAATGATGTGATAAATTTTAAAATTATTAAATTAAAATTATTCGATTATAATTATTTATTTATTAATAAATATAATTAAATAATTTTTATTTAATGATTTCTTAAATTGTTATATCATTTTACATTTTAAAATTGTTAAAGTATTATAAAATCCACTGCTAAATATAGGTTCCAGCATGGCTTGTTTGGCTAAGGATAAAGAACAAAGACCATGCATGCACAAAGGCGCGAGGATTGAAAACGAAAGTCAAGCAATGGGGTTATCTTGTCCCTCCCGATGCTCTCACCCTCGTGTACGGATTTTAGTTGCCGACACGCATGGTTACCAAACATGGGAGAATGGGAGATAACTCTAATATTGAGTAGGGTTATTTGTACAGATTTTTAGGTGAGCTGGGAAAGAACGTGTCGATGTATTATCCTGCAATTATATATGTGTTGTATATTTAGCTTCTTAAAAAAAATTAGATTAGTTTTCAAATGAAAATTCAAAGTAAGATATCACTTAATATAATTTAAAAATCATTGAAAATGTCATTAGAAATTTATAATACCTGAATACTTATAATTTATATATAGACTATAGATTTTTATCATTTTTTTCTTTTGAATTAGAATAATTATATTTCACATTTTTTTTTATAAAAGTTACAATTTTATATAAACTTCACATATAATAAACATGAGAAAGTTATAAAACATAATGATATTTATTTTTCAAATTTGTGTATAACGACTATTATGAAAGTCATACTTCTTATGTATACGTGGCCGCAAAAATTTTCTTCTAGTTCCATGCGTGGGGTAATTGACTTTCATGTTAGAATTTTTAATTTTTAAGATTTCATATATGATAATTAGAATATCGTAAATATAAAATATATATTTATTTACTTGATAGATTTGCAACCATTATTGAATTCAACGAAAGCTAATAAATTTTTCTTAACTAATTTTTTCATTGTGCTCTTCTCCTTAGTGGCGGTTGTAAAATAATGGACTAAACATATTTTAATATATAATTGAATTAATATTAATTCAATGTCATTAATATAATAATAATACCTAGACTTTGTGTTATATTAAAACTCTAAAGTGTGTGCATATACCCTATTCTAGATTAATTGTGATGGGCTAATTAATCCTAGTTGGGTTAGGTTAGGATCCCTATCCACCTCCTTATAAGGTGAGCTGCAGTCTCCCATCAAATTGCAGTTTGTAATTTCAAATATTCTCTCTGAGACTCACCTGAGGAAGAGTGGACAGTGATCCAACCAATTCTACAATCAGACATCATGGATGCAGCAGGAGGGTCAGGTAATTCGAAAACTCTTTATTTTATTTGTACAATTATTGTACTCCTCTGTATGAATTTGTGGTTGTATGAATATTAAATTATTTTATGAATCCTAAAAATTTTCTAACAATTGGTATCAGAGCCAAAAATCCATATTGATGAGTCAAATTGTATAAATCATATTTTGATATTTTATTATATCTAATATGAATTCCTTATATGCTTCGGCCATAATACATCAAAATAAAATTATGGCAATATTACTTTAGATTTATTGTTTCTTATTTATTTTAATTAGTATGTATGTTGATTTGAATTGAGATTAAATTTTAATAATTTTTTCCGAATTTGTTTCAGAGATATGAAACGTGATAAACTTCTGAAACATTGTTGAATATTTTTAGCGTGAATTCTGGAAAATCTAAGATAATAGAAATATTAGAAACAACTTAGTAAATAAAAACCCTCTCACCGGAAGAGTTCTAGATGCTCAACAACTTAATATAGTACATCAACAGAATATAATTTCTCATGGGTGGGTTTCGAACCCCAGTTATGAAAACGATGAAAGACGCATCAAGCCACTTGGACGAAATTCTTTCTCTTTTTCCGTATTAGCATTGAAATTGTGCCTAGAAAACATATCCTTGGGCAAATATAAAATGCGTCTTAATTATATGATCTGGTTGTCCATGAGCAATAGCCGCCCAATTCTTGATTAACTCACTGGGGATAGGATTCCAAATGACGTCGTTAAGACAACATATTTTTCATTATTTTATTTATTTATTTTTAATATTAATTTGATTGAATTTTGACATGAAATTTTTATTGTGTAATCTTTGTATAATTGTCTACTATGTAAATTTTTTTTGGATGATAAAATATATACTGTATGCATATTTTCTCAATTTTTTTCATTAATATGCAATTATTTTTAAATTTATACAAAGATTATAATTGCTCATATTATGCCTTTTAAATTTTATGTAATTAAACTCACCTATCGTGGGTTAATTGCATAAAATTCTTGTAATGTTTTATTTGATATATATATTATGTAATATTATTGATTAAATTATTGTTATGATGATTTAATTTTGGAACAATTAAAATTAGAAGAGTACTATATTAATGGAAATTATACCCTATCGGTATAATTCTATTAATATAGTTTGTAGGTGATAATATGAGTGTTAGAATTATATGTTAATTTTCTAAAATTTTAAATACCCTATCGGTGTTAGGTTTTAGAATTTTAGCATATAGTTCTTATATTATGTTATAATACTTATACCCCATCGGTACTAAGTATCATAGCATTATACTGTAAATAGTTGCATAATTTGAGAGAAAAATTTTAAGCATGATTATTGTTCAAACATGCAATGTTGTTCATTTATGATTAATTTCATAAATTTTAATAATTTTCCTCAGCTTCTGTTCCTATGCAATTGACTTCTGTGAAAACTTTAAATAGGACTAATCATGAGGATGGGGTGGAATCCTTGAAACTGTATCTGGCAGTCTCTAACCTTGATCTAGCTTTACGTGAAGAGGAACCAGAGATTAATGAGGAGTCAACTCCTGCTCAAAGAGCTCATTATGAAAAATGGACTCATTCCAATAGAGTTTGTTTGATGGTGATAAAGTACAGTATGGATAAGACTATTAGGCAAAGTATTCATGATAGTCAGAAGGCAAAAATGTTCCTGAATTCAGTGGCTGAAAAATATGTTAAGTTTGATAAAGCTGAAAAAGGACATTTTCTGTCCTTATTAGAGAAGACTGTGTATGATGGAGTGAGTGGTGTTCGGGAGCATATAATGAAATTAGTGCATTATTACAGTCGATTGAAGAGCATGAATGTTGATATGGGAGATAGTTATTTGATTTGGCGAGCCCTGGAGTCGCTTCCTCCTCAATTTGATGTGTTAAAAACATCTTACAACACTTAGAAGGGAGAATGGACTATTAATGAAATGATTTCTATAGTGACTCAAGCAGAAGAGGATATGAAGAAGACAAAGATGCAAATGGCAAACTTCGTCTCTCATGGTTCGAGTTCTGGACAAGTAAATGAGCCCTTCTAGAAGGATAATAAGGGGAAATCCCATCATGAAAGGAAGAAGAATGATATGAGGGAGCAACATCATAAACCTAAGAAAGCCATGTTCAAAGAAAATTGTAAATTCTACAAGAAGTATGGGCACAAAAGGGTAGATTACTTCAAATTTAAGAAGTGGCTTGAAAAGAAGAAGAAAAGTAACCTTTTAGCTTTAGTTTGTTTTGAATCTAATAGTGTTGAAATTCCTTTTAACACTTGGTGGCTGGATACTGGTGCTACTATCCATGTCACTAATTGCTTGCAGGCGCTGAGAAATCTGAGGAGGCCAAGTGAGGGTGAAACAGCTTTGAGATTAGGAAATGGAGACAAAGTACAAGTTCAACACATAGGGGTTGTTTCTTTACATCTGTCTACTAGTCATATTTTAGAATTGAAAAACGTTATTTTCGTACCTTCCATGAAAAGGAATTTAATTTCTATTACTTGTTTAGACCAAGATGGATATTCATGTTTATTTGAAAATAATAATTTTAAAATATATTACGACTCCTATGTTATTGGAACTAGTACTTTGAATAGTGGCTTATATAAAATTGATTTAGATAATACTTTTGAAAATTTCATTAACTCAGTTGTTGGAAATAAAAGACCAAGATTAAATGAAACTTCTTCAATACTTTGGCATAGAAGATTAAGCCACATCTCCAAAGAAAGAATGGAACGATTGATAAAAGAAGGAGTTTTACCTAATCTTGACTTCTCAGATTTCAGCGTTTGTATAAATTGCATTAAAGGAAAATTAACAGCTAGAGCTAGAAAAAGGGAAGAGGACCAGGAAAGAGAATATTTTGGAGTTAATCCATACTGATGTATGTGGACCCATCTCAACCAGTGCAATGGGAGGCTTCAAGTATTTTATCATCTTTACTGATGATTATTCAAGATTTGGATGGGTAGAACTTCTTTCTGAAAAGTCTGAAGCATTAGAAGTCTTCAAAAGGTTCAAGGTTGCAATTGAATTGAAACTGGGAAAGAAAATAAAATGTGTACACTCAGACAGAGGTGGTGAATTTTATGGCAAATATGATGAAACTAGAAGAAACCCTGGTCCTTTTGCAAAATATTTGCAAGAGTGTGGAATAGAAGCTAGTTATAATATACCTGGCACACCAAAGCAGAATGGAATCGCAGAGCGGAGGAATAGAACACTCATGGAGATGGTACAATGCATGATGACTCATTCCACTTTACTAGAATTTTTATGGGGTGATGCCTTGAGAACAGTTGCGTATGTGTTGAATCAAGTTCTAAGCAAATCTGTACCAAAGACCCCATATGAGCTAATATATGGTAAGAAACCTAGCCTGAAACATTTTCATGTTTGGGGATGCAAAGCTGAAGTTAGACCTTATAACCCACATACTAAGAAGCTTGAAGCAAGAACAATTAGTGGGTATTTCATTGGCTATTGTATTAGTTCAAGAGGAAGTAGGTTTTATTGCCCATCTCATTCATTGAGAGTTGTTGAATCTGATCGTGCTGTTTACTTCGAGGATGAATTGGACAGTAGGAGAAAATCACTTCAGATCTCCCTAGGATAAGAACATAGCAATGTTTCCCAAATACCTGATAAACATAGTGTTGTTCCTCTGATAGTGCAGTCTGAAGAATCATCTCACATAGAACCACAAATTGATTCGGTCCAACCCATAATTGAACCGATCCAATTAGTGAATGAACTAAATGAAGAAATTGAGGAAATTCCCCTGAGAAGATCACAAAGAACTCGACGTCAAGCGATTTCAAATGATTACGTTGTTTATTTGCAAGAACATGAGTTTGATGTAAATGACGATTCTGATCCTATTAACTTTTCAGAAACTATTTCAAGTTCTAATTCCTCAGAATGGATTCATGCCATGGAGGATGAAATAAATTCAATGTACAAGAATAATGTATGGGATTTGGTGGAACTACCTGAAGGATGTAAACCAGTTGGATGCAAGTGAATTTTTAAAACCAAACGGACTGCTAAAGGTGAAGTTGAAAGATATAAAGCTAGATTAGTAACTAAAGGTTACACACAGAAGGAAGGAATTGATTATAAGGAGACCTTCTAACCAGTCTCGACCAAAGACTAATTTCGAGTTATAATGGCTTTGGTAGCTCATTTTGATCTCGAGCTACATCAAATGGATGTGAAGATTGCCTTCCTTAATGGTGACTTGTCAGAGACAGTTTATATGAAACAACCAGATAGTTTCCAAGAGAATAGAAAAGAGCACTTAGTGTGTAAGTTGAATAAGTCAATATATGGCCTGAAACAAGCATCCAAGCAATGGTATCTCAAATTTCATGAGATTGTATCCTCTCTTAGTTTTAAGGAGAATGCAGTGGATTAGTGCATCTATTATATGATAAGCGCGGGAAATTTTATGATCCTAGTGTTATATGTTGACGACATTCTCCTTGCGAGTAATGATATAAATTTTTTGAACGAGACAAAATTAGCACTGTCACAGAATTTTGATATGAAGGATCTTGGAAATGCGTCTTTTGTACTTGGCATAGAGATCCATCGTGATAGATCCCGGGGTTTGCTTGGTTTGTCTCAAAGTGCATATATAGACAAAGTGCTTAAGAGATTTAACAGGGCTTCATGCTCGCATAGTGCTACGCCTATTCAAAAGGGTGAAGTATTTTCCAAAGCCCAGTGTCCTCAAAATGATGATGAGAAATCTAAAATGAGTATAGTCCCATATGCTTCCGCTATTGGTAGCCTGATGTATGCCCAGGTATGTACACGCCCAGATATTGCTTTTGCAATTGGTGTGCTTGGGAGGTACCTAAGTAATCCTGGTCAAAGACATTGGATAGCAGCCAAGAAAGTCATGAGGTACCTACAGGGTACAAAGAATTATATGTTGACCTATAGAAGATCCAGTGATCTGATTTGTACAGGCTATTCAGACTCTGACTTTGCTGGCTGTCCAGATGATAAGAAATCAACATCTGGATATATCTTTATGCTTGGAGAAGGAGCTGTATCGTGGAAAAGTGTCAAATAATCTTTAACAGCAACCTCCACTATGGAAGCAGAGTATGTCGCTTGTTATGAAGCCACTCGAGAAGCTATATGGTTAAGGAATTTTATCTCTGAATTCTGCTTGGTTGAAAGCATTTTGAAACCCTTAACCATTTATTGCGACAATACTGTTGTTGTTAGTTTCTCCTAAAACAATAAAAGCTCTACTCGTACAAAGCACTTTGATGTGAAATTTCAATTTGTGAGAGAGAAGATACGCGAGCATCTTACTCATATTGAGCATATTTCGACAGATTGTATGCTTGCAGACCTATTAACTAAAGGCCTAGCCGTAGGAATATTTAAAAGACATGTATTGAATATGGGCCTTATTGATTCTTTTGATGTTTTGGGTTAGTGGGAGTATTTATAAAACTGAAATTATGTTAATCTCGAGATTTTATAATATTGCCATAAAGTGCACTTATTTGAATTATGGCAGTATAAGGAGACATTTAGACCCTGTTTCAAACTATTATAAAGTATCTTGGGCGGATGCATGGATCATTTTGTATATTTCGATTATGCACACATTTTATATTATTTGGTCTTTTGGAATAGGTATTTCGTATATGTATATCTTTTAAACCCTATCGGATGATCAGGTATGCATTTAATGAAATCTCATATTTGACCTATGGTTGTAATGGTATGAATTGTATTAATGACATTGTTTAAAAGTGGCCACATATTGTAATTTAAATTATACATTAAAATGTGTTTGTCCAAGTGGGAGATTGTAAAATAATGGACTAAACATATTTTAATATATAATTGAATTAATATTAATTCAATGTCATTAATATAATAATAATGCCTAGACTTTGTGTTATATTAAAACTCTAAAGTGTGTGCATATACCCTATTCTAGATTAATTGTGATGGGCTAATTAATCCTAGTTGGGTTAGGGTTAGGATCCCTATCCACCTCCTTACAAGGTGAGCTGTAATCTTCCATCAAATTGCAGTTTGTAATTTTAAATATTCTCTCTAAGACTCACCTGAGGAAGAGTGGGCAGTGATCCAACCAATTCTACAATCAGACATCATGGATGCAGTAGGAGGGTCAGGTAATTCGAAAACTCTTTATTTTATTTATGCAATTATTGTACTCCTCTTTATGGATTTATGGTTGTATGAATATTAAATTATTTTATGAATCCTAAAAATTTTCTAACAGTGATTTTTAATAGGTAGAAATTGTGTATGTGAGAAGTGAAGAAGGGACTCAGTCATAATCTTTATTTATAAAACCTTAATAATCTTCCTTATAAAATGTTTACTGACCCTTTGATTTATATAATTGCCAAACTACACTAACTTATGTAAATGTGATAAACTCATATCTTTAATATTAAAATTTTTAAATAAGCTTCATGCATGTCTTACAATTGAGCTAAATTTTAATCAGTTAGTTTTATTAAATTCAAAAATTATCAATTAATAGTAGCTTACTTTATGAAAAATATCAATATTCTCCTACTTGAGCAATATTAATTAGGTTTTATATAAGTTTTAACAAAATGCATTTTAAAAACAAGACTCCAGACTAATTAAAGAAAAACTTTTATGTGGCTACAATTAAAAATAATTTGGCACTTTGAGACAACATCACAATAATCCTATCTAATATAACCAACTAATATTGAATCATAGCAACCTTTATGCTTTTATTGACATAAGACCAATCCATAGTTATAAGTGTTAGTAACTTTATTGACAATAGGTTTTAGTATGACTGTACAATAAAAATAGTACAAAATGTGATCAAATGTGCTATTTTCATTATTGGTCCTCCATGATTTCTTTAAATTTGATGAGAAATCCATATGTTGTATGTAGGTTTCTTCTATATTCTTAAGATTATTCAATAATGTCATTTTATGAGACATGTTTTCTTGATGTCAAAGTCATACTTAAGACAAACACTAATCTTAAGAAACAAAATTTTAATACATATAAGTATATGTACAAGTAAAAGTATATAATAGTCTAAAATATCTACTTTACAATGATTATCAATGAAATTAAATATCTCATAGAAAAAAGGGTCTAACATAATAAATTATAATATGAGAGTATCAAATATAGAAAATATGCTCCCACTAATTAAATACATCAAAAGACCTTAAAATACCCATGCTTTCAACATGTTTACTAAAGAGTACGAGTCTTAGTCTTCTAGTTAAAGTCTTAGTCTTCTAGTTAAAGGATCAATAATCATGTTATTTGTATCAATATATTTTATAGTAATGTCACCATTTTTCATAAAATATCTGATCTTAAGATACTTTATTTTCAAATGCTTAAACCTATAAATAGTTTTGTTGTTTTTAAAAAAGCAACATAGCAAATTTGTTATCACAATAAATCCTTAATGGATTAGAGATGGAATCAATAATGCGAAGACCAAAAATAAGATTCTTTAGCTAAATAGCTTACGTAGTTGCTCCATAATATGTAACAAACTCAGCCTATATAATGGAAGCAGCCAAGAGTTCTTGTTTCATACTTTTCCAAGATACAGCTCTTCCAACTAACAAAAAAATGTATCTTGAGGTGGATTTTATATCATCTTGACGGCCAGTAAAGTCAGAATTTATATATCTAACAAAATCAAGGTTGTCAATTTTTCTATAAACTAACATATAATCTTTCATCTTTTATAAGTATCTTAAAACTTTTTTAACAACAATCCAATGATCCATACTAGGGTTAGAAAGGTACCTACTAGGCACTCTTATTACAAATGCAATGTATGGCCTAGTGCAAACTTGTGCATGCATAAAACTCCCCACTGCACTAGAATAATGTATGTTTTTCATTTATTCTCTTTCTAAATTATTCTTGGAACATTGATTAAGGTTAAATTTATCACCTTTTATAATTGGTGCATTTCTACCTTTACAATTTTGCATGTTAAATCTAGTAAGTATATGATTAATGTAAGATCTTTGCGAAAGTCCTAACAAACCTCTAGATTGATCTGTATGAAACTCTATCCTAAGAATAAATGAAGCATTTCCAAGATCTTTCATGTCAAAAATCTTGGACAATGATCGTTTAGTCTCATGTAGCAATCTATTATCATTACTAGCTAATAGAATATCATCCATATAAAGGACAAGAAAAATGTACTTATTCCCACTAATCTTAAGGTATATGTACTGATCAACTATATTTTTTTCAAAGCCCATGGAAGTGATCACCTCATCAAATTTAAAATACCATTACTTGGAAGCTTTTTTAAGCCCATAAATGAACTTTTTAAGTCAACACACTAAGTGTTCTTTTCTAGGTTCTTGAAAAGGAAGGAAATTAATAATATTTTTCTAATTTTAGAAGAGGTTTTACGTAGCCAAATCCCAAATCATCACATTAAAATATAAAAATAAAGGTAAATAAATATGCATCATTTTATATATAACTCTTACTTTTCTTTAAATGATTGCCTTTACTTTAAAATTTTCAAATTTAGTACTTATAGTTATTTTTTTTAAAATTAATTAAATCCATATTTTCAAATTTTCATTTATTATTTAATTTACAGATATGATATTTAATTTTTCATGTTGGCATTTCGTGTCAATGTTTATTATTTTACTTGAATTGTTGAATGACTACAAACCTTAACTAGAAATCTTATATTTATATTAGAAGTCTTTGATAACAAATAAAACTCTAGTGTTTGGGGAAATGAAGAATTGATAAATACTAAAATGGTTTCTTTTCTAAAATAGATAAGTTTCTATTCTATTTGCATAATTCTACACTTCCTTTCAAATCGAAGGATCACGATACATCTCGCAGTAGAATCTGTGGGAGATAAGTGGTTTCATACTTCTTTGAAAATGTTGGTGAGTATGAATAAAAAGAAAATGAAGTTGCCACAAATTATTTTTTTATAATGTGATTGAAACACTAAAAATGATCTGCATTTACAAAGTACAAATTCAGGAGTTAGTTACATATAGGAAAGTCATTAGTACTCTACAATGTTCATTTAAAAAAATAGTTATCAATTTATTCTAATTTTATTTTTTAAATTGAATTATGATGGTTTTTATTATAATATATGTTGTGATTTTAATTTTAATTAATTTATTAATTTGGTTACCCAAATTTACCTAACTTCATGATAGGATTTTGATGAAATAAAGTATCTTAATAATGTAAAATGCCATCATGATTGTACCTATAATTGAATTACTTAACTTTGAAATATTACAAGCACAAATTTATTATTTTTGAAAAAAATTCATTTTTATCATTATAAAAAGATTTTCATTTTATCATTCTAGAAAAAATTTATTTTATTATTTTTGAAATATTTTCAATAAAATAATTGTAATATAACAATTAAAGTAAAGAAAAATAGTTTTAAGTAATATTATTCATTTATTTATTTAAAAAGTATCACATCAATAATTTTTATCATGACAAAATTTGAAATAAAAAATTTTAAAAAATTAAAATTATAATTCTAATATTATTCTATAATTTTAAAACATTAAATTTGTCTAACTTTATGTCCAAATTTAAATACAAAATTGCTTAAGAAAATTAAAATTAAAAATTTAATATTATTTTATTTTTTAAAATATTAAATTTATCTGACTTCATGATTAAATTTAAATAAAGAATTTTTTAAAAAAATTAATTAATTTTAAAATTATTCCATCATCACAAAATCTAAATCATAAAAGTTTTATAAAAGGCATGTATCAATAAAATTGTTTAAAATGGAAATTTTAGTGATAATAAATTTATATTAACAAAAGTATATTTTTTGATGAATTTAATTGACATTAGAGAATATTTAATTAAGGAAAGTCAAACCCATAATATTATATTTGTGATTTAGAATAATAAAATAAAAAAATAAAAAATATTAATAAAATAAAAAAAGTTAGATGGTTAGGATGGTACCTTAGGTCAGGTGAGGTCAGGTCCATCCTATCCCATCATTTTTTAAAATTTTTTAATTTCTTTTTTTATCATAATATTTTGTAAAAAGAAACAAGGATAAAAATAAAAAAAGTTAATTGAAAAGTTCACATAGATGGAATGGTACTTGTCACAGATTCATTCCATCCATGTCTTATATTTTTTTTGAAAAAAATCTCTTTTTCTTTTATATTCTTAATATAATTTGTTATATATATATTGTTTAATAAAAGTATAATGTAAATTATAAATATATATATAAATTCAGAAAAATAAAATAAATTAAAATACCTTATATACAAAGATGATAAATGTAAAATAATTTTATGTGCATTAATAATGATATTTTTTAATTTAATTGACTCACTTGATTTAGTTTTAAAATAACTCTCACTTTAAGAATGTTGAAATAACTTGAACTTCTAAACTATTTTAATTTATTATGTTATAGGAATTGCATAAAATAATATTTTAGCATTAAATATCAAATAAAATATCTAAAAAATAAATTAAAAAAATTAAAGCAACAAGAAATAGACAAAAAAAGTTAAAATAAAAGGGGGGATAAGATAGATATAGCAATGCCTTCCTTTCCTTTCTTATCCAATCTTATTATTATTTTTTAAAAGTCCTCATTTTCTCTTTTTTCTCCACTTTCTCTTTTTTTATTTAATTTTTCTTTTTCTTTTTCTTCTTCTTCCTCATTTGTAAGTTCAACTTGCTTTTTCATTTTCTTTTTGATTTTGGCACCTCTTTTTGATTTTAAAAAAATACATTTCCTTCTTCTTCTTTTTCTTTTAAAATTTTTCAATCTTCCTTTTTTTTGTAAATTTTTTAATTCTTCTTTTTAGTTCCCCCTCTCTGTCTTCATAAACAAATTTACCTTAACTTTTATAATTAAAGCCTCAGTAATTTCATTTGTATTTAGCCTGTATTTGATTTATATTTTACTTAAACACTATCGGTAGGCCAAAAATTCAACAAAACCTTATTATTTTTCAACATTAGCTACCAATGTAAGAAATTTTCTTTCTTTGAACAATTTAAAATTATTTTATCTCATTGTAAGCATGGAGATAGATTGATAATGAGCTCGTAATTAATGGAGTTTATTGAATGAGATGCAACCAATTAGTATAAGGGAGGTGCAATATAGAAGAGATAAAAAAATGTCGAGAGTTCCTCATTTACTATTCTTATCCTACAAAATTCTTTTATTTTAAAATTTTTTTAATGTACTTTATTTTTTAATATTTATTTTATTTATATTTTTTTAGACAAAATTAGGTGTTAACAACTGCCCACTTTGCTTATCCTTTTAGAATTAGGAGATGAGTAAAGGCATTGATACATAGTTATATTTAAAACTACACCAGTTTAGTACAATAAATAAAAGTAGGTATGAAACCACAATGCCAATTACAACCACTTGGGGGTTATGTCTAGCAGCTACAATAATGGCTAACAATAATAATAGTGTGACTACAATTGTCACAATAATTAATGCTGCCTGATCATTCTATTTAGGATTCTATCTAACAACTACTTTTTCACGGTAATAGCCAAAATAGTAACAACATGATTATAATTGACATAATAATCAATACCACCTGATCATTCACAAGATGAGGATTTATAATCCATCCTTGAAAAAAAATGGCAAAGCATCCTCTGTTAATCCAATTTTAACCATGGCTATTAATAGAGCATCCTTTGTTAATCCAATTTTAACCTAGCAGTTACAATAATGGGTAATAACAATAGTAATATGATTACAATTGTCATAATAATTAACACTACTTGATCATTCTATTTGGGGTTCTATCTAACAGCTACTTTTTCATGGTAATGGCCAATAATAACAACAACATGATCATAATTAATATAGTAATCAATACCACCTGATCATTCACAAGATGAGAATTTATAATCCATCTTTGAAAAAAAATGGCAGAGTATCCTCTGTTAATCCAATCTTAACCATGGGTAACCATCATGCTGCCATGGATCACAAATCATTGCATATGTTAGAATTATAGCATAAAGTATGACAATTAAGATATATAATTTCCACATCATAGTATCCCTTTTTTAAATTTTTACAAGATTGGTGAGCCTTTAGAGTATTGTAATGTCTTTATTGGCATAGTGGTGCTTTAAATTAAGAAAAAGATGAAGACGGTTGGCAAGAAATCAAAGAGACAAAAAAATTAGGTGATAAAAGCTAATAGAAGTAAGGGAATGATGATGGGAAAATAAAAAAGAAATTGACGATAGGCAAAGAAACTAGATGATAAAGGCTAATAGAAAGTAATGGAATGGTGATAAGGAGGTTGAATTGAAAGAGATGGAGAGAGATCGAATGATGAAGGAAATAAAAAAGCTCGAAATTGAGTGAGGATGAAGGAATAATGAAATAAAAGTCAATGAGAAAAAAAGACAATGCCAAGAAAGATAAAAGAAGGATAAGATAAGAAGGAAATTGAAAAGATAAAGGAATAGGATAAGATAAGAAGGAAGGAATCGGGAAAAAAAGACAATGCCAAGAAAGAATGAATTTTTTTTTGTATAGGGACTATGGTATAAGGCAAAAATTAAAGGAAGGGCAAGTCTGGTTCGACCTTATTAATATTAGGTTAGGAAGGATCAACCTGCTTCATAGATCTAGCTTGAATTATCTCGGCTTAAAAATAAGTTAAATTAACTAATTTTGATGTAATAATTAAAATGAGATAAGTTTGATCCAAATTAATTGGATTCAAAAGAAATGACTTAGATTGACATGGGTTTAATCCAGCTTGACTGGATTCAATTTAATAATGAGATGAGCTAAATTGACAAAACTTAATCTAGCTTGACTAGATTGATATAAGCTCGACTTAATTTAATTGAGTTCGATTTAACAATGAAAAGTAAAATAATTTAGATTAACACGGGCTCAACTTAACTTGATTGGGTTTGATTTAAAAATAAAAAAGAAAATGATCTAGATTGACATAAGCTTGATTCAAATTAATTGAGTTCGATTTAACAATGAAAAGTAAAATGGTCTGGATTGACATAGGCTTAACTCAACTTAATTAAGTTTGATTTAACGATAATAAAGAAAATGACCTAAATTGATATAGGTTCGATTCAATTTAACTAAGTTCAATTTAATGATGAAAAGTAAAATGCCTAAATTGACACAGGCTCAACTCAACTTAATTTAATTTGATTTAACGATAACATGCTTAACTTAATTTGATTGAGTTTGATTTAATGACGAAAAGTAAAATAACTAGGATTAATACAGGCTCGACTTGATTTGATCGAGTTTGATATAATAATGAAAAGGAAAATGACTTAGATTAACATAAGTTTAACTCAACTTGATTAAATTTTATCTAATGATAAAAAGAAAAATAACTTGGATTGATATAAGTTTAATTCAATTTGATTGAGTTCGTTTGAATGATAAAAAGTGAAATGACCTGAATTGGTATAGGTTTAACTCAGCTTGATTAAGTTTAATTTAACAATAACATGCTTGACTTAATTTGATTGAGTTTAATTTAATGATGAAAAGTAAAATGACTTGAATTAACATAGGCTCGACTTTATTTACTGAGTTTAATTTAATAATGGAAAGAAAAATGACTTGGATTGACACATGCTCAAGTTAACTTAATTGAGTTTAATTTAATAATAAAAATAAAAATGATCTAGATTAACACAAACTTAACCTAATTTAATTAATTTTAATTTAATGATAAAAAGAGAAATACCTTGAATTGATATAAGCTTGACCCAACTTGATTGAATTTAATTTAACAATACAAAATATAAATAACTTGGATTAATACAAGCTTAACTTAATTTGATTGAGTTTAATTTAATAAAAAAATAAATGATCTAAATTAATACAGGCTTGACTCGACTTGATCAAATTTGATGATCAAGTTCGATTTAGCAATGAAAAAAAAATGACCTAGATTCACATAGGCTCAAATAAACTTAATTGAGTTTAATTTAATAATGAAAATGAAAATAATCTAAATTGATGTAGGCTCGACTCAACTTAATTAAGTTTGATTTAATAATGAAAATGAAAATAATATAGACTGATGTAGGCTCGACTCAACTTAATTAAGTTGGATTTGATAATGAAAAGTAAAGTGACTTAGATTAATACAAACTCGATTTAATTTGATCAAATTTAATTTAATAAATAAAAAGGAAATGACCTAAATTGACATAAGCTCAACTTAACTTGATTGAGTTTGATTTGATAGGAAAAAGGAAAATGACTTGGATTGAGTTTAATTTAATGATAAAAAAGGAAATGACTTAAATTAACACAAACTTTAAAAAGGAAAATAACTTAAATTGATACAAACTTAACCTAATTTAATTGAATTCAATTTAATGATAAAAAGGAAAATACGCTGAATTAACATAGGCTTAACTTAACTTGATTAAGTTCGATTTAATAATATGAAATGTGAATAACTTGAATTGATGCAAACTTGACTTAATTTGATTGAGTTTGATTTAACAAAAAAATGAATGACCTAAATTAACATAGGCTTGATTCGACTTAATCAAGTTTGATTTTGATAATGAAAAAGGAAAATTTCCTAAATTAACATAAGCTTGATTTAACTTGATAGAGTTCAATTTAATAATAAAAATGTAAGTGACTTAAATTGATACAAGTTCGACTCAACTTAATTGAGTTTGATTTAATAATGAAAAAGGTAAATGACTTGGATTGACATAGTCTTGACTTAACTTGATTGAGTTTGATTTAACAATGTGAAATTTAAATAACTTGAATTAACGTAGGCTTGTCTTAACTTAATTGAGTTTGATTTAATAATGAAAATGTAAATAGTCTAGGTTGACACATGTTCGACTCAACTTAATTAAATTTGATTTAACAATAAAAAAGATGATAACCTAGATTGATTAGGTTTGATTTCAAAAGGTAAATTATGTATACATGATTTGATATAAGAATGTGATGCATGTAATAACAACTTAATTATCTCTTAGAAGAGTCTTACTTCATCCTTTTAGAGACTTTTTCTGAAGAAGGTCATGTGTGGAGAGTATCAATTTTTGTTATTTCCCATTATGCATATTTCCTTTTTATTTGGCTTAAATTTTCCATCAACATTGCCCTTCGTTATCTATCTAGTAGAATTGAGACAATTTTAATGCTTAGTTCAATCATATTTACATTATTGATTTTATCAAGATACATTTAAATGGGCATGACATCTTAGTGTTCCAATACACACTTACCATATATACATGATATTTTCATAAGGAAAAAGCGAGAAATATAATAATGATTATTATCATTGCAATAGAGACTAGAAGTGAAGAATCATTAAGCATGAATAGTAATACATATTCTTTGTAATAGGGTTTACAAATGACTCTAGTCTTTTAATAACATATTTTAGAACAATAATGTCAACTACCCCTGCATATGGTTTGATGATCACAAGTTACGAAATCAATTATGATAATCCTGATCAGAGAAAACCTTTTTCACAACATATGATCCTTCTAGCATATGCCCTTATCAATCTTTTTTAATAGAGTTAGCCATGGCATAATATAGATAAATTTTACCTTTTGTAAGATTCAATTGATTATATCAAGCTTGAATCTACTTAACCTTTTCTAATAGTAACAATTTAACGTAAATAAATCCAATTTTACAAAATATGAATAATTAAACTCAATTAAGCTTTAGGAAAATCTAAAAAGTTAAGAATGAGATAATAAAAGAAATGAGAACTAGTTTTATAAAACTTCCCAATGCTTAGTTTTGCACGTTCTAGATGGACACAAAAACACTAATTTTTCACTGAGGTTAACAATTCAGAGTCACAAGTAGGAAAATCATTATAATATAAAGAGATCATAGCATTCATGAATTAATAATGCATGTCATCTAAAATAAAAAAGTATGACAATTTTATCTAAGAAAGAAAGAACCAAATGGATTGAATTTCGCAAGTTATACTTTCAATTTCTCAAGTGTTTGAAGGTAAGTATCTTATTTAAACTCAACCTATTAAGAATTACACTATCATAAGCTTGTTTAAATTCTTAATCTTTGTTATCTAATTCACATGCACCATGCAAATTAAAAGGACTTATTAATGGTTATGATATGGTTAAGGTAAAAGGAGGGTAATAACATAAAAAGAGAAGCTACTAATCAAAGATATTAAAAAAGTATTGATAGATGAACCTAAATAGTAGGTGATTAAAAAGTCATACAATTGGAATTATAGTTGCCCTAATAACATGTCATCCTTTCCTTTTTCTATTTCTTTTGTTTTCCTTATTTTTCATCTTTTTTTATTCCGTTTTATTTTTTTAATAAACTCTTCTTTTTCAAGTATTTGATATACTTTCACATTTATTTAGGAACCCATGCTTTTTTGATTCAATACTCTTATAACCTCTAAAGTTATGTAAAATATTTTTTTTCTTATTTTTAGCCTTAGGCTTGCAATGAGCTAAAAACAAGAGAAAGTAAATCAAGCCTAAAAAAGGTATTTAATGAAAATGCAAAGGTTGACTATTTAGATACAAATGGTTCATTCAAAGAAAAAAATGCCTTAATCATATTTGCTCATGCATGTGAAAATGTGATCTCAATAAGAATTAAAGCAAGTTTTAAAGTGACAATATAATAAGTAAATCTCTCACACAAGAAAAATAATCATAATTAATCAAATAGACTCAAAGTCTCGTAACTAAGGGCTGCCAATTAGTGAAAAGCACCCAAATAAGTGAAAAGCACCCAAATAAGTAAGAAGACCTAGAACACTTGAAATAGGATTTTAAAAAAAGTCCTTTTTTTGAAATGAGAATAAATCATGAAGAAAAACATGCTATTAATTGAATGTGTATCAAGAGCTAAAAAATAACTCTTTAATTAGCCACCTTTTACACAGGATAAAATTAATGATTTTACTAATAATTTTTTTGAAGTAAGGATAAGTTATAAAGAAAAACCTATTACTAATAAGATGCATATCAAAAGTTAAGAATACCTCTTTACTCAACCATCCTTGACAAATAAAGAAATTGATAGTTTTACTAATAATTTTTTATTATCTCTCTTCCTAATTTAATTTAGATAACGTCCCTAATGTCTTTTTAGATAAAGAAAGACATAGAAAAGACAAACAAAAATATAACAATAAAAATGGAATAAAAAAATTGAAAGTAAAACTATGAGATTGGAAAAAGTTATAATTGAAGAGCGATATTTGGTTTATATTTCTTATGGTTGTCCTAGGCTTGTTAATATACCTGTTTCATTAATGGATCAAGTTTAAGGACATAGATTTGTAATTGGTTAATCAATTGATCAGTAGTTAAGACAGACATTATAGTGCAACAAATCACTTAGGAAATGAATCTTATTTCATAACTTGATCTAAGAAAGATAATAAATTGTCATAAAAATAATTAATGTTTAATAGTTCAAATGGTTTTTTTTTTTTTTATAAAAGTTTAGTTTGGTCCAATATACAATGTTAGAAATTCCTTCTAACATTTCTAAACTATCAGATAATGTGATAAATATTTTAACATCATAAAGTATGTATCCAAAGTGCTTGGATAAGTTTGAAACCTTTAACTCAGTATCCAAGTCATAGTTAATAATTATCTTGTTATTCAAATATTTTACAATGATACTTAAGACTTTGCTTCTTTTAATAAATGCAATTGCTACCATAAATCTCTTTAAACCTTGGATTCTTCCCCTATACATAAGCTTAATATTTCTGGTAGCTAACACTTTATCTAGCTCATTTGCCACTTCCCCAAACTCATCATCCTTCCCTAGACTAGATCTATCAAAGACACAGATTGATTTAAATCTACATACTGATAGTCCTTCGATGATTTTTTCTACCTTAAGATGAGCTATATGTGCATTGACAAGTATAAATGTGCATATTTATAAAGCAAAAATGACAAGTAAAAGGATCATAAATTAACCATTGTCATAAAAGTATGAATTTGAGTAGTTAGGCGTAGCAATTTTAAGAAATGGTGGAAAAGTGCATAGAAAAATTTAAAAAGATCATGCACATTAAATATTATCAAAAAAGTTTAAAATCTAAAAAAGAGAAAAAGTTAAAAGTAGATGTCAGGTGCAATAATTTTAGAAAATAACACTAAAAAAATGAAGACAATTATGTAAAAAAAATAAAAAAATGATTGAAAAGTTAAAAAGAAAATATACGCCTATGAATAGTAGTTATAATTTTGACTTACATTTCCTTTGATTTTACATCCAATAATGGCTTAAATGCCTTTTATAAGTTAAAGATTTGCTTTTCATCTAGTTTTTTTTTTATAAATTGGCAAATAGGATTTTTTTAACATCAGATTCTTGAGACAATAACGCTTTTTTTTCTTTTTAAATAAATCTACTAAATCAAGAAGAATATTATGAACTTGTCCACTAGGATGCATCTCAAGAGTCAAAAGGAAATCACCAATGACTCTTTACTCAGTCTATCCTTTATAAACTTAATTTTATCTTCCTAATTTTGGAAAATCATTTTGGTACTTTTGTAATGTGTATTATATGTCCGTCTTGCACAATTATAGTAGACTTGCGTCCTTTTAGCTTTTCATTTCTTAGGATAAGAATTTCTTCTTGTTCTCGGTATATGTTTAACAAATGAATCATGACATTTATCTACTAGATGTACCTTAACTTTAATAATTTAATACACATCTTTAGAAAGGCCTAGACACGTGAGTACTTTTATTCTTTCAAGTTAGCATTTGTAGATTTTCCTAAGAAAATCATGGGGAAGAGTAGGGAACTTGATTTTGAGTTTTATGAGGGTCTCCTTTATATTTTCTATGATCCTTATTTGAAAGTGAGTTTGATATGGATGGAAGTAAGGTTCCTCTTCTGAGATAAGTTATGGGTGAATACATGAATACTTATAAGAAAATGATATTACTAGAAGCTGTTCATTCTGCTTTTAAAAAAATAATTTCGTGGCTTATTTCCAACTACTCATAATCATAGACTTCCATTTTTTTGACATTTTGAAACTTATAATCAATTGTTAATAAGCTTAAGTGATATAAATGACCTTTAATGATATTTATGTATGATGAAATGATAGATGCAAAAGGCCAAGGAACAAAAATAACAACCACATTCAATTAGGCAAGAATAAAACATAAGATAAGCCATTCAAATTTAATTTTTTAAAATGAAGGAGAGCCGCTGAGTTTAACCAATATATAACTTAATCATCATTTTTGGATAAACTTGCATGGTTTATAAAAAAGATTAGTTATAGAAGAGTTCCCTCATGTGTTTTATAAAGATTTTTCTTAGGTTTAGATATTTCTTCTTATAAGATAGACTTCTCTCAAATAAGTTAGTTCTAAGTTTATCCTAATTTGTGCTTAGTTTAGATTTTATAACACCTAATTGATGAAAAGTCCCTAAATTATCCTTACTATCTCCATCATAGGCTAGTAAGGCCCCAATCTTTACCTATGACATGTTACAGATGGAAAAGGATTCAATTTGAGTGAGAGTGTTTCACTAGCTTACACAGAGATTAGCAATCTCATGAAGGTATTGCTACTTTACCCTTTAACTAATCCTAAAAAGTAATCTGAATCTCCAGTAGGAGGCTTATGATATGTGCGTGAGATCCATAATGTACAATGTGTAAAAGGAAACACTAACCATTTCAAAAATCTTCACATGACTAATTTACTATAAAATAAATAGAGATAATCATAGTGCAACAAACGAGATAAACACATATATAAAGAAAATATTAAATTAACATAAACCAATAAAATTCAAAGTTAAGATAGAAAAAGAATAAACAAAATGGTCTAACTTCAATTTAATTCTCCAATGGAGTTGTCAAGCGTCGTGACATGCCCTGTGGTAGAATTTATAATAGGTGAGTGGTTTTGTACCTCTTTAAAAACTTTGGCGAGTATGAATTAAAAAAAAGAGAGTTGTTACCGATCTTTTTTTATGGTGTGATTGAAACATAAAAAATGGTCTGCATTCCTAAAGTTCAGATTCAGGAGTTAGTTACATATAGGGAAGATATTAACATCTTACATCATTTGTTCAAAGAACAGTTGCCTGTTTATTCTAATTTTATTTTTTGAATTGAATTATAATAGTCTTTCTTATAACATCTGTGTATTTTTCTGAAATGTAATTTTAATTTTAATTTTAATTAATATGTTGATTTACTTATCCAAATCTGCCTAATTTCATGTTAGGATTTGAAAAAAATAAAGTATCTCATTAATTTTAAATACTATCATGATTGTATCTGCAATTAGAATACTTAACTTTCATATATTATAAGCATAAATTTATTATTTTTGAAAGATTTCCATTTTATCATTCTAAAAAAAATTATTTTATTATTTTTGAAAAATTTTCATTTCATTATTTTTGAAAAAAAATTTAATGAAATGATTATAATATAACATTTAAGATAACGAGAAATAGTTTTAAGTTATTTTTATTTATTTAAAAAGTATCACATTAATGATTTTTAATTTAAATTATCAAATTTATCTAATTTTATGACTACATCTAAAATAAAAAAATTAAAATTAAAATTATAATATTATTCTATAATTTTAAAGCATCAAATTTATCTAACTTCATGGGTAAATCTAAATATAGAATTACTAAAAAAAATTGACATAATTTTAATATTATTTTATAATTTTTAAAATATCAAATTTGTTCAATCTTATGACAAAATTTGAATTAAAAATTACTCAAAAAAATTAAAATTATATTTATTGTACTTCCAATTAATTTCAATATTATTCTATCATCACAAAATTTAAATTATAAAAGTTTTATAAAATGCATGTATCAATAAAATGGTGTCAATAAAATTATTTAAAATAGTGATAGTAAATTTATGTTAGCAAAAGTATATTTTTTTTGTGAATTTAATTGATATTAGAGAATATTTAAATCAAGAAAAGTCAAACTCATAATATTATATTTGCAATTTAGAATAAAAATAAAACAAGTTAAAAAATATTAATAAAACAAAAAAGATTAGATAGGTGAGACGGTACCTTGGGTTAGGTCCGTCCCATCCTATCACTTTTTAATTTTTTTAAAATTCTCTTTTTATAATAATTTTTTAAAAAGAAATAAAGACAAAACCAAAAAAAATGTTAATTAAAAAGTTTACATGGGTGGGACAATACTTGTCATAATGCCGTCCCATCCATGTCTTATTTTTTTTAAAGAAAATTTCTCTTATATTCATAATATAATTTATTATATATATATTTTATAAAAGTATAATGTAAATTATAAATATATATAAATTCAGCAAAGTGAAATAAATTAAAATGCTCTATATACAAAAATAATAAATGTAAGATAAATTTCATGCGCATTAATATTGAGATTTTTTAATTTAATTGGTTCACCCAATTTAATTTTAAAATATCTCTCACATTAAAAATATTGAAATAACTTGAATTTTTAAATTATTTTAATTTATTTTATCACAAAATTGCATAAAATAATATCTTAACATTAAATATCAAATAAAATATTAAAAAATAAATAATTAATTAAAGAAACAAGGAATAGGCAAAAAAAAGTAAAAAAGGGAGGAATAGATATAGCAATGCCTTCCCATCTCATATTATTATTATTTTTTAAAACTCTTCTCTCTCTCTTTATTTTTTGCCTCCACTTTCTTCTTTTTTTTTTAATTTTTTTCCTCATTTGCAAGTTCAACTTGCTTCTTTTTCTTCTTCTTTTTGATTTTTATGCCTCGTATCTTTCTAATTTATTTTTTTAAAAAAAATACCTTTTCTCCTTCTTCCTTTTCTTCTAAAATTCTTCGATTTTCCCTCCTTTTGTAAAATGTTTTTAATTCTTTTTTCTTTTCGGTTGCCTCTCTGTTTTGTAAATGAACTTGCCTTAACTTTTATAAATGAAACTTTAGTAATTTTATTTGTATTTAACTTACATTTAATTTATATTTCACTTAAACATTGTTGGTAGGTTAAGAATTTAACAAAACCTTATTATTTTTCAACATTGACTATTAATGTATGAAATTTTCTTCTTTTAAACAATTCAAAATTGTTTATCTCATTGTTAGGATGGAAGTAGGCTAATTTGGTGGAGTTTATGATTGAGATGCAGCTAATAGGTACGAAGGAGGTGCAATGTAGAAGAGATAAAAAATATCAATAACTTCTCATTTACTATTGTTATCTTGTAAATTTTTTTAATTTTTAAAAATTTTAATGTATTTTATTTTTTTAATATTTATTTTATTTATTTTTTTGGAATAAAATTAGGTGTCAACTGTCATATACACCAAATTTGCAGTCAATTAATGGATTTGAAGTCACTTAGTAAATATGTTAGCCGATTAGTCAATAGAATTGGGGAAAGAAGACAGTGTGATCTCTAAACAACCTTTTTTTTTTGAATAAAACGTATTCGATTTCTACATACTTGGTCTTCATGTAAAATCGCTTTGGATGCATGTGCAAAGCCAATCATTATCACAATTAGGTGGATTTCTAGTACTTTCAAAACTCAAATGTGTAAGTCATAAAATTTGTTTATTTATAAAAATTATTAAATTAAAATTATTTAATCAAATATATTAAAAATAAATAATTATTATAATGAAAATAATTTTTAAATTTATTATATTATTCTAAATTTTAAAATTCTCAAAATATCAAGCACCCCACAAATAAGCTTCGTAACCCGGTTTCCCAGGTAAAGTTATAACAAGATAATTAGCCTCTGTACCCGTGCTCGCAACAACTTGCTTTTCACTTCTTCATGGGACCATATTTCTAATTATAACAAGGACGCAAACATCATGACGTGGAGCATTTGCCACCTCGTTATTCTCTCCAATCAGAATTCGTGTATCTAACAATTTTCGTACCTCGTTTTTCTTTGTTAATCGAGAATTAACTGTCTACTAAATTGCTCCCTCAATGAACATAAACCAATCATAAATTGTAGGAGACCCTAAAAAAACCTAGTTATTTTTAATGAAATTTTTTATAAAAAAAATTAATGAAAGTTCGTTGATGTATAATTTAAAATTTTGAGAGATTTGCTTTTTTAATTTTTCCTAATTTGAGCCAACTGCCTAGCTTACCTCTTGATAAGTACCCATACGTGTATTATATCACTTGACCCTCAGTTCTCACTTTTTCTGTTTTCCAGGGGTGAAAACAGTTACAAAGAAAGAAAGGCACTTATCACGATTGCAATGGATGAAATTCGATATTTTAACCTGCATAACATAAACAAAACATATTATATATCTTAGTGCTGTAACAAAACATAAACTATGTGCCAATCACAGATTCGATGTGCTCTGGTTAGAGGCCTTGCTCAACTGGCTCCCCCAAAGGCGCTGAAACATAAATTTCTGTAAAACTTTCGGTTTTTAACATAAGTGACTACATAAAATGCCAAGTTAAAAGCATGGCTTTTGCAAGCTTTTTAGTTGCCCATTGTTGTAGATGCCCACTTGAAATTACTGGTTCTAACCTTTTGGAACCCCACAAAATCCTCCCTGCGAACAAACTACTCAAATTATCATTAATTTCACAATTTTAAATGTGAGTTGTACATATCTCAAAGGAAGCCCGGCTGGGCTGACAACATAATTGAGTTAGACTGCAGTGCCATGGTTGGTGAATAAAATGAGAAAGCATGGCGTCTGCATTATTATGTATACAAACAGAGGATAGAGATTCGAATGCCCAGCAATCTCCTCTTTTCAACTCTTGTTAAGAACTTTTTTCTACCATCGATTGGGAAGAATATTTCTTTGATCGTGATTCACGAGTTGCCTAATGCTTTTTGGGATTTATACCCTTTGCTGCTCATTTACATATTCTCTTACTTCTGCTATCTTTTTTTGTTTGGCGTAGTGTAAATCTATACCAAATCATAAATTTTGCTATTGGATCGTACATATATATGATTTGCTAGCACCAATTGCTACCGTTCTTTTTCTTTTTTTATTTTAATTACTCGATAAAGTTAATTTCAACGACCCTATTTTTGGACTTTTATACCCTTGACTTTTTTATTTTACATTTTTTCGCTGAACCTACCTTGTGGAACTTACTAGACACGCCGTCCAAACTAGACATACAGATAACAAAGACTTAATTTAGCTTGAGATCTCAGTTTACAACATTACTATCTCTCCCTCGATCTATATATATATATAGATTCCATTTGTAGTTGCAGATTATTAATTAGTGAACAACAAAAAAGCTGCAAAGTATAATAACTGATTCCAACTAAACTATAAAAAATAATTATATTTTCAAGTTACGCGTATAATGTAAGTGATTATGATCAAAAACAAATTGAATGATTAATTATGACACGTACTTTTTAGCATGTTATTTATAAAGACTGTAAGACTCGGATGTTTACTTAAAGTAAACCCCACGATCACGATAACGCGTTGATTCCTAATAATTTTCTCCAAAGAGTAGGCGTCTCCAACATGCCGTGGACGTCTATCTTTGACAACGATTCCTTTGATTTTATTTGTTCTTTCACACTTCTTTTTGTCTTGATATTAAGACGTAAAAATGCTAAGTTATTTACAAATAATTTGAAGTTGATTTAGGATTGACTTTAAATAAAACAATCTTAATCAAAGTGAATTTGAGTTTTATATTAATTAATTTGAATTGCTCCAGAATATTTTTATATTATATATAACAATATTTTATATAAAATATATAGTTGTTGAGATTAAATGAAAAAGCATGATATCTCAATTGAAGTAATTAACTTTTTGTCATTTATTTCTTTCTAAATCAACCAGACAAAAAATATGAAAGTAAGTTACTTTCTTGGCTGTTAACCACTCTATCGCTACATATACCTAAGAGCTGTAGCAAAACAACATATCTAAGTATCAACCAAAACTTTCTTCATTTTCCCACTATAGCTAGCTATATAGCCTTTGCTTAAATCCTGTTCAAGCAACCATGGATTCGAGTTGCAATAAAAGCTTTGCCAGCAGTTATATGCTACTGGAACCCGAAAAAGTGGGTTTCTTTGATCTGTTCAAAATCTTATTTTCTCCAAACTTAGAGAATAGGAAGTTTGTGGACTGCCCTGAAAGCACTGTGGAGGAAAGCTTCCGCCACAGATGGTTGATATTTCTATCTGTCGGAGCACAGAGGTTTCTGCAGTTCGTGGCAGAGCCGCTGGCGTTTTTAGGCTCTATCATCGAGCAGTGGTTGAACTTGGTTTCGGCAAACGGCACTGTTTTGAGGCTCATATCTAACCTTTTCAAGGGTCAGTAAGTTTCCTCCTCTTATATATGTCTATATTTTATATTTATATATTTATTATGCTCAATTATGGTTTGAATTGCGATTTTCCCTTCGCAATATTACTTGCACATAATATGTTTATACTTACTTTTTATAACTGCAGTTTTCCTCTAATTAATTATAATCGGAGCTTTTTTGTATTTTCCTTAAATATTAAGAAAGTCGATGTCATTCAGTAAAGTAAAACGAATGATATTCTTCAAAGAAACAACTTGAAGAGATGAAGAAATCTTAGATGTAATCATAATAAAAGTTCCATATGTTTCGAGAATTAAATCAAAAATTAAGTTTCAAAAATTTTATATTTATTAAATTATTTTTTATAAATTTATTCAATTGTTCTATATTTAATCAATAATATTATATATGTTAAAAATGAGATATAAAATTAGGTATCAACCGTAAATTAAAAATTATCATTAAATATAGAATAATAAAATAAATTTATAAAGTTCAATTCAGTAAACATAAAAATTAAATTTTAAATTTTATTTTTGATACGTATGATATTTTTAATATTCAATTATAGGCTTTAATTTATATTTAAAATTTAATTTTGGATTCCATTTCAATTGCACATGACTTTGCCACATATACAAATAAACTTGCAGAGTTAGCAGACGCGCAAAAGAAGTGAAAATTTTCTGGTTTTTGATAATAAGCACTTCTTCTTTTATAAAATCACCGGGTGCATATTGTTCCCATATAAAAATGGATTTTGGCTTGTGTACTCTTTTTACGAAAAAGAGTAATAATTCTAAATTTGTTAATGTAAATACACTTTCATTAAATATTGGGTTGCTTATAAATTAAACATCAAGTTATAATTAATAGGGAGAAAAATGTAATCCAACGAATGAAGAATATTAAGATAGCACTAGTTGGAGGGAAAAGGCCATGTAGTGGAAAGAATTGACAGAATTGACTGAAGGGATAAATACACGCAACATCAACGCGGGTTGTTGACAGCAGGCAACTTCTGGGAATCCGAATTATATGCTTGTTGATTTAAGGATACCCTAACAAAACAACAATACTGACTGGGACCCACACAAAGAAAATGAAAATCTGATACGGTGTTTGGATTATCGAGTTCCATCTTTTTGTCCTGATTAATCGTAGTATTTATGTATCTGTTTTTATTTTTTTCCCTACATTAATGTAGTAGATTTTATTATCTATACGTTTTTAAATACAAAAAAAGAATTGTACTATATCTAAATTTAAGGATACATGACACAATTAAAACAAGAATTTCTCCGATAATAACATTACCAAATGCTAGGGAGGTTTCGTCAACGTGTTTATTAGTTTGCTTTTGTGTGAGTGAACCGATGTTAATTACTTGAATTATACATCACCAAATGCATGAATATTTAACAAAATAAACAGGAAAGTTGGTGATGCATGACAAAACATCACCAGAATTTCTGTCATTTATCGGAAACCTGGACAAGCGAGTGGAGTTGGATGTTAGGATAAAGAGTAATGACAGCAGATACCTTGCTGCACTTGCTATGATGGCTTCTAAAGTGTCCTACGAGAATAAAGCTCACATTCGATCTACTGTCGAAGATCATTGGAAGGTAAAAAAATTAGAATTTCCCTTTTACTTTTGGCCCTTTTATCGTTTTATTTATTTTCATATCTGATCCGCTGCTAATTTAGCTTTGAAATCTTTGTTTTCTTGTATAGATGCATTTCATTGTGTTTGACGACTACTGGAACGGTAAGAACTTTAATTAGTGAACTTGGTGTTTCACATAAATTAAGTCATTTTTGCTAATTCCTAATCCCCCTCCAAAGAAAAAATTATACTAATACTGTAAGTTTGTTCATTATTGTGATGTTAATAATATTTTATATTATATTTTGATAAAGCAAATGTTCTACTCTACGTAAGATGTTTAAATTAAAAATGTCATGTATATTAAAAATGAGATATTAAGTTTTAAATTTTTTATATCTATCAAATTAAATTTTATAAATTTACTTTATCATATTATATTTAATGATGATTTTTTATTTGTGCTCGTAATTCAATTTTAAATCCTATTTTTAATGCGTATAATATTACTATGATTAAAATGAATGTTAAATTAAATATGTAGTTTTCTGACTTCTTACATTAGATAACAATATCAAGTTTTAGTAAGTAGAAGGATGGAGAAAGGCAGCAATCAAAAGTAATTCTCTAAAGATATTGAAAGTTTTCTTTAATGTATACAATTAAACCTTGATTTTCCCAAAAAAAAAAAATTATATATGCCCTTAGACAAATTTTTACTGTGGACTTTTATTTGAAAAACATGCTTTGTATAAATGAGACTCGCAAATAAGTTGCAACTTGCAGGTCCCTAAAATATAATGTGTCTATGTTCGTGTGCAAATCATAAGCTGTTGCTTGAGATTATAATTAACTCCATGTTTGGTAGATTATCAAGGAAAGGCCACAACGCAGGCCTTCATTCTTCAAGACAAAAACAACAAAGACCATGATACTTACGTTGTGGCCTTCAGAGGAACCGAACCCTTTGATGCAGATGCATGGTGCTCGGACTTTGACCTCTCATGGTACGAGCTTCCTCGCATGGGAAAGATTCATGGTGGTTTCATGAAAGCATTAGGATTACAGAAGAACTTTGGTTGGCCCAAGAATCCCGAAAGAGATTACAGTCATCAAGCCTTAGCCTATTATGCTATTAGGGATATATTAAGAAACCGTTTGGCTAGAAATCCAAAAGCAAAGTTTATATTGACCGGCCATAGCTTGGGTGGAGCGCTTGCAATTCTGTTTCCTGCAATATTGTTTTTACATGATGAAAAGAAGTTGCGGGAGAGATTGGAGGGGATTTACACTTTCGGGCAACCAAGAGTTGGAGATCAAACGTTTGCTAAGTACATGGAACAAAATTTGAAAGACAATGGGATCAAGTATTATAGATTTGTTTATTGTAATGATATGGTTCCTAGGTTACCCTATGATGACAAGGACTTAATGTTCAAGCACTTTGGCACGTGTATATACTATAACAGGCGCTATGATGCCGAGGTACGTAAATGGCAAAATATATATGAAAATAAATATTTAGTTTTTCAGTAGCAGCAACGTTATATATATTAAAAATATGATCTGAAATTAAATTTTAAATATAAATTAAAGGTTGTCATTAAATATATGATAATAGAATAAATTTATAAAATTTAATTTAATGAATATAAGAATTTTAAAACTCAATTCTAAATATTATTTTTGGTATATGTAACATTTTTATTGCAGTAATTAGCACTCATGTTATTAAGATTTTGAAAATTATAAAAGTCCGATTTTCTATTTCTATCAAGAATTAAATAGTTTTAGTTAATTACAAAAATGCAGATAGTTGAAGAAGAGCCGAACAAGAATTACTTCTCCCCATGGGCAGCAATACCAATGATGGGGAATGCATTGTTGGAGCTAATAAGAAGCTTCACAATTGTGACGAAATATGGAGAAGAGTACAAAGAAGGAACACTACTGAGAATATTCAGAATTATTGGTTTGGTAATACCAGGAATGCCTGCTCATTGTCCCCAAGATTATAATAATTCCACTCGCTTGGGATCATCCCCAACTGCTCTTCAAACCCACTCTTAATTCTTTATTGTGTGGTATAGGGCTTTTCATTTGTTTCTCCTCTTTCACCAAAATTTTGAATAAAATAAATTGTGGGAGATGTAAGATAATTTATGGATAGAATAAACATGAAAAAGTTGTTGTGAGAACATAAATACTTGTGTTTTCCGTTTGCGTTGTATATATACTTGAAAGCTTGATGATTAGTGACTGAAGCGCTGCTAAAAAATGAAAATTCGCAGGTATCTTTTAATTATCATTTAAATAACTCATTTTTTAATGTGTTTAATGTCGTAGATTCTATGTGATTCTTGATTTTGATTCTAAGTTTCCAATGAGAGTTCGGAGTCCCAGAATGACTTGAAACACACATTTGTTAATGTCATGTTCTATCTGTTGGATGTGGTATTGATGTTAATCCACCATGTATGCTTAGAATATCCAAATCCGTGTGAATTCTGCATCAGATCTGCTGGTGCCAAATTAACTCTCTAAACCAAGCAAATATTATTTATTTAGGTTCGTGCTCTAGGTTGGATTTCACGGCAATATAAAAGGGTAGGGGATGGAAGAGTGAGAATATTTCACTGCTCAAATTAAACAACTAACTTTGCGTATAAGCATCACCCTTTTTCTTTTCCTTTTTCCTCCTTTTCTTGATGTCCGCAAAATTTTCACCTAATTTTTTCCAGTTCATTTTGCATTTCAAGAGAATTAGATAAGTACTAGCGCAAAGCCTATGCCATGGATATAAAAAAAAGGAGCATGGTATTTCTTGAAAGAATTATGAAGTAAAAGATATTTATGTAATATATTATAATATATAAAAAATAAAGAGTGATTTGATGAATGAAAAAAATCATTCAGGAATTAAATTTATATGTATTATCTCATTTATAATGATTCATCGTTTTTGCAAAGCGGAAGAAAAATAACTTGGCAGATATAAACACTAAGCAGCAAACAGTAACAATCTCAACAAATCAATGAACAATCAATACTATCAAACAAATCTCTTATCAATGGTTTATATTTTAATTTGTCAATTTGATCTATGTTTTAATTTGAATTTACATTTGTTTCACTTTGATTATTGAAAGTTTGTAGGTCATATACAAATGGAAGCTTGAGCTCACATGTAATATGATAAAAAATTTCACTCACAAGGCCGCGACAAAACTATAAGAGCATGATGGGTTGAATAAGGAAGGGCTTAACAAAAAAATCTAAGTGGATTCCACTACAAAAAATTAGGTTTTTAATAATGACAATTGTCATCAGCGTAGACATTTTAGTTGTTAATGAATATAAAAGCCATCGAAAAAAAAGTTGTTAGCAAAAAGTGGTCAGTGTTAAAACTTACACTAACAACAAAGTTGTTATTATTAAAAATTAGAATTTAATTGTCATTGAAAAATTTTTAAAATTAATTTTTTTTTGAATTTTACTTTATAATGACGACAATGTGACTATTGTAGGTTTATATTAAAAAATATAAAAATTAAAATTTTACTTTTAATGATAACATTATTGTTGCTAAAATGATTTTCAAAATTTAAATATTTTTTAATTTCAGATTGCATTGTCGTTGTGGGTTTGAAATAAAAGTATAAAAATTAAAATTTTACATTTACCAACAACAATGTCATTGCTGAAAGTTTAGTAAATTTAAATTTAAGGTTATAATTTATATATATATATAGCGATAACTTTGTTATTATTGAAAATTTTCATAATTAAATTAAAAGTTTAATAAATTTGAATAAAAATTTTGAATTATTAAAATAAATTATATTAAGTTAAAAATGTAATTAAATTAATATATTATATTTAATAGCATAAATATTAATATTTTTATTTCAATTAAATTAAATTAATTTAGCAAGAAATTTAACTAAAATAATTTAATTTAGTATTTTTAATTTGATTCTACCTAATTTAAACATTAAAAATAAAAAATACCAACTATATTAGTAATTAAGAAATAAACATGATCTATATGAGAAAAATGAATACTCATAATATTTAAGATTATAAATGTCTATGTATATAAATAAAAATATTGTATATACATGATAAAAACCTAAAGGGAGGAGAGGTCAAGATTTAGGTATCCAAGTATATTATCGTCTATCCTAGGGCTATCATCATCATCATCATCATCATCATCATCATCATCATTATGATGATGATGTGAGTGATACATCGAAGGCAATGCTTGGGTGGGACGGGGTGATTGGACTGAGGGTACTGTTAGTGTGAATTTACTCGTCTTAGATTATGCAGTCGTAAGAGGAGGTATAAGCAGTGCAAGCCTTTACTATTTGAGTAGAGAAGTGAGTTCGAAGAAATAGATCTTCTTGCTGCTCTTGAACCAATTATTGACTCTACTCAAGTTGCTATTGATTTTATTGTAGTTGATCCTATAACTTAATAACCTGGGAGAAATGTTGTGACTCTATCCAGAAGCTGGAGGTGCTAGGGGAAGGGAACAATTGGCTAGTAAGCATATGACTGACTTCTTTCTTGTATCCTGGATGAGTTAACGAGCACATGACCGACTGCTTTCTTGTATCCTAGACGAGTGCTAAGTACTTTATTAGTGATAACAGCCTCGTTAATTTGTATAAGAGTGTTAGGCGAGCTAATGGATGATACATTAGACTATGTGTGCTAAGTCACTAACTTAATCATCCTCACCTTGATTTATTAAAATAAAAACAATTATAAGGATTACACCATATGTTCATAAAATTTCTTTTATTAAAATTTAGGATTTAACTAATTTACATATTACTCCTTCAGAGTTAGATATACCTACCCTTATCTTATACATGTGTCAGTTTTTAAAGTTTTCTAGTATCAACTATATCTCACTTGTGTCCTTATTTCTTTATTTATGTTTCACAAAAAAAAAGATGAACATGATTATTGGCTTGACGAATAGATTATACATTTAAATCATAAATGATAAGTTAAATTACCTTATCATAATGATGTGCTGTAATGGATTTCAATCCATTCTAGTCATTCATTACCTTTTTCACCCTATTCTTTGTAATTCTCATAGACAACTCCTTTAAATTGAGAAATAACCATACAAAATTTTAATGTTTAAGAGTCACAACTGAAATATAATTTAGATGTATGAAATAATTACATAAATTTATTAAATATCATACTTGCTCTATAATAATAGCTATAAAAAAGTTCACATATCTTTATTAGGTTTAAGGAGAGACAAATGGTAGTATAAAGCACTTAGCATAATCTAAGTTGAGCCCCTGCTCCCAATCACCCCCATGTTGGAGAAAGCACTTGTTCAATTAATATTTTCGGTTGTTGTAAAGGTTGGCAACAGTTCACATCAAACCACTAATCACCCTTTGCCATTCAAGCTTAGAAAGATCTTGAAACTTGAAATGGAATTACATTAGAAGACATTTAATAAATTTGTAAGTACTATATCCAATAATTTCAATATTGAATATAAAACAATAAAGATATTGAGGAAATCGATACTTACAAAAACCTCTTACACGACTCTATCTCATAATTATTGAGTTATCGACTGCCATGATTTATAGTAAGGTGGGATGTGGGCTCAAATAATATTACCAATATTGTGTGGGAGATAGCTAGCATTCTGACTAATCATATGCCATGTACTAGTTGTATCAAACTGTACAGGCATTAGTCTTCCTTTTCTCTTTTCCATCTTCTCACATAACCTAAAGGATCTATTCGAGCCCCTCTTTCCCAGATATATAACTTTAATGGATAAGAAAAAATGTTAGTACTATGAATTTATATATAATGAATGATCAACTTAAGTATGCATATTAAGAAAAAAAAAACTTGATCCCTCACAATGCAATGGAATGCGTATAGGCCGATATGGAGGGCCTTTCTATCATCACCTCTATGGTATCATGTCTTGACATCAATCATGGTTAGAAAAATATACGTTTTATAAACATTTAAGAGAAAAGTCCATAATTGAACCAATTGATGATAACACATAAATTTTTGTATTTGTATAATAAAATTACATAATTTACTTTTACATATTTATGATTTATAATACAAAAAAATATTAAACCCTAATCTGAGTCAATGTTAATGAAAGTAACAAGCTAATCCTCATGCTCATCAATTTCTCCATCATCATCAAATTGTAGAAGCCCTTCCTTTATATAATCTTCAATCATTTCATCTTCCAAGCTGTCTTCATTTTTTATGAAGTCATTCACTCCTTCTGCGGTAGAACTAGTATTCCCAAAAGATAAAACAATTAAAGGACTATTTTTTTATACCTTAAGCTTATTAAGTGAAAATATCTAAGGTCAACTTTGATGTTGAAATTGGAGGGTTAATGTTCTGCAAGAATGACAAGTCTTGTGTATTGACATCTTCAGGTAGATTCTATATGTTATGATATATCATATTATGCATAACCCTCCAATTTAACCTATTAGAAAGATTCTTAATGTAGACGACTTATTTTGCTTAGGTTACAAGTATATAAGGGTTATTTTCATACCATTACCCACTAACGAAGATGTTTATAATGTTATTGTCAATACAAAGTTTCTTCTTTCTTGGATCAGTGTCATACTATTTACACTTGAATAGATTTACATTGTATTTATTTAAATAAGTTAACTCTATGATGTCCTCTAACACACCATAAAATATGTTACCATTAGTTTTTGAAATGAAAATGCCATTATTCTATGTTTATACTTCACATCCTGAGTTTCAATCACAAAGCATACTCCATTTAAAACACATGCTAAATACATCATAATAATAAAACTGGGACTGACAACTAATGATAGTAGCTCTTTAATGGTTTTCGGGAAACCATTCTTATGTAAATAATACATTTGTGAAAATAACATTTCCAACAAAAATTAAATTGGGAAAAAGGTATAACTAAGGAATAATATTTACGTAATTAGTATAACATGGTTAGAAACTACACATATTTACCTTAAAGTAAAATCATGCAAGGAATTTTATTCTTTGTAACTGATCAATGTTTTCACCATCATCTTATTCAAGTTCTTATCAATGTTCATTACACAATATATGTATTTTAGTCTGTTATAATTAATTAAGACAAAATTATGAATAATTATAGAGATTTATTAAAGATACTTTTCAATTTTAGCATAGTTATTCAAGATGTACCATATGGTAACATCTCGATCTCTCTTGTCAAAGTGAGAAATGGTCTTCTTCCTTACTAATTGACATTAAGACATGAACACTGATAATGCCTTTTTAGCATTTTTAGATGCTATATCTTGGTTTTAGTTAGGCCGATTGAATCTAGTTTTTACTCTTTTTAGCTACGTGGAACAAAATGTTAATACCTTATCAATAATATATCCTTTTGTAATTAAACATTCAGGTTGAACATAATTCATGACATAATCCTTTAACTTTTATGTATCTTTCATATAGGTACATTTATAAAAAATAAACAAGACCACCCTACAATGCTTCATCAGGCAAGTGCATCATTGGGTGAACTATTATGTCAAAGAATGTTGGAGAATATATCTTTTCAAACTTACACAAAATGATGACAATATATTTCTTAGCTTACTAGATATCTCTCTTATTAAAAGTTCTAACGCATATTTAGTTGAAGAAGTTGTATAACTCAACAATTAGACAGTGATAGTTCCTTTAGCAAAAGTGCTTGGATCGAAGGTCGTAACAATCTCTGCATGATAACATGATAACATGATAGTTATGTGATTTCAACTTCATATCATGACTAGTCACATTCTTCTTGAAATTCCTAGCAAATCTATTAGGAAATTTCACATTTGTTATAAATTAGCAAAACTGTCTTTGTTTGTCTTAGTTGAGTGTGTATACAGCATGTGGTTTAAAAAGCTTATCCCTCTCCTCATATAGATGTAGTTCTTGCTTTATATTCATGTCTATTAGATCTTATGTTACATTTTTCGTATTTTTTATTTTGTGCTCAATGTCTTATTTTATACTTAATATCTAATAATGTACCCAAAATATTATCACACATATTTTTCTTAACATACATTACATCAATATTATGCCTCAGGTTTAATGTTAGCCAATACGAGAGGTTGAAGAATATAGTCTTTTTACTTTAATTAAGTTTATCAGCATATCTTTTCCATTTTAGACCACTAAACTAAGTATGATTTTCAAAAAGTCTCTAAGCTACTTTACCTAGTTGGTCTATGAAACTTTCATTGGTAAAAGGGCAAGGAGGGGCTTTCCTTTCCAACCTTCCGTTAAACTTCTTCCTATTTCTCCATGCATGACTTCTCAGAAGCTAATGACAATGATCAATATAGGCTACTTTCCCTCAAAATTGAATTGATGGAGTATCGTTATTATACCTAAGGCGTAATTTATAGCCTTATCCACTCCATTTAGAAAGACTATTTCATATAGGAAAATCATTCACAGTCTACAATAATGCTGCCCACATATTAAACATCTTATTTGTATTAGTATCTCGAATCTTAATACTCTCTTAAGAATGTCTCAACTTTTCTACAACCAATTTTAAGAAGATATTGATATCTTTGTTTAGAAACTGTGATCCCAATATTAATAGAGCCAACATGAAAAAAGACTAATTCATATAAATTTATAATGGCAAGTTATAGGTAGTCATCACTACTAGCCACATGTTATAAGATAAGTTCATATCATTAAAAGGATTAAATCTGTCTACACTTAAGCTTAACCTAATGTTCTGCAGGTTTATAAAGAAATCGGTATGCCTCCTATCAAATTCCTACCAAGTTTCTCTATCAACAAGATGTCGCATTACCTCAAGCTCTATTGACCTTCCTATATGATGTCATATTACATCCTTTGTAATGTCTTTCGATCTATACAATTGCTTTAGTTGATAAGTCAATGGAAAACATTAACCCACTTTTTAAGGTACCTTTTTTTTCTTTCATGTTTTTATCTATCCATTAACTTTTTCCATAAATTGGATAATTATCCTTCGTAACGTATTTTTTTCAAAAAAAGTGCACGATTATACTTGCAACATGGATTAACTTATACCCTAACCTTAGTTTATTGAGTCCATTTCTTTACACCATAATGTGATTTTGGCAATCTATTATCTTTCAAAAGTGTCTTTTTCAACAATTTCAAAAGAGCATCAAATGACTTGTTAATAACTTATGTAGCACTTTCAAATGCATGAGTTTCACTAGAAAATTCAAGGTTGAAAATGTTATGCATCCTAAATCAGTTCTATTTTCACTTGTTTAAAAAGGTTATTGTAATTGCTACAATTTAATCTAATGTCTCCCTCAGATGCGTCTTCATTCCCTTCTTTATCATCCTAAACTATTTCTTCAATTATATAAGGACTGATGAAATCATGTATAATATTCATCATCTCGTCTTTATCATCAAAGCCACCTCCCGCCCCCCAAAAGTTGAATCACCACCTCATTATGATGTACTTAATTCATATATAATGGATAAAATTCATTATGTATAATATGTGCCTTCAACATTGCTAATTTTTGAAATAATAGATTCCTGCACTTCTTATATTGGCATCTCACCAAACCTTTTTTGTCAACTAAGTTTTTTACTTTATCAACAAATGTCAATGTACCATGCTAATGCACCATTACAATAGTCGTTTGGCAAGCGATCTCATAGATATATCTAACTTTTATTTATAAACATCGTATAACTGAACATGAAGAAAATAATTTCTTATAGAATTGAGTATTATAATCAATGTTTATTATATGTCTTAAATCTATTATATCACTCCAATTCTAAAAGGTAAGGCTTCATTCTGTTTAAGATATTTGTATAGTTATGATTGTATTAATTTATCCACGTTTATCCTTTCTTAGATGTAAAAATTTTAGTAACATCTCCTTATAGTTCTTCAAATGCATAAACTGTATATTAATATATTTCATACCCAAAGAATAGTGAAGATGCCAAGAAATTTTTATAATATCAAACAAGAACCAAATAAATTATTAATAACAACTATAGGATATATCCCAAATTATTTAACTTTATAGTACAATTCAAGGATTAGTTGGCTTATAAAGATCAACCGACCCTTGAATAAGTTTGAACTTAAAGTATAAATATAATTTTATTTAAAATTATTGTAAAACTACATTTACAATAATTTTAAATTTACATTATGATTCCAGTCTATAATTATTCATATATACTATTATTTGCATTGTTGGATTTTTTTTAATTATCTATATAAATTGTTATGTTTAATATTTTAGAATTAGGAATTGAATTTTTGAACCTACTCTACTATATTCATAATATGTATAGTTTAAAACTTTTAACAAGATGTATATTTAATGAGTAATATTCTCAAATTTTCGTAATTATACGTGTCAAATTGACATGAATTATATTTTGAATGAGAATTCTTAATGACATAAAAAAATTTATTTATATCATCATAATATTTTTATTAAATATACTTATAAGATTTAAAATTTTTGTTTATACATTTTTATTAAAATATATTTATCAAGTTATTTTTTAAAATATTTAATTATATATTTAAAATTCTATTTTTATATCAATGAGAATTATGTAAAATATGTCGATATAGATATTATATTTTTACGTAATATTTTATAATTTTTAAAATATATAATTATATATAATCTTATTGTTACTTATTTGAATATAATTTGCAAGTATTTTTTTAGTTCTTATTATTTATTTATATAATATCTAATGTTATTGTTAAGTATATAAGAAATTTAATTTTTTAATTATTTAAAATTCTTTATTCATATATTCAATGTATAATTATTTAGATGTATTGCCATGATTTGAATTTTTTATGTTTACACATTTTCATTAACATATATTTATTAATTTATATTAATTTAAATGTGATTATATATTCAAAATTTTACATTCATATAAATATATTTTTTTCAAATATATTTATGTAATCATTATATTTTTATAAGGCATATTTATATTTATATAATCATTATTATTTATTTCTATAATATCTAATTTTATTATTAATTGTAAAAAAATATTGAATATTTCAATCTATTAAAATGATTTATTTCTATATTCAATATTTTTTTATGTTTTTTATTTTCAATATCTCAATATTTTTTATTTATTTAATATATAACTTTATTTTTTACATATATAAATATTTTAAATTTTGAAAACTTTCAAAATATCTTATTTATATATTCGTAATATTTTCATTAAATGTATTTATAACATTTGAATTTTTTATTACACATTTTCAATAAAATATTTTTATTAATTTATATTGAAAATTTTAATTATATGCCTAAAAGTTTATTTTTCATATCAATATATTTTTTAAAATATATTTATATAGTTGTTCTAGTTTCATACTTCATATTTTAATTTTTATTATATTATTTCAATTTTAGAAGTAAAATATAACCAAAAATTTGGTATTTTAAACTACACCTTAAACGTAAAAATTTATAAATAGAACCTTATAATAACTTCATCTCATGTCAACTTAACTAAATATTTTATACACGTATCATATTTTATAAAATTGCAATTTTACCTATTAACATAACAACGATAAAATTTAAATCCATAAATTATAAAACTATGTAATGAAATAAAACTACATAAACACATTTGACTTTTATAACATATAAAACCAAATAGAATTATTTCATATCAAAATAATCGTATCATTAAACTAAATTAATGCATTTCATATTAATTACCTCATAAATTACATACTCATATAAAATGTAATAAGATTTGATTCATATATCTTTATAAAATAAATCCACTGATCAAATGGAGATCGAATATCAAACACTAACACCAATTAATAGCAGTATAAACTAACAATTCAAAATAAATATAAATAAGAAAATACACCACATTGAAAAAAAAAATAAAACATACCAAAAATAAATAAATCCTCCCAGAATCATTGTCTCTTCATTATGCTTGTTCCTTCCCTACACGAATGAGATTAAAATAACATTGGGGGATATTTATAGCCAAAGGCCCTTTCAATGATGGCATAATTCTCGATTGTTGTTAAAGGATCATTGGTAAAAATGAAGGCACTTTCAACAACGACACAGTTGTTAGTAAATTTTTTAGCCAAAAAATGGAATCTTTAACAACAACAATTGTTGTTAGTGAAAATAAAGAAATTTTGATTACTAATCTACTTGATAAACTATGATGACGTAGTCATCGTTGAAAGTGCATGACATTTTACCAACGACATAGTTATTGGTAAAGTAAATGGAAGCTTAAGCAGCACAATTTTCTCAAGTGTTCATCACTAACGACAGTGTCATCAGTAAAATGTCATGCACTTTTAATGACGACTAAGTCATCGTAATGTATTAGGTAGATTGGTAGTAAAAAATTTTTCTATTTTCACCGACAGCAACTATCATCGTTGAAGGTTTCATTTTCCCGCCAAATTTTTTCCTATTTTCATTGATAACTTTGTCATCATTATTAATTTTGGCCAATTTTTAGTTAAAAAAATTTCACACTCATAGAATTTTGATGTATCACGATGCTTATATCATTAGTAAAAAGTGTTATTATGTAATACCAATGATTAATTTTTTATTGTCACAAATAGTGTCATCATTAAATTTATTATTTCTTATAGTGTTCTTGTCAATCAATTTTCAAAACTCAAGAAGAAAAGAAGATGACTTCAAGAAAAAGTAAAAGAAGAACATGACATTCGCTACTAGAATAAGGCTACGAGGTTCAATCTTTATGTTCAAGCAGCTAGTCTAAGTCAGATGCCTACTGATATAGAAGTGTTTTTGGTGTTTATACTCATGTGAACGAGGAGGACATCAAGGAATTTAAGACCATTAATTAGAAAAGATTTAGATAGGATTTAATTATTTTTTCTACTATGTATTCCATTATATAGTCAAAAGTGTTTAACTTTTAGTTTTAATTCGTAGGACTAACATTTTAGGATGTTAGAAGAGCATTCTTTTTAGACATCAATTAAGGATAATGAAGGTAGCTTAGCAAAGGGTAACAAGATTACCATTTGGATGGAGATAGTTGACTATAAAAAAGGTTGTATTTATAGTATAAGATTAGAGGTGATTAGGTTGTTAGGCCTTCATCCATCATGGCTAGTTCGTCCTTGCAAGCTAAGGTATAAGAGCTATAAAGCATTATTAAGCAATAAAATGCGAAGCTTACGGAGGCATGAGAAGAGCTTATGTAAAACAACTAGGTCATAACAATATAGTAGTAGCAGCTTGCTATCTAGTAGAGCTAGATTGAGTGATATGACTGCTACTTTAGCCATTTGTTCAAGAAATTGAATATTCCTACCAAACTACCATTGGAGGATGAAGCACTAGTTGATTAGGGAGGAAAATACCATTAAGAGCAATAACAAGAGGATGAATGAGGCTAGTTTAAGATTCATTTATATATATATATATATATATATATATATATATATATATATATATATATATATATATATCAGATTTCATTATTTTCATAAATAAATTTCATTGATTTCATTTTTTTATATTATATGGATAAATTATTAAAATCCAATAATATAAAATTCAATTGGGAAAATTTGATTGTTGAATAAATATTTATTTTGGTTAAATTATATTGATGTAGTATTTTTTTCTTGAGTTGCTATAAAAACAAGTAACATATTACTAATATTTCCTATATTACCAATGGGTTTATGAATAATAATGCCAATAATTTTCAAGAAATCTCCATATTAATGATAGATTTACTAATGAATCATATTTAATAACAAACTATTTCATTTATAATTGAAAGCAATATACATATATTTTTCTTATATTACTAACAGAAATAGCAATAAACATTTTATGAAAAATTTAGTGACAAATATTGATTATAAGATAAAGTAGGTTGCAACTTTACTAATAGAATTAGCGATGGATGTAAAAATCTATCGTTAAATCGATTATTGGCACTAGAGGTGTTAAAATATGTTGAGTTTAACGGGTTAACTTGTGATTGGTATAATTTTACTTGACTTGCAATTAGTACGGAAAATGATAATAGTGGCCCGACCTGGTAAAGGATTGGGATTGATTAACCTAATTTGGTAAAGGATTAGAACTGATAAGTGATAATCCATCAGGTTATTAGATTAGCCTGTTAGTCTGATAATAGTAATAAGTAATAAATAAATAATTTATTATTATATATTTAACTTTTATATAGATATTAAAATAATAATTTTGATATATTAAAATTATATATATGAACAATATAAAATAATTTTTAATATTAAAATTAATAAATTTATATATTTAGTATTATTAATATATATTATATAATTTTATCAAAATAAATAATTATATTAAAATTTGAATTAGTAATTTAATATTAAAATTTGAATTATTTAAAAATTTTAAATAAATAATTTTCACATTAATTTTAAATATATTATATACATATATATAATATAATACATTATTATTTATTTTTTATTGTTATAGATAAATTATTATAATTATTTTTATTAATATATTATTTGTATGAGTATTTATTTATATGTATTTGATAATATATAAATTATTAAATATATTTAGTTTTATATATAATACTTTGAACTTAATCAATTTATATTTAATAATATAAATTTATTTTATTAGATAAAATAAATATATAAATATAATATAAATATATAATATAAAATTCTTGATTAATATAAAATTTAAATTATTTTATTAAATGTATATATTATTAAATACAAATTCACACATTTATTAGATTTTAATAATATATATTTAATAATATATATTTATGTTTATATATAATACATATGATAATAATATTATTATATTTAATAAATGATAATAATAGATTTTAAATAACTAATGATGTAAAATTAATAATAAATAAATAACTAATATGATGATGATAATGATGATGATGATAATAATAATAATAATAATAATAATAATAATAATAATAAAATGTAACGAGTTACAAAAACTCGTCTAATAAATCTCAACCTGGAATTGAGACTAGAATTGGTATTATAACAACCCGATCTAATGAAAAAGTAGTTTGGTTTGGGACTAATTCGACGTATAATTTTTGCCCATTGGGTTACTTGGTAAAGTTGGGTTAACCCATTTTAACAGGCCTAATTAGCACATAGTTTACTAATGAATTTTATTCTATCACTAAATCCATTATTAATTAAATAAATAATTGATTAAAAATATTAGCAATAGATTTTTCTATTGCTAAATGGTAAATTTTTTATAGTAAAAAATATATGATCCTTCAGCATTAGCTTTGTAGCATTAAAGGTATTTTAACATCTCCGTTGAAATTACAGTCAACTTGTTTTACCTATCATTGAATAATAAAAAAGAATTACAAAATATCTGTTATGTGTGTGAAAGATTGCAGATTTTATATTGAGGGAAGGAAAAAATATGATAACCATGGTAGGAAAAGTTGAACAAAAAAATCAAGTAAACAAATACATTAGTGACAGAGAGAGATAATTGAAATAAACATTTAAATGTTGTCGTAAAGATAGAGTTGGAATTAGAATTTAAATTTATCTCTGAAAATGAACAATCATTTAAATCCTCTTGCTAAGCAAGAATTAAAATTGAAATTTTCATTAAAAAATTGTAAATACTATTTCTTATGTTGACTTATCATTAGAAGCATAACTTGAATTTAGAGGATATGCTCACAAATTGTAAAAGTACAATTATCATGATAATAGCTAATTGAGAGATAATTGTAAAATCACAATTCTAATGATGATAGTTAATTGAGAGAATTAATAATAATTGTTTAGATTTGGAAGAGATACAATCATTAGGATAACAATGTAATTAATTAATAGCAAGAATATTTCAGTTGTGTAAATTGGCATGTGTAGGCACGTGTTTTTTAGTCCAGACTTGATTGAGAAAGTGTGCTATGATGTAAAAAATATTGTTAATATTATTTCTTTATATTTTCACCTCTTAGGGTGTTACATATGTTCAATTTAATGGAATCGATCTTGTCTTGTGATTGAGTTATAATTTTACAATGTTATTGAATTATTTGATAATTGGATTTTGATATTGTTTTAGCTTTTTTTGCTATAATTTGAATTTTAAAGATCCAATTAAAGTGATATTTATGATGTTGGAAATATGAGAGGAAGCTTTAAAACTTTTGTATTTTGACTAGAACCTAGTTCAAACATTTGAAGGTTCAAATTTGATTGTAAAAATGAAGCTGTGTTATTATCTAATCAGATTCAATTATAATTTTTGGGTCATATCTAAAGTTTTAGGATTTCAAATAAGGTCAAACTAGCATCTAAGATTATCTTAAATCCAACCAAAGAACTTTTATATATGGGGATTGGTGAAACTATACTGTTTTAATGGTCATACACTAGTCAAAAATTGACCTATTAGAATTTACTACTATGAGCATTGCTAGTGATTTGGATTATAAATTATGCCATGGGTTTCTAAACTAAGTAAACCAATTCATTGTAACCTTAAAAGACATCATAACTTGGTCTAGTATGTTCTTTAGCTTAAGAGATTAGATATAATTAGGTTTTGTGCCTCTAAAGTATTCATTGAAATTAGACAACAATCATCTCTTCTCCAAGTTTCTTGTATGAACCACCGTGAGTGATTGATTTCTTTTGAAAATTCAAGGATTTAGCAATCAATTATGGTTTGATTTTAAGGCTCTTCTCTTTAAATTATTTATCATTCAATTATCTCTTCTTTTTTTTTTTTTACTCTTGTTGTGAATGACTGTTTAGATAATTTTCTAAATATAATTAGCTAGTTGATTATTAGTTGTATTTTATAGGTAAATAATTAGTTGCAAATAATTCTTGTTTGTATTTTAGTTGTAATTGATTGAAATTAGTAATAATTAGTCTTTAATGATTTAAAGCTTTGGTGAATCATTAGTTGCATAAGTAAAATAGATAATAAATTTAACAATTGTTACTAGTAGAATTATTAGATTTTATTGTAACTTATTCTAAATACTTGAAATTATTATTAATTAAATTTAGGTAATTATTCTGAATTGAATTAATAACAAGAGATTGATTAGTCGCTTATTTTGATTTTGTATTATGAATTTGCATGCCTATTTTCAATTTTGAGATATTCACAGGTTGAGTAATTAAATTATATGTAGATTCATTAGGTGTTGAAGAGAAACTTAATAGTTAGAGTAAATTTTCTTAAATTTGAATTCCATCTTCTGCCATTTTCAATCTAGTTTTGCTTTCAATTCTTTGTTTAAACTACTATTGAAACCCCCTATTTTACCCTTTATTTTTGTTAATTGATTTACCCTTGAATTAGCTTGAATAAGTTTAATAATTAATTTTGATGTTAATGATGCTCATCATACTACACTTACCTCTTTATATGAAGTGACTGTGTATGAGGATGATCAACATGGCACTTTTGAAAAGTTTTATTTTCCATTTTTATATACTCTATATTAAATTCAATATTTACGATGACTATTAATGAAGATCAGAAATATCTAGAATTGGCCTCAGGGGACTAGCAGCTTATTGATGGTGTAATTAGATATATAAATATTAAGGGACTCAGAAGAAAGAATAAGTCTCCAAGTCTGCCACCACGGTTGCCCTAAAGTCATATCAAGTTAGCGTCTTGCGTCTAAGGAAATAAACAATGTGTGCGTGTCCGATGTTGGTTTTGGACTATTAACATTTCGCAAGTTATTTTACCAGACTCAAATTTAATATTACAAAGGCTCCTATGTTAGAAATGATGTTAGCTTATCTTTGGCGATGCTAGAAGATAAATAATAAAAGGTCCATTTCTTTCTTTTTTTAAAATAATTTTATATTTTCACAAGTAAAAGTTGTTGTTTGATACAAGTTATTCTAATTTGTTTTTAAGAACTTTAATTCAAAACCTGCAACTCAACAACATAAAAAATAGAAATAATTTTTAGGTTACATTTGACAAAAAAATACTTTTTGAAAAATATAATTATAAAATATTAATAAAAAATAATTTATTTATTTAATATTAAATATAAAAAATTTGAGAAAAGAAAATTTTCTTTTTTAAAAGAAGATTTTACTTTCCTCTATTATTATAATTTTGCATATCATGTTTTTCAAATACAAATATAGGTGGCATTTCACTTTTTTATTAATATATATATATATGTATATATATATATATATATGTAAATAATATTTTGTTATAAAAAATACTTTTCAATGAAACAAACAAAATTTTAGATTTTTTTAATCTATTTTTTTTCTTAATAATAATTTTATAATTAAATAAAATATTTTTATATACTTTACTAATTATTTTATAATCTTTATTGTCTCTAAATTTGAAAATAATTTTAAAAAAATAAAAATATATCCAAATAGAATCAATGATCAGATTTTTATATCAATTAATGCTCAATAGGAAAAGGTTGATAGTATAAGTATTTATTGTGGTACTTTAACAAGTGCTTGGTGGTTATATCTAATTGTATGAAGTTATGCAGTCAACCCTTTCTATTTTGGTCAAAGGAGATAAAATTATCATTATCTCAAGAGCAGGACTTCTACACCCCCGGATGAAATTAGGGTTAATAAACCCCGAAGATATGGCTGCTTCATTATCCCATAGGCAATAACATCAAGAAGGACACAAAATACTCCAGCTGTATTAGAGCACTTCATGTGAGGCACTTTTTCAATGGTCAAAATTGTATATTAGTACATAAGATGCCACTAATTATAAGTTGATCGCCTATGCATGGGCCAAAAAAGTGGGCTAGCTCTTTAAGAGAAAAAAAAAGATCTATAATCCAAAAACAATTTGCTATTAGGCCAATGATGAAAAATAAAATTTCTTAAAAAATTTTCATTTATTGTTGGAAAACTAATTAAAAGATAAAATTAGATAAATTTTTTATTCAAATGAATATGATATTAAATTATAATTTGTATGGATGAATTGCTCATTATTTTTTAGTAATTAATGAAACATTCATTGTTAATAATTAAAGTGACATACCTCATACATAATTAATTAAAAAATAATATATAAAAAACAAATTATCAAAAAAATAAATAATAGATATATTATTATTATTATTATTATTATTATTATTATTATTATTATTATTTGTTCTTTACTTGATAATTCAACTTTATATCAGTTTTAATCCTTTAGCTAACTAAATATTTTCTTTGAAAATAATCATGTGATCATAGTACTTAGGAGTGTATTTAGATATATTTTTATTTTTATATTTTTAAAAAATATTTTTGAATTAAAGAAAAATAAATAATAGATGGTGATAAGTGTTGCAAATAAGGGAATATTTTATTTAATTATAAAATTAATATTTAAAATAAGAAAATAAGTTAAGAAAATAATTAAAAGTTATTTATATTTTTAAATTATACGTATAAAGTTACAATTTTTAAAAATAAAAAAATAAAAAATTATTTTTAAAAATAATAAACAAAAATATTAACAAAAATGTTATATGTATCAAAAGTGAGATTTAAAATTACATTTCAAATATTTAATATTTATTGGATTAAATTTTACAAATTTATTCCATCATTTTGTATTTAATTGACAACTCTCAATCTATATTCAAATTTTATTTTTGATTTATATATATATTTATATTTATATAAATTATACATAAAAAGTAATAATATTTTTATCTTATTTTGCAATATATTTTGAATTTAAAGATATCAAATGAACTAAAATATAAATTTTATTGATAAAAAATGAAAACTCTTGAATATATTAGTAATATATTGAGTTTTTTTAACTAATTTTAAAAATTATAATTACATTAATTTATTCATTTAATTGAGTTCAAGAATTAAGATGATAATTAATTTGATTATGTTAAAGATTTAAGATGAATTAAATAAATAATAGATAATTTTTTAAATTATTCATTTTAATTGGAGCATACTATAAAATGGTAAAAAATGTTAAAAGGCTGTAAGAATAGTGTCTTGAAATAAGTGGTGCGATATTTTAAATCTATCAATGTGAAAATCTTGTCTAAATTTAAAGCTAATAAAAATATGTAAGTTTATAATATTTAGACTAATTTTTTTTCTAAATTTACAATCATGATAGAATTCTGTTTATTATAGTTTTAATAAAAATTTCATGGCAACTAAATCAAATTATATATTTTATTAGCTTTAAATATAGATTTACATAAACTTACAATTTTTTATTAGCTTTAAATTTAGATTTAATATAAACTTACAATTTAATTGTAAAAGCTAACTTACTATCAATAATTTTCAATTAGCAATTACAATTCAATTAGATATTTGATAGTGTTTTCTTATATTTCTATTATGTTAATATTGTAAATGTTTTTAATTTAATAACAAATAGTTATAATATTATTAAGAGTTTTTAATTTAAATAACATTCAATATCTTTAAAAGTCTTGTATCTTCATTTACATTTAAAGTTAGATTTGTAATTCTCGCATGTATATGAAGGATGACAATATGTCAAGTTTGCATGCATGTGAGGGATGACAATGCCTTTGTATATTTATTTATGATTAAATGTAGTTACTTTTATATTATATTAAGTATAGTTTTAAATATAATATTTATATTTTATAATGATATTTATCAAATATACAAAAATCTATTTAAGTAATGATTGCATAATATTTAATTTAAGTAATATCTATAAAAGTAGTATTTTAAAATAAAATAAAATAAATTAAATAATGATATTAATATGTTAAATATAATTAAAAAATAAATAAAAATTTTATGTTTTATTTTTACATGGTTATCAAACTAATTTGATTAAGTACTTATTTGAATTTATCTTTTTTTTTTTAGTTTTGCGGAAATAAACCCCCGTTAATTTAGTAATAAAGATTTCCCTATCAAAATTAATTGTGTTTATTGGTGATTTATTTTTTAAATTTTTTTTAATAATTTATTTTTATATATTATTTTTAATTAATTATGTATGAGGTGTGTCACTTTAATTATTAACAATGAGTATTTCATTAATTACTAAAAAATAATGAGTAATTCATCCATACGAATTATAATTTAATATCATATTTATTTGAATAAAAAATTTATCTAATTTTATCTTTTTAATGATTTTTCCAACAATAAATGAGAAGTTTTTAAGGAATTTTATTTTTCATCATTGGCCTAATAGCAAACTGTTTTTTGATGGTAGATCTTTTTTTTTCTCTTCAAGAACTAATTCACTTTTTTGGTTCATGCATAATGGATCAACTTATAATTAGTGGCGCCTTATGTACTAATATGCAATTTTGACCAGTGAAAAAGTGACTCATGTGAAGTGCTTCAATATAGCTGGAATATTTTGTGTCCTTCCTAGTGTTATTGCTTATACGGTAACGAAGCAGTCATATTTTGGGGGTTTATTAACCCCAGTTTCATTTAGGGTGTGGAAGTCCTGCCTTTATCTCAAGCACATGATATCAAAATTTTCATTGATAGTTAGGATTAATATATACTTTAAAATTATATATTTATTTAAAAATCATATAATTTTATATTTTAATAATAATTTTTCATCCCTAAATTTGATATTACCATTCATTACATTTACATTAAAACATTCCTTTTATGCGTGTGTGTATCCCTTATTACTTTTCATTGAATAAATGCTCAAATTATCATGAATGTGTTTGGATATAATTTTATTTTTATATTTTTAAAAATTGTTCTCAAAAGGTGTTTTTAAAAACTATTCTCTTATTCTCAAAAATCATTTTTGGATTGAAGGAAAACTAAGATTAGGGGATGATTAATATTGTAAATGAGAAAATATTTCATTTAATTATAAAATTAACATACAGAGCAAGAAAGTAAGTTTAGAAAATAACTAAAGATTATTTTTATTTTTTAGTTTTTAAATTACATATTTAGATAACAGCTTTTAAAAATAAATTCTAAAAATAAGTTGCCAAACAAGTTCTTCTCTTTTTAAAAACAAAAAATTAGAAATTTATTTTTAAAAATAGAAAACAAACAAAGCTCATATTACTCTTCTCTTTCTTCTTCATGAATAACCCACTAAGCTAATGGTGGTAGGATTTTGTAATTATTTATTTTTCAATTTTGGAAATAAAATGAATAATAATTAATTAAATATAATTATTTTTATTAGTATTTCTTATACACGTTAAGGAAGTATTTGCATTTGATATTATTTATGCCTTCAAATGACGAAAGAATAATAGTTGTTGATAAAATTAATAATTATAAATAATTAAATTAAATTGTTAATAAAAAATATTAAAGAAGTTAGCTTTGTTAGAATGCACTAAAAAATAGTAATGCAAACTTTTTTTCACTTTGCAGTTGAAATAGGGTAAATATAATTTTGACCAAACAAAATTTTTTATACTATCCATCGTATTTAGATTTAATAACGAATAATAAATAATACAACATAATTTTACACTATAGTTTTTTATACAATTATATATTAAATATTAAATAATATTATTCTATTTTTTATTATTTTATTCTATACTACCGCATTCACTTATCTTAATTGATATAATATAAACTTAGTCACCGGACTAAACCATTAGCATTGCTGAATTTTTTGCCACCTTTCAGGACTCATTTCTCAGAGCCCATTTACTTTTTGTTTTTCTTCGGTGGCCCATTTACGACATCTTCCATCTCCCCTTAAGCTACAGTACATGCTTCCCGCTCCAATTGATTCGTTGGGTTCAAAAGCGGTTCGGGTAAATATCCGGTTCAAAAGTAGGCCGATCATCGTGGGGGTGGGACACTGCAGCCATCAATTTCCCAATTCATGGTCGTTTGTAGGCCTCGAAATCATCAATTGACAAACCGACTCTGCGATACGAGGAAGGGTGCAGTGCTGTCTCGAGCAGCGAGGCCGAGCGAGAGAGGTAGTGAGATGAATAGAGAGGGGAGATCTATCCACGCAGAGAGATTAGGGTTTTGAAATTTCGAGATCCCAAGGTCAGTGAGTGCGAATATATTGCAGTTTTATGATTTTACTTTGAATTGCAGAAGCACCAACACGGAAAAAGGTGATAATTTTATCGGTATACATGATGATGACGAAACTTGTGTGTGAGAAAGCGGTGTGCTTATTGTGTGCAGGGGTCGAGTGTGAGAGATTTAGAGAGAGAGAGGTGAGAAAGCTGAGTGCTCAGCTGAGAGATACCCAAAACCGAAGAGGAAGAGGAAGAGGAAGAGGAAGAGGTGGTGGAGAGAATTTTTTTCCTTTTCTAAGTTTTAGGGATTTATTCCTCTGCAGCTATCAATTCCCTTCATTTGCTCATCATTCATGGAGCAGCGAAAGCTTGTGGTTAGTTTTACGCATTTTATATTTTTGTTCCTTTCACCTTCATGTATCATTAGATTGATTGGTGATGATAAAAATTTTCGCGCTTTTCTTGGTCTTTTTATTTTTTTAGTGAATTACTCCTTTTCTTCCCTCACCTATTGGTGCTCCTAAATTTCATTTTAGGTTCTGGGCATCCCATGGGATGTTGATACCGAGGGTTTGAGAGAATATATGAGCAAATTCGGTGAGTTGGAAGATTGCATCGTCATGAAGGTTAGTCATTTGTCCATTTTATTTTTTTAATTATTTCACTACACATGTTTAATACATTCGTTTATATAAGTTCCAGTATTTGTTGTTTTGGATTTTGTGGCATAAAAGAAAAGAGAGCAATTCATGTTATTTCAGGCTTTGTGATGTTTCTCGTTGAATGTGATTTATAATTGTCTTACACAGGGTTAGACTTAGATGGAATACTGTGTTAGGTTTTATTGAGACACGCTTCAGTTGACTTATATCTGTATTTTAGGAGAGATCAACTGGTCGGTCCCGTGGTTTTGGATATGTTACATTTGCTTCAGTTGATGACGCGAAGGTAACTTCTTGTCACCTTAGTATTGATATGGCTGGTAATTTTACATGCAATGCCTTATGTGTGGCAACTTTCTGGCTACAGAATGCACTACAAAGTGAGCACGTCCTTGGAAACCGGATGTTGGAAGTCAAAGTTGCCACCCCAAAGGTTTTAATTAAACTATTATTTTGACCTTTTCCTGCCACCAAATTTTATGGTTGATTTACTTATTTAAATTCTAATAACCATTTAGTGTGATTGTTATGTTGATTCTTGTATATTATGTTTTCACTTTAAAGGAGGAAATGAGGGCACCAGTTAAAAAAGTTACTAGAATCTTTGTGGCCAGGATTCCGCCCTCTGTAACAGAAGCAAATTTTAGAAGGTACCTGAGTGTATTTCTTTATCTAAATGATGAGGGGACTTATATTCTTGAGTGATACACTCTTATGATGTATATTTGAATGATGAAAGCCAAGTGGTGTAATGTCCTTACGCTATATCATCTTACTTCCCGTTTTCTGCAGTCATTTTGAGAAATATGGTGAGATAACAGACTTATACATGCCAAAGGTACTTTGCTGCTGGGATCGTTATACAACTACTAGCTTCTTGAAAAAAATGGAGATAATATATAATACATTTTTTCAATACAGGATCAAGGCTCAAAAATGCATCGTGGGATTGGTTTTATCACTTTTGCAAGTGCAGGTTAGTTCTTGTAGATTTGTCTAGGCAATGCACTCTTAACTGTCATTTTGATCCTAACACAATCAGTTTGTTCTACAAACACATGCACATGTGCCGTTGTACTATTAGAGACTGCATTCTTTCATGTCTTTGAACATCCTTTTCACGTGGCTCATTGTTGGATTTCAAAATTATAATTGGACTGTTAGTTCTTTCTTCTTCTTCTTCTTCTTTTTTTTTTTTTTAATGGGTGATGAATTGAGATTGTTTGTTCTCTAGTCATGTGGCATATGTTATGCATGAAATCCTTTTTGGTTTATTTCAAGTAATGAATTTTCCTCACATGAAGATTTATTTTTATTTGTTCTGAGATAATCTTGTTGGTTTAACAGTGCTAGAATTACCTGATAACAGAAGATGGAAGTCCATTTTGTTGATTTTTTGACCTGAATACTACTATAAAAATAGAGTTTAAAGGGTTTATCAACCACTGAAAAGAACATTTCTGTTCTGCAGAATCTGTGGAAAGTTTGATGACTGAAACTCATGAGCTGGGTGGCTCTACTGTAGTGGTTGATCGTGCAACGCCTAAGGCAAGATCTTGTATAGTTTGTCATTTCATCAAAGAATAGTATTTGTGGAAATTGCATCTTAGTTAAATAAGAACTTTTGCTATTTCAGCAGGAAGATGACTTCAGGCCTGTCAGCAGAATGTCACAGGGAGGTTATGGTGCATACAATGCATATATTTCTGCAGCAACTAGATATGCTGCACTTGGTGCTCCTACTTTGTATGACCCTCCGGGCTCAATATATGGAAGTAAGCATGGAAGCATCAGTGTTTAGTGCAATTCTTTTCTATTACTCAAAAAAATAAAACATAAAAAATAAAAAGCATGATTCCTTATTGTGAAAAAGGGGGAGAACCTACACGTGGATTGGGCAAAAAGATTTTTGTTGGCCGGCTTCCCCCAGAGGCAACAGCTGAGGATCTTCGCCAGTACTTTGGCAGATTTGGGCGTATATTAGATGTTTATGTGCCCAGGGTAAGATATTAACAAAAAACCTGGCTTAGTTTGGTTGTCCTGGTGGTTGGAAATGCTTTCTTTTAAAATTAAATGATGAAGTTATAATGAAACAAAATATGTTGGTGCATTGAATTATAAATTGGTGTTTATTTGTTGTGTTGGCAAAAAGGTATTTTTGGTTCTCTAACTTACATTAAAGTTTCAATCTTATCTCCTACGTTTTCTTTGGAGCAAATTTATCCTTCAACTTATTCACAATGTTACTCAGCTAGCTAACATTGTTAAGTTTTTTAATGAAGGTGATTATATGGCATCCAACTTGGCATTTTACATGGCACACAAGTTATATTTTCATATTCTTGTAGAAAAAGACATTTTTGTCCTTTAATTTTCACTGAAGTTTCAGTTAGCAATATATGTACAAAATGCTATTGTAATGTAAATGACTTACATTATAATTAACCAAGACAAGAAATAAATAAATCCAAATAATAATTTGAAGAACTCCAAAGATAAATTATATTTATAGTTTCAAATTGCCTTGCTGATTAGAATAGTTGCTAAAGATTCATAACAAACATTTGATGCTGCAAAAATGCATTTTAAAATTTTGAATTTGTATTATTTAGATTCATTGAAGCTAATGGATTTACTACGTGTCTCCTACTTCAGTTTTAGCTTAAAAAACAAGAAGCTCAATGGCCATAAGCTGAAAAGATTGGTTTTGTGTGTGATTTCAAATTTGTATGCTTTGTAAACTTAATTATACTTAGCTCACCATTTGACTGAGCCTTTTTTTGAAGAATCGGATAATTTGACAAAGGGTTATCCTTGGAGTGCTGGTACTTCTAGAAATAAACTCAGGGTAATGTGACCCACTAGGTTTCCACACATGTTGGTAATGAATTTATTTTCTGGGATAGTTTATCCCAAAATCATAGGACTCACCTGATAATAGATCAAATGAGGAATATTCTAATTTTTATTTTATTGTGTTTTATTATAATGCTCTTTCACAGTTTTTAATATATATATATATATAATGCGCCTTGGTGTTGACTAAGCAAGAATTAGTATATTGACAGATCTCATGCCAATCCAAGTTTTTTTAAGTTTGATATTGAGCACTGAAGAAAGAATTCCATGAAACCTTACAAACTGCAACATGAAGAAGTTTAAGTTAAAGAATAAATTTGATTCGAATAGAATGTAGGGGACAAGATTGAAACTTTTGTGAAATTTGGGGACCAATTTTTTTTTCCCATAAGGATATAAAAGTATGACTTATGTGTGCTATATGGTATGCGAAATTAGATGTCATGTAAGCCTTTTATTAAAAAACTTGACAGTGTTAGGCTGCTAAGTAATATTGCACGATTTTTGAAATTTAGAGCGTAAATTTGTTCCAAATAGAACTTAGGGGACAAGATTGAAATTTCATTGAAAGTTAGGGGACTAGATTTTCCTTGTTGCCTTTTGTGTTTAAAGAAGAATGAGAGCAGCCAGTATATTCTTATGAGAGTTACAATAAAATCCCATTGCCATGTTTATGTTTTTATTGTTTTAAATGCTCAAGCACTCCCAAATATTTCATTGTTAAAAGCTGGCTTGCTCACCTGTCTGTTTCCATGTAGGATCCTAAAAGATCAGGCCATAGAGGCTTTGGTTTTGTAACTTTTGCTGAAGATGGTGTGGCAGAGCGTGTTTCTCGAAGGTCTCATGAAATTTGTGGACATCAGGTATTTTAATGGAAGTTCTGTTTGTGGCTTTTCCTTGCAATGTAATACCAATGTTCAGTTATAGCTTCATATTAAATTACAAAACACCTCTAGGACAGGCCCATGACTCTTAAATGTGGGTTCTTCATGATTTTGTGTCATGTTTGGGATTCCACAACGTGCACTCTAATGGTGATTTTATCTATTATGAGTACACACATGGAAACATCAGTTACTGCATCCTCTTTCTAGGAGATTGTTAAATGTTGCAGGGGTTCATTGTATGTGCTGATTTACCGAATTGCTCCTGCAGGTAGCAATAGATTCAGCCACGCCTCTTGATGATGCTGGGCCCGGGCCTGGGCCCAGTGGGAATTTTATGATGAACAGTGTGGATTCGTTTGGGGGATATGGTGGTCCTATGCGCACCTATGGGAGGATGTATGGCAGGCCTTGACTTTGATGATGTGAGTATATAGATTAATGATTTTATGAGCACAGGGCAAGGAAAATGGACAATTAGATATTAACCTGTAAAGAATTTGAATATTTAATTATTCTGAAGAATCTTTAATGTCGGCTCCTGTCTTCCTTATAGTGCTGTATTTTGTCTTTGAAACTTTGTCACATACACCATAAATTATAGTTTCATGTGTTTAGCTTTTATTTACACACACTATTTTGCAGTGGGGTTATGGAATTGGTAGTGCGAGACCATCGAGAGCAGACTGGAGGTATAGGCCTTATTAGAAGAGCATGGTTTTCTTGGTGGCCTTGCCTTGGAAATGCTCGAGTTGATGTGAACAAAGTATGTTGCAGGTCTTCTGGGATAAATGAATTCAAGTAATTATCAGATCTATGGTTTGTATTTAGTATTTACTGAATCAACGTAACCGGCCAAACTCATTTTTATTTAGTTGCTATTTAGATGCTTAAGATATGGAATGGGTATCGTTAAGATTACCTTGCAAACATGTTTTGGGTTATCACTTATAAATTATAATAGTATGGAAATGGCTAATTTTATGCAAATAGTTGTTCATTTTGGATTGCTCGACTGATTGCATCATGCAGAATGCTGAAATGTTTCATGATTGTGGAATTAATTCACCCCGTTTTGGTGTTGTTATGTGGGGTTGATAATGGTGGAATAAGATTTTTAACTCAAGGAATTCAAGTATCAAAATTTTTGTAAAATATATGTAATTAATTTTTTGAAAGCTTATTTTGAAATTACTATACATCGAGGATATCAAGATTTCTTACGCCGGACTTGTCTTGGTGAAAATGAGGCCCCAAATGAAGGATTTAGGGTTTAGGACCTTAGCTTCAACCAGATTGCCTCAGTTTTTACAACACTGTTGAGTTGTTTTGCCTTACGAGATTGGGAAAGAAGAAAAGAAAATAAAAAGATTTGGAACCACAAAGTCGCAGTTCTGAGCTCTGCGGTCAGCATGGGATAGCTGAGTATTAGTGTCGCAAGTAATAATCTTAACTAAGCGACTAAGATTAAAAGAATATGGAGAGGAAGAAGAAGTAGTAGTGAGGAAACACAGATCCTTGGAACCAAAAACATGCCAATCTCTGTTAGTGTCATATACAGCAACAGACATTCTAAATTTTACAAACCGTTTATGATATACGACAGCCTGCTTCCTCTGTCTCCGAAACTTAAGAATTAAATTTCACGGGTCTGAGCTTCTTGTATAAAAATCTGGGAGAACTGGAATCACCAAATTATGCAGATCACGGCGCATGACACCTGAAACATTTGATTGGAAACCATATTTGGACGTATTTTGGCAACGAAAAAACCTTTGAATTCAAATGACTGTGCCGTTCTGGTATTGAGCTTCTCATCTTTTCGGCTTTCGTCTGTGCCTTTCTCAACTTGTTTAGAATCTTATCCGTTGATGATGATTTCTTCTTTTCCAATTTCATCTGTGTTAAATGTTTCAATGTTAGCAAGTATAAATAACTCCTAACTACCCTTCAACAAATCTAAAACCTTGGTTTATAGGATGGTGATACGGAAAAATTTATAGTTGCCCAGCACTACATCAATCAAAATTAAGAGAAATTTTAAAGGGGTTAGTTGAGGAATTAATTATTGTATCAACTTTTTAATAAGAATGAAGTTGATAGTGAACCCACAGATTATGCGTTTACCGGATATTTGAGCAACTAAGAATTTTTTGTAACAAGAGTTTACAATAAACTCGAGATATATATGACAAGATAAAAACATTATAATTATGAAAAAGAAAAAAGTAAATAACCTCAAGTTTGCGAATTGCTGCTTCAGCCTTTGCCTTCTGCAAATTCTCCCATGCAAGGATCTTGGCTTCCTCTCTCTCTAACCTGCATCGAAACAGACACCATGGAATTTTATTTTTCTTGCTAATAATACTACTTTACATGCATCAGTTAAATTATTGGCAATAGACCTCGAAAATTAGAAAAAGGCTGTGGTATTTGCACAACATACTTGGAAACGTTTATGTTAGACTCAGCAAGATCCCAAGACGAAGCGTGAGTTTCCACATTGCTTTCCCTGAAGCCCTTGCTCTGCAGCCAATCCTTCTTACTAATTTTGATCGCATACCTCTTCTTAGACCTCCTTATTACAGGAGCCTGACTGTCAACCTGCACATCTCTCACCTCTAATTTACCTGAATGATGACTACCTGAATCCATGGCCGAATTGGGAGAAGACCTGGGGGATAAATGACTATCATTCTCCGTCTCAGGGCTCATTTGGGTACCTTTATCGCATCTCAGAACAAGAGATTTCGTAGCGTCCTCAGTCTTAGATTCATCATCTTTATCATCTGTAAATTAACTTTAATTGGTAAGCACGTAGATGCTCACATGTCGAAATCAGGTAGCCTTTGGTTTTGACAGAAGAAATCAATCATCCCAAAACCTAGTCACATACACCACCCTACTGTATATAAGGAAAATGCTTTTACACACGTTTCACTCCACTAGCACTCCAGAGAAAGTCGAGATCCATTCTTGTGTGCAAGTCCCACCTCCTTCTTATAAGTGCAAGCAGAGGGCAGCCTTATGTAGTTAGTATCATTCAAATTTTAGTGGCTTAGAACCAGGAAATTAAGCCGTTGAGTGCCTCATGTGATATGATTCGTATATTCCCGTTGTCACTAGCATATTTGGAATTGTATTAATTGTTATTTTTTGAATTAATTTGAAATTTTATAAATTTTCTACGATTCCATTGGAGCTATAATCACATTGCAAATCATTTATCAGAAGCAATATACCTTGAGAATTTGGCGGTGAGGGATGATAGAGCAATTCTGACCACCTTGGAGCGCTATTCAAAGGCAATACACCATTTTCACTGAGCGTTGGACAAGAATATCTTACTCCATTATTATCACCATCGTAATTAAGCACAGAAACACTATGAGGTGCCAACACTCCGGTCGAAAAAGGCGAACCGGCCACTAAGTATTTATTCATGGCCAAACCTTCGAGCAAGGGAAACGTAGGCGAATGATTCGGGTAATAAGCCACTGCAGGAGGCACAATCGGACCACTTTTCGATTTGGGTCTACGCTGAAATTGAACATTCGAACTTCTGCCATTAAAATAGCCTGAATTAGGGCTACAAATCCACCTTTCTGCTTCATCCCATTTGGAGGGCAAAGTTCTTCCGCTATTAAGGAATGGAGGAGTAAAACCAGCAACACTTGCTCGTCTTCTGTTGCTGCTTTCTTTCTGCGGTACACGTTCCGAACTCCAACCCTTTTGGCTTCCGATGCTTTTTTCTCTGTAAATGGGTGCTCCTGGACTCGGAAACGAACTCAAGTTCTGGGAGGAAAATGAGTTCTTCATCGTGATGCTGGCTTTGGAAGTTCCGGTCGTCTATAACCTGAAGAAGCCCGTGTCATATTACGACGGTGTGGAAACTTGTACCATGTCTTGGCCCTTTTTCTTGTGCTTCTGTTTTTTTCACCACCATTTTAACTCGGGGGTTGATATCTTCGTCCCGTTAAATCTGCACAGATTCTCTGTACTCAGAAGGTAACAAAATTATCAGCCTTTGACCACTCAGGCTAAGGTTAGTATGGGTCTCTCCCGAGGAACACAGGCATGGACTGCGTCAAGCAACAAATTTGATTAAGAAAAGGCGCAAAAAATTTTAAAAAAATGCAAAAAATGCTATGATCAATCATTGTCAAATAGCGTTGATGCTGCTAGTGTTTCTAACGTTTTTGAATGGATGGCGAAGTGGGACATGCATATTTAATTCGTACATCTCTAAAATGTAAGATGTAATATACCAAATAAAGTGAAATGAAAAAATTAAATAAATAAATAATTATAAAAGTACGCGTAATTTTTTTTTTTTTAAGGATAGTAATTATGAAAAATGCTAATTCTTCTGAAAAGTACATGCTAAATCCCTCACCGAAACAGATGAAGTGAAGTGTTTGCTATGCTATGGATGCAACGGAAAATTATGTTGGTGATATGAATCCAATGATTGAAGTTTGTTCCCCGAATATTTTTTTGGAATTATTTGTTGGGTAATTATTATGTTTTTTAAATTTTACAATTAATATTATTAATTATTTATTTTATTTTTATTATAATTGTTTTTCCATTTTTTAATTTAATATCAAAATAAACGACAACAATAAAGTATATAATAAAAAATACATATTTGATATTGTTAAAGTATTATTTCATAATCATTTCAAAAAATCCCATTTATTTTAATATTTTAAGTGAATAAAAAGATGAATAATTATAATAAAAGTAAAAATGAGTAAACTTGTCAAAATGGGTAAATCTAATCCTACCAGACTAATTCAACGGGATAAAAATTGTATGTCAAATCAATTTTAGGTTGTGTTACTTTTGTACTAAATTAGGTTTAAATCGAGTTATTACAGTATTAGTCCCAGTCTCAATTTCAGATCAATATTTATCAAGCGAATTTAGGCGATATCTGTTATATTTTATTACTATTATTATATTAGTTATTTATTATTAATTTTACATCATTAATTAATTAAAATATATTATTATTACTATTATAAAATATAATTATATTTTATTATTATTACTTGAAATTTTATTATTTATGTTGGTAAGTCATATACATTATATATGAAAATAAATATATATTATTAAAATCTAGTAAATACATGAATTTGTATTTAATAATATATACATTTAATAAAATAATTTAAATTTTATATTGATCAATAATTTTATATTATATATTTATTTTATAATTTTTATTTATTTTATATAACAAAATAAATATATATTATTAGACATATATTGATCAAGTCGAAAGTATTATATATAAAAATAAATATATTTAATAATTTATATATTATTAAATATATATAAATAATATATTAATAAAAATAATTATAATAATTTATATATAATAAAAAATAAATAATAATGTATTATATTATATGTATGTATATAATATATTTAAAATTAATATCAAAATTATTTATTTAAAATTTTTAAATAATTAAAAATTTTAATATAAAAGTACTAATTTAAAATTTAATATAATTATTTATTTTGATAAACTTATATGATATATATTAATAATATTAAATATATAAATTTATTAATTTCAATATTAAAAATTATTTAATATTACTCATATATATAATTTTAATATCATATATATTAAAGTATAATTTTAATATATCAAAATTATTATTTTAATATATATATATATAAATTAAACATATAATAATAAATTATTTATTTATTACTTACTACTATTATCAAGTTAACGAGGTAACATAATAATTTGACAAATTAACACTTATCAATCCTAATTCTTTATCAAGTCGATTTAACCAATTTTAATCTCTTACCAGATCAAACCACTGTTATCATTTTTTATATCAGTTTCAATCTCAAATCAAGTAAAATTATACCAATTATAAGTTAACTTGTTAAACCTAATCCATTTTGACATATAAAAAAAAGGAGACCAATAGTATTAGTTCTAAAATTTAAGAAATGTAATAATTATTATATTTATAAATAAATAACTAAATACTATATTCAATTATAATTCTAAATATAAATATTTTTAATCAATTATTATTTATTTAAACTGTGATATCTAATCTTTTTTTAAATACAATTTATATCTTAAGTGACATTTAATTCGTAAAATTAAACATTTTTTTAAAATCCTAATATTTTTTAAAATTAAAGATGCTTAATTTGCCTAAAATTGAAAGCCTGGCAAACCAATCCATAAATTTTTTGTGTACTAAACTTACTACCAAGTCCACACAAATTGTGGACTAGCTTGCAGGTTAGCTTTTTTTTTAGGCAAAAAAGTGTTGGTTCACAAGTTACGATGCAAATTGGATTGTTCAACATGTTTAAATAAATTTTATTGAATTGGGCATAAATGGGCTCAACTCATATAAGATTTGGCTTGATCCAGTCCATTTGGCCAATTATACATTTCTACTAAGAATATAATTCCTAAAAAGTTAATTTTTGAGAATCTAACATTTTCATTTTTAATTTAGTTAAAAATATTTATAGAGATACTACATTATTATATTTTAATTATTTTTAAAAATATTATTTAATTATTAAAAATATTTCTATTAATAATTAAGTTGTTATTAGAGGTGTGTGGTGACTGATAGTAATCATTAACAGTAGATGGTGGTGGTAAATAATGATAACTAATAATAAATAGTAATTTGATAGTGATAATATCAATAAATGGTAATTATCAATGATGGGTAGGGTTAAGTAGTGATCACTGATAATAAGTGGTAATTAGTTACAGTAACCAATAATAAATAGTAGTGGACAATGATCATTGATTATGAATGGAGTGAACAATAATTCTTGGTAGTGAGTGACAGCCCATAATAATTATTGAAAATGAGAAATGATTAACAATAATGACTGATTATTAATAGTATATAATGGTGGATGAATAGTGAGATATATAAAATAATTTTTTTATATTAATTAAATATTTTTATATTATAAGAATATAGGATATCTAATTTCTTCAAAAGAAATATTTTTAAAGGTATAAAAAAATTTCGAACCAAACACTATAATAGAGGAAAGCGGATACATCCATGCATGCATGACATAGACAGCAGCGTTGGTGCGAGGCCAATGAATGAGGGATTGGGTCCAGGCGAGAGGAACAGGAAGCGTTGTGAGGGAAGGAAGAGGACGAGTACTTGAGCTGTGATACATTGCGAGGAGGGCCTCTATTAACATCGGTGTATTTGTCATGTCTGATCCCAAGCTAGTAAATTCCAAACGTCGGTCACGTGCTGTGGGCCGTGCAACATCACATGCTTAATTGTCGCATTATGCAATTATTAACCTTGTTTCCAACTCACTCCTGAGGTTGGATGCAGAAAAAAAAATTTAATTTTATTCTTCTTTATTTTAATAAAAAAAAGAAAAAATATATAATTAATTTAAATTTTATAATTTTTTAAATGCTTTTCAATTTAAATTTAAAATTTTTTTCTTTCCTTTCAATTTTCTCCTTACCTGAACAAAGGGTCAGTGAACGCCAATAATTTGTATTGCAAATTGACTCTGTCACTGACTCATTTTTACTATTTATGATTAAATTGTAAAAATGTTTAACTCTAGCCAGATTGCGGACAGTTAACTGATTGGGACAACAGCAGCTGCATCTAAGCTCAGATAATGATAGCAGTCGAAACTTCCGCAATTATTTAAGTCAGTAAATATGATACTGTATGAGTCAGTTTACCGGTAAACATTTGAGAGACTAATTAAATACGAGGATAGCTAACCTTGGCATTTATAAGCGGAGGTCAGTAATTTTCAATTTTTTTTTGTCTAGGTAAAAAAATTTATATTATTGATTTAATGACAATAAGATAATAAATAATATTTAAGTAATTTTAATAAAAATAAATTTAAAATATTTAAGTTAATTTTATTTATTTTCTCTAATCTTTATGATATATAATTAAAAAATAAAAAATGTAATTAATATATATAAATTATAAACATTATAAATTAATATATAAATTAACTCTGACATTACACAATTTTAATTAATATATAAATTAAAATCATAATATATATCAAATTATAAACATTAGGATTTTGAAAAAAATATAATTACATTACACAATTATCTGACATAATTTTTAAATTTAAAAATTATCATATAACTTACTTATTACCAAATATGTTAAAAATATCTTCTTTAATATATGTAACAAAACAATCATCAATTGATTCTTCGTAACCTTTAATGAAAATAATATTTTTTTTCATAATTATTTTACCCATATGTGAAATTAAGGCTTTAGGATTCTCAAATTTTATTCGGTAAAATTAAAATTTTACACGATTAATTCGATTAGATCATATTAATTTTGAATATATTTATTATCTCTATTATTTTAGTAAGTATTGTTTTAAATGATCAAAATAAAATAGAAGAAAAAATGATAAAAAATAATTAGTGTGTATGTTAAAATTTTGGTGAGATAAATTTTGAAATTCAGCAGAAACATTTCAAATGATACATAGCAAATGAGATGATATGAGATTAGATTTTGAAAAAATTAATTGGAACACACATGCGACTCAGCCAGTGCGACAAAGGCTGAGCTACAGTAATGATCAGTCTAACCATTCTTTCGTCAATCAATAATTCATTAATAATGAATAAAATTGGGCAATTAATAAAGGCTAAGAACTGATGTCCCAGACTCTACAGAATTCCACGTAGAATTATCAAACTTTTCTTTATATATATATATATATCCTCTACCATGAACAATACCTGGGCCTCGGCCCTTAGCATCAAAGCTTTTACATTTTTTTGGGCTTTGTTGCTGGGTACAAAGCCCATGAAAATTTTGAAGGCTTTTGTACGTGATTGGATTTGTCGTTGGGCAAAAATTGGACTAATGTTTGATGCTTTGAGTTTAGAGACGTACCGAATAAATATGTCCTCATGCTTCCTACATAATAAACCAATAAAAGTGCTTCCTGGGGGAGAAGCAAGGCAATTTGGATTGACGTTCGCATCGTCTCCGAAGGTAGCAACGATCGATTAAACTCGATTCGAGTTCCATTCAAATATTTTGAGAATCAATCTACTTCTACTAAATCAATTAATTATTAGTAAGTTAATGCATTAGTTTATTTAATTTTAAGTCAATTTCAAACTGATTTATTTACTTTTCATGTTAATTAGATTAATTATTCATGTCATATAAAAAATTGCTATTATATATGGCACTAACACAAAGAAGTCAACATACTACACAAACAGAATCCCATTCTTTTTGGGTAAAAAAATGTTATAAATATCAAAAGTGAAATTTGAAGTTAAATTTCAAATTTTTTATATTAATTAAATTTAATTTTACAAATTTATCTTTACTATTCTATGTTCAATTAAGAGTTCTTGATTTACATCTGAAATCCGATTTCAGATTTGACTATTTTTGCATTAAAGTATGATGCTATTTTAGGAGAAATTATATCTGAATTTGGTTTATAGTTGTGTCTCAAATTTTGCTTGAGCTAGATGTTAACGGGCATTTAATTATTTATGAGGGCAATTAACAATCAGCTGTACATGATACATACCGATGGCTTAACAAATCAAGTTGATTCACTTTAGCTTGCTATTAATTAGTGGAGAGTATGCCTTGGTCTTAGATGCAATACCAGCAGCTCACTTCAACAAGAAGATTATTATAAGCAAATTTAATTACATATTATAAATTTATAATTTTATGATCTGAGGATGGCTTGCTGGGTAAGTACTAAGTGGAAGAGGGGGGCGGGAAACAAAACATTGTCCTCGAGACCCCTATGTTACGTGTAATTATTGAACGAATGGTATCCGAAACATTCTTCTGTTGATCGATCATGCAATATTGTTGTGCAGAAACATTCTTTGAAACAAGGAATGCTCTTTCCGTGTCCTTTGGGGTTGTCGGATGAATTGTGAGCCTGCTATTTCAGCATCAAGAAACTGAGCAAATCTCTTATAACTATTATGAAATCTAGGCTTGAAACTCATCAAACTAAAGTCATGCTAAGGCTGTAACTTAATAATTGCAGGCGCTGATTTAGTTAAAGACTTCTGCAAATCCAGGACTTATATTATTATGACATAAAAATGAGAAAGGAAGCAAGCAGAGACCTATAATTTGTCAGAACCAAGAAGGGTCCAATTCAGCCTATAATTGGTGCCAACAATTGCCACAGTCTTGCAATAAAAAGATATAACCACGTTATGATGCACCAACGACCTCAAACTAAAAGATTTCATTTAATTTATGCAACAGTGCATAAATCTATGAATTTAAATATTTGGATCTATTAGTGCACATTATATTGGTAGGTCAAAGTCTCTCTCAAATGCCATGAATCCGAGTCTGCCTGATTAGTCATTTGAAATAGGCCCTTTGATAGTAACAATTCAACACTCAAAAGTACTCTATTTATACGTCCATCGTTTAATAATGGCCCTTTGATTAATATTGCCGTGTTTTCTGAGCAAGATGACAAAGCACACACCAATATTTGCGTATGATATGAGGACGATTTGATGAGCCAACGTGGTCCTACAATAATGCAGCACAGCAAGTAAACAGAGGTAAGTAGAACACTAACCATTGGAAGCAAAACCACCCCTTAATGTCAATGTAATGTCGCTGTCACTGATTTATTTTTGGCTCACTGTTTATACTTTCACGGTTTCTGCTCGACGTTGAGAGACTTAATTTATAGGTACTGTCTCCCGCAGCATGACAGAAAGATTTGCCCTCATTTAAACCTATTTAGAGCCGTCAAGTTAGTCTCTATCTCCATTGGGACACAAGTGCGATACAGACAAAATAAGTTTACGTAATCTTCGTCATCCATCAACATCTCCACCGCTTTGCCATTCATTTGAGATTTGATGAGTGCTATTTAGCCAATTGATGAGCGCCATTTAGCCATATTATACATATGAAATTTCATATTAATTTTATTATTATTATTCTAACACTTGTTACTATAAAAATATTAATTTACATCAAGATATTATTAGCATTTATTTTTACATGATAATATTTTTTAAATTATATAAAATTTTAAGATGATAATTAAAAATTATGATTGACATTTATTTGAATGTAATAATATTTTTGAAATTAAGTAAAAAATTATTATATTAATTTTAAAAATGAACAATATCTAATGTTTTGCACAAAAAAATTATGAAATTATAAGATGTCAATTTTCTTCATTATCGTTGTCCAAAATGACATTTAAAACAATAGGTTCGGTAAAGTAAAAATTTCACATATCAATATTGAATTTAACCAATATTTAAAAGTATAACAACATAATGCTTACTTTGGAATTGTGATGCATAAGACATCAACATTGGAGTTCTGATAGGATGCTTCTCATTAATTCGAAAAAATTTTAAATTAAAAGTAAAGATAGAGTACAATGATAGGGATAGTTAAAAGACTACTTGGATCTCATTGAAAGAAGTAAAGTTTTCTTCAACATACAACAATTTGTAACAAGGATAAGGATTCTGATACAATTAGGATAGAAAACTCATTACTTATTGCTTTTGTTGTAAATGTGTAGCAATGGAACCTAGTAGTTTTTGTATATGTTGTTTTATGGAATTCGTAAATGCATAATGATTTGAAAAAAAATAGAATGTCAAAATAAATTCATGGAATTGTTTCTTCTTATATCATATGATTGTATTAAATAGAAAATATCAAAATACAAATAATTTTCTATATAAATTCATAATTTAATTGCAAATAGGGGAACTCATATTAAAACATAAATAACTTCATGTATAAATTCATAATTTGATTGTAGTTAGCATAAATGAAATAAAAAATATCAAAATAATAAGATGCCAATTATTATTAAAATTGATGTTTAGAAATAGTTCAAACAAATCTAGTTAAAAGATGCAAATTTTAATACGACAATTTGAAACTAATCGACATTTAACTTTATGGTATTTACCAATGTTGTGGGAAATAGTGAAAACATAAATGTCAATTATTTAAATAAATAACTGTTGTCTAAAAAGTATTTTAAAAAACTCTTTGAAAAATGTAAAACATTTACTTGTAATTTTGAATTTAACCAATTATCATGATCTGTTTCAAAGCATGTGATTGGCGTAGGGAGTTATTTCACACAACAATGCCCTAACCTTCCCTAAATACATCTAAATTGTTTATCACATGTGAACATGCTTTTAAGATGAAAGAGATACAATTCTCAAAGACTTATTATGAATCAATACAATGTCTCTCTTTATGCTTAGTAGTTCTAACGATCCCTAAGATGTACACTACTACTAAAGATGTTATATGGGCTTGCTTTCAATCCATCTAACAACAAAAAAGTACTTATATAGAAGAAGATTCCTAAAGAAGTGAAAATAAACAATAAAAAGAAAATGAAAGTAAGTATTTATGAAATTTAATGAGTAAGAATTAATCGACAAAGAGTTATTAAAATAAGTATTAACATGAGATTTAAAATTTATCCAAGAAAATGGTCATATTCTCCTATTTTTACTAATAAAGGTTGAAATTAAGTTAAACTATTTACTTACTCAGTATAGAAGAGAATTTAGAAGGTTAAATTTGTTAATTCTTGACCTTAATCAATTGAAATTCTAAGGATTCTTTATTAGGGTTCAATTTCTCCCTTTTTAATATTAGAGCTTGAGTTTCACCAAATTTAAAAAAAAAATGGAAGGGATGGCTGAGATTAATGTCCTTATCTTGATTGTTTAAAAATTTTGATAAGGATGAACTCTTTCTTAGATTGATTTGGAAAAAGGAAGGAAAAGGAAGAAGGAGAATGAAGGAAAAAAGAATAGTAGGGTTTATAGTGAATAATAGGAGGAGAGGGCTAAAGTTAGGTTTGAAAAAAGGTAAGGCATTTTTACTTTTTCAACTATATCTCCTTCATACTCATATACTCATATCTAATCATTTATAATTTTTAATTATTTTATCCTATATGCTTTTTCTCAACTAGCCTCACAAGTATTTCATTTCAAGGTTATTTGAACAATTCATATTCTTTTATCTTAAAAGTTCCATTCAAAACTCATTTAATTAATTAATTAATTAATTCTCTTTCCCTTAATGCCTCACTCACATTTTCCCCATTGAACTTTATTCACTCCACATAAATTTTTTACTATAATAATTAGCTAATTAATTCTGATGAGAATGTAACAAATAAATCAATAATTAAAATTTTAAATTCTAGGGTTGTAATACCAACATCTAAAGGTATGATAACTACCAATTCCTTTGAAAATTTAACATACATAAGACATCAATTTGGTATTAATAACTAGTATCTATAGTTTTTGATAATACATATAAATTATAGATTTACCCTATATTTCAAATATCTTGGTAATGTCTTAACCTTCATTATCTAACTCTAAAGTATATGTGGACAAGGAAGACAACTCCTCCACCATTTTATCTAACACCTTTAGAGATATTAGAAATTTTGATTTATTCTACTTTCATATATTAACAAATCTCTTGATGTGTTAAATGGGATGGTAAGGTAATTGTCTTTCTCATCCATCCAAACTCTTACATTAGTAATGAAGGCAAATGTATTCTCTAAATTCATGATTTATCAATATATGAGAAGATTTCTTTTTGAATGATGGCAATAACAATTAGTAGTGACAATGGCAACAAGAAAAGAACAATAAGGATGTCCTTTTTTATTTATGCATATATTAATGTAATAATATATGCAAATGAATAAAATTATAGAATATATTTTTATAATCAAGGGTTTCCTTGTCCATATTTTTGTTAATTATCATTCAATGTGTTATTGATCTTATCGGTTTGTATAAAGAGGAAAGTATGCTGAGAGAAATAATGTCATTATCATCTCAAATGTAAAATACTTTGAATTTGTATAAAAAAATTAACTAACTTAAAAAATGGTATAAAATTTTATAAGTAAAAAACTATGATATTTGTAATTACCAAATTTGCCATGATTTTGTAAAATGGTCAATGTGTTTTCCAATAATCGATGTAATTTTAAATTATAGTAAAATGAACTATGATGGAATCTTCACCGATTAAAAGACATCAGTTAGTCAAAGACAATTAACTTCTAAAAATATTATCATGGAGTTTTCTAACATATAATGATTATGAAATTTTATTTATTAGAATGACACCACATTTATATAAATGATGTATATTATAACTAAATCAATGTTTAATAACTAATGTAATTTATCTAATATCTATTTACATGTTGGCATTCCTTAGAAACTAACAAGAAAAGTGTAAAAAAAAATACAAAACATTGCGAGGAGAGCAAAGTGCAAGATTAAAACATTGTGACATCATTTGTAGTATCAAGATTCTTCCAAGATGGTACTTTGTCTTATGAACTCCAATAAAATCATGAAGCACAAGTTGCTTCTCTACTTTTTTATGCAAATGAGGTTCACCAACTAAATATCTTGAGGTTTTTATTCTATTTAGGTCTTGATATTTTTAGTATAAATGTATGGTTTAGTTTGTTTGGGCCCTATGATTCTATACTAAAATGTTTCTAATCCTCTTTTAACTCATGAATATGTACCATAACCTTATGCATGAAATAAATTGCATGTAGAAGATTGCCTTTATAAATGTGTAACTGTTTTGATTTTGGATGTGTGCTTGGAAAATATTTTACTCTGAATTATTTATGTTGCATTTTGAAAATATAACATATATGAATATGTTTGAGTTTTAGGCACATAGTTGAGAATATGTATAGTTTATGATGATTTAAGGTTTGCTTTATGTTCTTATATGTATTATTTTTAGTAGAATAACTTGTCATAGATTGAAGTTAGATGCATACTAGTCAGTTCACTACTAAATATGATAATGGGGTTAATAAATTCATTGAATTTGTAATTGTTTGGAAGGGAAGAATTTAGTGATGATATCATACAGTGCCTTTACATTAATTGTTATTATGTAAAGAGGGTGATGATCAAGCAAGTATAAGATCATCAATATATCCATGACATTGATCTTAGGTATATACAAAGAAAATGACATGATAAAGATAACTTGGGTAGCATGTTTGCTAATCATAAAGATGAAAGTTTTAATGGTCACTTAGAGAATATGGTGTATAATAAGATAAGCACTGTGCAAAATAATAAGGTCATTTTAGTGACTCAGATAATACATGTTTCTGATACTAAAGATAAAAATTTTGTCTATGCAATGATATCATATTACGAGATTATTAAAGATACATAGAAGCTTGACTACATCTAATTTAGGAAATCTATCTTTTAATGTAAGTAGATGGAGAATAACAACAACATTCAAGTAAACGAGTTACGCGTTGGTAGACCTGGGAAGCCTTTTATAATGGCATCCTACGCAAAAGAAGTTTTTTATGTGTCAGACCCAATTAGTAACAAATGGTTTATAATTCTTAAAAGGAAGAGACAAATTGTTGGTAGTGATAATAAAGAAGATATAGTCATTGACATTAAAAACATGCCTTCTTTCCAATCAGGACTTCCTCCAATTAATTGTAAAGGTAATTTAAAAGAGTTTTATGCACAAAAAGATCATAATGAAGGGATATAGGTTAACAATTCTACCAAATAAATTTACTACTATAAATTTAAAGTACTAATGTCTTCATTTTTATAATTATATTTACATACATAAATGCTTATTTGTTAGTTTGCATTTTGTTAATAAAAATTATTTAGTTAATTTAGGTTTCATGTGAGATGTATATCAACAATGACTCAAAATACTTAAACAAAAAATATTTATATAATAAATTAGAAGGTAATTTTACTTTCAATAATAAACTTATTTCTTTATAATTACTATAATAAATAAATTTTCATACTTTATTCCCTTGTACTTTGAAATAGTCTAGTTATATGCCTTCAAGCAATGCAAATCTTGAAATATTATCTAATCTAATGTCCAAATTATATAGAATTAATGTAATTGGGAAATGTGGCTTTTGTCTTAACTAAGCTGTTATGTATTACATTTACTAAATATGTGATTATGTACTGTAACATGAAATATACATTACTTTCCATTTTGTTTAGGGTGTGTAAGTATTTTATAATTGGAGTATTGTTATTCATTTGGAGGTTTTATATCTATTTCAAATTAAGAGTAGTATGGTAGAAAGTTCTTCAAGATATTGTATAGAATGAAAAAGGATATAAAGAATGAGATGTATGGATAAAGGGGAACAATTTTTTTTATAAAAAATACAACATCAAATATTTAACAAAATTGATGTCATATATACCACATTCCATGTTGAGTGTTAATGAAAATCAATGTTAAAGTTTGATTTCAACGATAATTATTTAGTAATAATCGATGCTTTTAACCATTATTGACATCTGGGTCGTATATATATGAAGATACAACAATGGTTTAATCAATACATAAAACTAATGTCATTTTATGTTTTATATTGGTTATATAACTAGCGTTATAATTTATTTACAATAATGTTCGATTAAATGTTGACTGTATTCCAACATGTGTATGATATAGATTAATAAAAAAACATGGAATTTTAAGTATTATTTTTCTTATTCACATGAAGATTAGTATAGTTTAAGAATTTATATAATGAAAAATTTTCCCAGCTCATATGTAATTGTGATTATGTCTCCTTAATTAATAGGAAAATTACAAAAATGCAATTTATTCACTTATGGTATAATCCAATCCAAGTTTACTTTGTTTGTTTGCAATTTAAAGTTTCAAAATTGACTTATCTATAACTTGCTTCATTAACATTTTGTCAAATTAAAATAATTTTTCATAAAAAATCAAATGAAATTTAGGCAATTTTGTCGTGTCTTATTTTTTATTTATCTATTAAAATCATAAAATAAACCAAGAAGTTAAAATTTGATTGGAATTTCATGGATGCATTATTTGACTTGTGAGGTAGCATTTTGAATCATAGTTAAAATTTAAAGACATGTTGCTAAAACTATTATTTAAACAATTTTAATTTCTATATCTTGCAACTATAACAAGGAACCAAAAAAAAATACATCTCAAAAGTATGCAAGTTTTCTTTGATTTTTTCACAAGAAAATGATTTAGGTTCAAAATAAATTTTATGTGGGTTAATTTTGACACCTTAAATCATAAATGAATAAAATACTACATGTGAATAAATGGTCTTTTTTAAAAAATTAATCATTTTATGTATTTAAGAAATCAATCACACATTAATAATTTAGTAATTAATTACTATTAATTAACGCAACCATGTGTGATTTTGAAATTGATTTTTTAGTTAAACTTAGAGTTGTATCATGATGTACATAATTGGTGGTTCAATAATTTCTAAAACCATTTTAGGAATTCTATGATGATTTTGGAGTTTCAAATTTTCTGAATTTGAAATTTTGAGGTGATTGTTAGATTACAACTTTTACATAGAGAGTTAGATAAAGGGCCTAGATGAGAATGATGCATTAACATGCGATGATGGGCCCTATGTTAGGAAGCAAGTCCTTGACCTTAAGACAATGGATTATCAACGAATAGGTTGCAATGATAATTAGAGGAACTATCATATATTTTCTTCTACTTGGCTTCCGCTTTTAACAAATTAGCCATAGAATGGAATCCAATTACTTGTTTTTCTTTATGATAGGAGTGGTTAAATCATTAGACACACACATGAAAATACCAAGAATCAAATTCTAAATGTAATAAAGGACACAAACTTTCAAGGAATATTAGGTGCTATTTGCATTACCAACTCTTAACTCCAATTCTTTATATTTATCACTCTTACTCTCTGAGTCTAATCTTCGATGTCATTTTTGCTACTTCTATGCTTTTTAGGAATAATTGTCTAGAAGAGTGCACTAAAATCATCAATAAAATACCACTCATTACTTACAAACAATCCAAAACGATGAAGAGGTCATTTTTTTGGCTTGTTGAATCATAAGTTAATGTAAATAAGAGGAAGAAAAAAGGAAAATAGCAAATAATGAATACAACTAAGGCTCAAAAGCATACTTAGATCATATGATTGATATTTATAAGGTCATATCACAATGTTAATGAGAACATTTAAGTGCTTTAAGAGATTTAAGTGACCTACAAATAATAATAATTTTCTAATTTTATTAATTACTTTTGATATCATTCAATTAATGGTGTCTAATTCCTATAATCCAATTAATCACTATGCAAGATACAATTAATGATTTAGTGGTGGGCTTGATGCAATATTAATATTCAATAATTTTAATTCTTTTTCATAAATGGCTTTTTCACCTCTAATTATTGTATATTAGTGCCTATAATTCACAAGGGAAATAATACATTTGGAGCTATATATATATATAAAACAAAATTGAAATTCTAATATTAACGAATGGAAGATGGAAATCAAAATGGAATGCACCTTTAGGGGCAGACCAGTCCCACGCTGCGTCACATGAGAAGCTTCACAAGATGCTCCCCATATCCCTACAAAACAAGCAAAGACAAGAGCCATGGCACAAGTACAATTTCATCTCCCTTTCCCATTCTCATTCGTGTATTGAAGAAGCCACGAAACGTGGATTGTAAGGCTCCAACGCGGCATAATTATAACTGGCCATTTGGCTCCTGCTTCCCCGTCTCGTCCCACGTACGGAAACCAATCGCGTGGCCGGTGGTCCCCCTCCAAACACGCCCTCGACGCTTTCTTTGCCCGTCCCATATCAGGATACAAAAATATCTTTAGTTATCGTCGTATCCAAACACACGGAAGTAAATTCTATGGTACTCGTATATATTACAAATTTATTTAAATATAATAAAATATAAATCGTTGAATGAGATTTTATAAAAGCCACCACATATGGAAGGTTTCTCCACGTATCTGAAATCCCATGCTCGATTTATGCATCCTATCCCTTTCCAAATATGGAGGAAAAAATCCCATAAAACTTCTTGTAAATAGAAAAATGTAAGGAACTATTTCTGTCATCTTGATGATGGAAATAGTTTCTTAAAAGAAGAGACTGAGGATATATCCTGCAGTTGCCCACGTATAATCACTTCACTTGCTTTCATTGGCTCGTAGGATTTTCATTTTCTTCGCTACTCGCTTACCTGTTCTGAGAAATCGAACTGAAAATTATGGCTAACGAAATACGAATCTGCACATGTGCTATTGCTAACCCACATCATTAAAAAATGATGATTTAGACAATCTCTTTGCTGCAAAACCAGGACGCTCTCATTGGCGGCTTTCCCTTCATATCATGTTCTGATTGGAGGCTCAACTTTCTATTACAAAGATTCACTTCACACGTGCACCGAGCCATTTGCATTTGTGCATTTTTAGAACTCGAATGCAGAGTCGGTGGCCTATTCAAATTTTATTTATTAAATCCCCTTTGCAGAATATAAGATAAATATAGCAAAGTTACATTTGAAATTAAATTTTGACTATTAATCGAGAACTGTTATTAGTGAAATAAATTTATAAAATTAAATTTAATAAATATAAAATATTTAAAATTTAAGTTTGAATATTACCTCTAATAATTATAACATATTTTTTAAGATACCAAGGCATTTTTTAGGTAAATAACACATCGCATATATTCGGGAGGAAATTTACGGTACATAGCAGCCAATTATTTATCAACTCTTTATTTATACATGATTATAATTGGTAACATCTAATTTGTGAACCCCTTTTTATAAGTTTCAGCACCTTTTTAAACAGTTGAAAAGCAGTACAAGGAGTTTCTCCGGTCATTAGTCTTTATCTATTAGAGGCAAATGCAAGCCCCCTTCTCCCTTTTACAACAGAAAAGAGACAAAATTATAAAACTACAGAAGAAAAGCAAAAAAAAAAAAAAGATATTGATTATCATGACCGAGAAACTGACTCAGCAAACTTCCCCATTCTTTCCACCAGTTCTGGGGATAGCTTCACTGCCGGTTTTCTTCCCTTCTCCGGTCGAAAGTCGAATCCTAAAGCTTCCGATACCTCTTCGGAGCTCCACCCGGCTTTCCGCAGGGAGTCCGAGAACCTATCCGCTTTCAACAGCAGAGCGTCAAGCACCGCTTGATTATCCACCCAAACCATCTCTCCTTCGAAGAATCCGGATGCCGACACCTGCACGATTTCGGATATATCCGATTCGCTCCACCCACCTTCTTTCAACACGGACCCTATCTGCTCTATATACTCATCCACCCACTTCGGGATTTCAGATCGGGGCATGTCGAAAAACCTCTCCGGCGACGATGACCACGATGATAAAGAATTCCTTCGCCGGCGATCGATGGCAGCGTCGCTCCAGAACTCGACCCATCTTGGCGTTTTCCCTCCGATGACAATACCGTTATCTAAGCTTCTCCTTGACAAATTGGTTGACAAATCAGTGGGCTTTTCGCTAACAGATCTTTGCTTCTTAAGAAGCCGAGGATCCGATTCGGAGCTCTGAAACAGAAACTCCCGATCAAAAAAATCAGAGAGATCCAAACCGCAACAGAAGATCATATTCTCGTCGACGAAGAAGATTGGATTACCGGCTAGAGAAGGATTGCAAGGAATGTAGCAATGGTTGAAGATAGGTATCAAAAGAGGAGCTCGTTTCAATGCATTTCTAGCAACCCGTAATGCCTTCTCGGGTTCGGATGGTCTCGAACCCCACGACTTAGACCAGAGGGTGTTCCGAGCAATTTGGAAAGAAATTGCGGCAATAGGTAGGTCCAGAGAAGCACGGAGATGTAGCCGAGCTCCGGCGGAACGCCAGTCAGGGAAGCCGGCTCCAACGGGCAAACCGGCAGCGAGAACAGCACGTAAGTCTGGTGGAAATGCGAATCCGAACTCGGCCTCCGCGCGAGCGAACTCTGCATCAGAGAGACCAGTTTGAACCTGTATGCCTGAGTTGCGGAGGTGAGTTATGACCTTATCAGCCAGAGAAGAGAATGATAGAAGACCATTACGTACTGGAAGCGATGATACGGTAGCCGTAGAAGGAACGGATGCGGCTCTGGCAGAGAGTCGCCGGAGCCCTGCAACGTGAGCCGGATTTAAACCGGTCATCCTCCGGTCCACGTCCACCATTTTATTCTCCAAAGGTAGCTGCTTTGTATATATCTCAGAGCGTGGGCTGTGTAATCGCTGCTGGGGTTGGAAATGGCTGTTTCGAGTGTTTCTTTGCTGTCGTTTGAGAATAAAAAAGAGGGCAAAAAAGATGAGAGGAATACAGAGGAAGAGGACTTTGGCATGTACAGAAAAAGCTCCCTAATTTATATAGTAGGAAAAGGAATGGAGCCCATCTTAGGATTTTGGTAATGGAAAATTTGGTTTTCCTATATTACCCTTATCTTTTCATAAAAATGATAAACTGAAAAGTGAAATTAGGAAGCTTGTATCTTTATGGTCCTTAAAACTGTAGGAATCGAAGTCTGATAGCTGTTGAGCAACGGCTCGTTGAAGGGACAAGGGTGGGTATTGGCCATTGGGAGTTGTTCTTTTGTTGGAAGGTTGTTCCTTTATCAACGCTATCTAATTTTCCACTGGAGAGGGTCATTGCGGTGCAAATTGCTTTCATTAATTTCCTTTGAGGTAAGATATACACCTTTTTTTCCTTAAAAATCTAAAAAGAAAAAGGATAGAAGAATTCAATCAAAGTTAACCTTGGGATTTTGGTATGTTTGCTCAGTGGATGGGCCACGAGTAATTATGCAATTGTTTGGCTGGTGATAAAGCCAAGTACATAATCATAATATCACATTGTTGTACTATTAATGATTAATTTTTTAAATAATATAATAAAAATTTATTAATATATATATATAACATTTTGAGTTTAAATTTTAAACATGATAAAAAAAATAAAAATTTTAAAATAATATTAAGTACTATTACACCTTTAAAGTAGTAATTATGGTACCCTTAATGTCAAACTTTTTTTTTTTTGGTTTTTCAATGTTGTAAACTCTTTCTTTCTATGTTTCGGCCTCTGTTTTAAGAAACATGAAGAGAAAGCTAAATCAACTAATCATTGGTCATTAGAAATCAGCATAACGATGTGGGTGTCTCGTAAGTTAAGGGCAAGGGTTAATTCTTTCATAAAATGTCCTAATCCAAGGAGCAATTTTTGTGCAAATACATGATGAATTTGTAGCAAGTTTGGTGTCGTTAACTCCCATGGTAGTTCATCTCACCTAATGTGTTATTGGGACCAATGCCCGAAACAGCAATTGAAGCTTCCACCCAATTTCAAAATTTTACACATCTTAACCTCCATTTATCATGAGATTTTCAAATTAGGAAATATAAAAGAATTAAATTTTTTGGTGAACAAAAGAATTAATTTAAAATAAACGAGTAACCTTTCCATAGAATCCAGTCTCTTTAATTTATTAGTAAATTTTATGTTCATAATTCATGAGATTTTATTAACCATCATTTAAAACTTATAAAAGAAATCGGAATTCAATTCACTTAGAATTAATTTAATATATAATTTAATTTGAAATGAATTGAATTTTTATTTTTTTCATTATTCCTATCCACAATGGAAAGATTTATATTATACTGGTCATTTCTAAATTGATAATCTCATAGTTTAAAAAAGGAAAAAAAACTCATGAGAGTGTTATTTTTACAAATCGAACTCTCCATGAAATTACATATAAACTACAAACACCCTAAAGAAATTGATTCACGAGCTGCCTCTTTCTTGAAAGCATCGGTGAGAAGTTGTAATGAAACACCCTCTCGACTCGTTAGTGGTTTGCATACTACCGAGGCAATTAAAAGTTGGGTTGCAGTAACCAGCTTAACAAGGGCTGGTGTAGTCACGTGTGCCTTCTTTTTTAACCCCAAAGTTTCAATAATTAATTAAAGATTGGGAAGTAAAAACAAAAAAATCAGTGAACATAAATATACAAAAGCCATAAAAATTTCCTCAAATCTACCAAGCTTAACATCTTTCCTCCTTTGAACTGCATGATTAACATTTTCTGTTAAAAAAGTTGATGCCTTCTCTAACAGTCGTCTGGCTGCGTGGGTTGCATAAAAAACAGGTGATCAGCACAATGAAAGTAATCTGTTAAATACATTTCAATGCTGAAGTTAATTTACTTTAAGAAGGTAGAGAAACGGCGTATTAGTAGTTGGATCAAAATGAATATACATTAAGGCATGATGTTTGCTGTAGTGCATCGGCCAGTAAAAGATGTACATGATCGAGGTTGGAAAATTCTTACCCTTTTTTGTTTGAGTGGAAAGAGCAACATGATTTTGGTAGAGTTCTACTTGATAAGAATATGCAAGGCAAAAGATTATGAATGGGCGCCTTACTGAACCGCGTTGTAACCATAAGCCAAGCGTTTAAGCTCAATTACTAAAGCTTTTTGATGAATTAAGATGTGATTGGGTATCCAATAAATAGACAATCAGTCAAACAAGAGGGTGAAAATATCGGTTAAAATATCGAATTACGTTTTTTTACAAACAATTTACCGTTTTACGGTCGTTGCGAAACAATTTACCGGAATACGTAGGGCACCATTCCAATTGGCGCTCAGGGGGCTGGGAGGCGCCCTTCAAAGTGGCATCCTCCAGCCCAAGGCACCCTTGGAGGCGTCATTTGAAGTGGTGCCCCCAGCATGGAGGCGCCATTCAAACTGGTGCCCTCCAGGGGCGCCAAATTCGAAATTTGAATGGGAGGCGCCTAATGAAATGGCGCCTTCCCACCTCCTTAAATACCCCCACCCCGTCCCACTCCATCACCTCAGAAACCCTCCTCCGTTGCTCTGCTGTTCTTCTCTTCTTCCTTCGCAGCCACTATCTGTAATTTCTCTCATTCTTAGTAAATTTTTCATTCAACAATCATCAACCGTTCTTTTCTATGTGCATTTTATTCAGAGGCATTTTCTTCCTTAGAGCAGACCTAATCTTCTTCCAACTTTTTTTGGTTAGTATTTTTATAATTTTTATATTTATATTATAATTTTTTAAATTAATTATTATGATTTATGATATGAAATGATGATCTAGGATTTAGAAAAAATTTATACAAATTTATATAATCTGTGATAATTTATAATTTTTAGTGGTTAATATTTTGATAATTTTTATATTTATATTATAATATTTATTTTATGTTGATTATTATAATTTATGATGTGAAATGATGATCTAGGATTTAGAAAAGATTTGTACAAATTTATGTGATATGTGATAGTTTATAATTTTTACTAGTTAGTATTTTTAAAATTTTTGTATGTATATTATGCATTTTACGTCGATTATTTTGATTTATGATCGAAAATAATAATCTAGGATTTAGAAAAAATTTATATAAATTTATGTGATCTGTGATAATTTATATTTTTTACTGAGTAGTATTTGTATATTTTTTATATTTATATTATAATTTTTATTTTATGTTCATTATTATGATTTATAATGTGAAATGATGATCTAGGATTTAGGAAAAATTGAAGCTTTAACATATTTTATTTTTTAGAAAAATAAACATGTTGTTAACAATATTTTATTACAATCATTAATTATTTTTTTTAAGTTATTACAATATTTTAAGTAAATTGAAGATTTAATATACATTTTATTAACAAAAATAATTAATTTCATATTATATTTTACAGAAAAAAGTTAGTGATTAAATTAAATATTATTTATATAAATTTTTTTAAATTATTGTTGATGATAATTTTTAAATAATATATTTTAAATTTAAAATACATCAAATAAGAGTTCTCAGAGGGTTTACAATTCGTACATAATTTATTCTTCATTTCATGAACGTTACTAAATTTTTTATTCTTTATTTCTTCAATCATTCTATTAAAAGTTGAAATGGAATATATTGAATAATATTAATATAATATAATTTCATATGTTTGGCATAAAATTTTTTTTAATGATCAAATATCTTTGTTTAAAAAATTCATGTTATGAAAAACGCTAATTGAAATAACTAAGAATAAGAATTAATTATCTTTTAAAATTTATTAATGTTTTCTTGATATAAAAGTTCAAACACTATATTTTAAATTGAATATACATAAATAAAATTTTATGTATATTATTATTTTTATTCGTTTAATATATTATTTTACAAAATATATTTAATATAGCATGATTTTTGCATAATTTTTTTTATACAATAATATCTAATAACTTTTACTTAGAAATTAAAGTTATTAAATTATCTGACATATTTTTCTTTCATGCAGAGGTTTTTTTCTGTTTGCTTCTCCGGATACTTACCGGTTAGTATTTTTATAAATTTTATGCTTATATTATAATTTTTATTAGTCATGATGAAAATATTTTTTATATTAGTAGAGGAATTTGTTTAGAATGTTATGATATAAATAATTAAATTTTTTTTATTTTATATTAATTGTTATGATTTATGATGTGGAATTATGATTCAAGATGTGAAGTTATGATTTATAAAAATTTTGTAGGAATTTATATGTACTGTGATAGGTTGTGTTATTAAAAGAACAACAAACCAGATAAAGAAAGGTGTCCTAATATAGGTCTTAGGACTTAGGTAAAAGTTATATTTGAAGGATTTTTTCATGTAAAATCTTAATATAGTATAAGGGAAGTATTAAAAAAAAATTCAAGGATATGTGAATGTAACCAAGAACCTTAAAAAAATAGGATATTGTTATTAATAATTTGAACTCTTTTATGTTTAAATAGTAGATATAATAAATGCAAGAAAAATAAACGTACTTGAAAAAATTGCGTGCTACATAGGTTTATCCAGGAAGCATTAAAATATTTATGGAGATATTGCAAAATAAGTATTAGACGAAGACAGTGAATGTAAAAAAGAATTCATGGTTGTATTACATTAAAAAATTCAAATAATAATATCTACATAATTTTGATTGCTATTTGGTAGTAGGTGTGAACGGAGAAAACAACTGCAAATATAAAAAATATAGCGTATTAAAAACGTTAACTTAGTTAATTAGTATAATTTGAACAAAATAACTAAGATAAGTGATAATTGAGAGAGCTAAACTAAACCATAAATAAGATTATATAGCCAAATATTATATTAGTTTAGGGAAAGAAATAACATTTGCTTAGCCGAAAAATAATCCTATTATTACGTAGTATTGATTGAATACCTTGCAAAATAGTAATACATTCCGTTCATTTTTAATTATAGTAGTAAATATTAGTGCACTCGTTTATGAGAACAAAATTTGTATATGAGACTATCTATCAGCTGTGGGGGTGCAGTGAGTATTTTGCAGCTGAAAGTAAGAAGATGAAGAAAAGTTTGATTGCTTTTATATATTCAAATGGTACAATTATTGAGGGATCAATGGGGGTAATGTACGATGGACCTTCTCCAAAGGCATTAAAGTTAAGAGGATGCAGCACTATGGATGTTTTGCGGGAGAGAATTCATACCCGACTGAAGCTTCACGGAGATCAAGCTGTGGGGAAAATTGTTTATAGGTTTCCATAGTATCAAACAGAGGCTCAATACATGGCATACGAATTAGACGACGATGAAGACTTGGCATGTGCCATAGCAAGCTACGAACAGCATCCGACGATGACAGCAATAGAGTTATACGCAGAGGTGATCACATCTGAACTGCACGCAGCCAATCTGGGTTCACAAGAAAGAGTTCCAACAACTAGATCACCTATGGTTCCAACGGTTAATGTCAGCACTAGTTGTTCGATGGTGCGGGAAGGGCTTCCGTATACAGGTGGAATTGAGTTCCACATTTCTGATAGTTATACTCCTGCATTGGACTCATCAGTTGCCGGTGTTTTCCCACGAAATATATCACATGCCATGATGGGTTCAACAAGCGCCTTACCGGTCGTAGAGGAAGAATCCGCTGGTCCTATATTGGTGGATGCTCACCTTGAGTCTGGTATTGAGGATGATGAGGTGTCTTGCAGTAGCGATGATGATCGTGGCACTGATGACGAGGAACGCACCATTGCATATGGAGACAATGTTGCAGCGCGGCAGGTGAGGAGTGACAATGCTGTACAAACATCATGTGGTGTCCCTCAAGCTGCTGTCTTATCTCACATTGATTGGGATGCCATACAGAATCTTAATGAATTTCTAAAAATAATGAAACCAAACTAGGATTACGACATGGAGGACTTACAGGTTGGGCAAGAGTTCGATTACAAGGAGGCTTTAATTGCTGCAACCAAGCATTACCACATCAGAAGGCACCACAGTTATTATGTGGAGGAGTCGGACATCAGAAGATTAAGCGTGAAGTGTGATAATTACGGGGACCAATGCAATTTTCACCTCAGAGCGACCAAGCTGAAGAATTGTAACAATTGGACAATAACTAGATTCTCAGGGCCTCACACGTGTGTCAATGCCAGTCTGACACAGGATCACAAGTCTCTAGACTCCGAGTATATCAGTTCCTTGATACTCGAGATGATTAAAGTTAAGCAAGATGTTCCAATCTCGCTTATACAAGAGAGGGTGGAAGGCATGTACGGGTATAAGATTTCGTACAGAAAAGCATGGAAGGCGAAACAAAAGGCAATTGTCAAGGTGTACGATGATTGGGATAAATCGTACGAAGTGCTTCCTAAATGGTTGGACATTTTAGGCTACTGTGACCAGGCGCTGTTCAAGTTGGAGTCACACGAATTCGTCACAGCTGACAACCGTGTCGATCCGCAGAAACATGTTTTCAACCGTGTTTTATGGGCTTTCAAGCCATGCATTGCTGCATTTCCCTACTGTAAGAAATTCATTTAGATTGATGGAACGCATCTGTATGGTAAGTTTAGGGGCGTGCTACTAATTGCTGCGACCCAGGACGGTAACAAATGCCTCGTTCCTCTTGCCTTTGCCATTGTTGACAGGGAGAACTATGAAAACTGGAGTTAGTTTTTGGCATTACTGCGAGTAAATGTTACGAATAAGCAAGGAATATGCTTGATATCAGACCGGCACCGAGATATAAAAGATGCTGTAGCCACCGAAGGTCTGAGATAGCAGCTTCCTGATGCTTTTCACCGGTACTGTATCAGACATATTGCCAGCAACGTCCGTAAGAAGTGTAGGGATGACAACGTGAGGAAAGCTGTCCTTAAGATTGGTATGCGTTATAGCATAATTTCCTTGTTGAACCTTTCATGTATAAATTTATGTATCTGGTAGTTCAACCTGGTTAACCTATTTGTCTCCGTTTGTTCAGCGTATGAGCCCAGTTGGGAAAAGGCCATGGAGAGAATGGAGAACCTCAGCAAAGTCAACGAGGAAATCCACAAGAAGTTGACCGCTATTCCGATGGAGAAGTGGACGCTGGCTTACGATGAAGGCAAAAGATATGGTCATATGATGACCAACATTGTAGAGTGCATCAATGGCCTGTTCAAAGGACTGAGGAAGCTACCAATCACAGGCCTTGTTCAACAAACATACTACAGATGTGTCAAGTACTTTATGGAAAGGGCAAAAGAAGCACATGCTGAACTTCAACAAGGTCACATATACGCAAGCAGATTCAGACAGGAGCTTGCGACTATCCAGTCACGTGCTTCTTCTTACCACGTTCGTGCTTATAATAGACAAGGGACTAGGTTTGAGGTGGTGGAGGGCCCTGATATGGCAAGGGGGTCATGTGGAAAGGTCGTCCAAGTATTATTAGACAAAGGGCAGTGTGAATGTGGACAATTCCAAGCATATAGGTATCCTTGCGCTCATATTATTGCTGCTTGTGCCTCAATCAACATATCGTGAGAACCATATATCGATGCTGTGTACAGGCTTGACACACTACTCAATTGCTACAAATCTGGTGGTGGCCCATAGGGGAGTGGTCGCAATGGAATAACCTACCACCATTTCCTGTCCTAGTTCCAAATTATGGAAGACTACGTGCAAGGGGACGACCAAAGTCGAGCCGGATCAGAAATGAGATGGATTGGCCTCAAGAGAGCGGTGTGAAGCAAAAATGCGATCATTGTAAGATGGAAGGACATAATCGTAGGCGCTGCCCACTGCTACATGGGGAGGAAGGCCCTTCTACACCTTGATTTTTATTATTTACTTTCACGTATATGTTGTAGAGTATGTTACCCAATGTCGTAAGTGTAACGGTCGCACAATGTATTTTTTTTTGTGGTTGTAAAATTGCACGTCATTGTGTATATATATGTTACCCCATTACTAGTAATGTGAACCGACCATTAGTAAATCATCCAAGTGTATACAACTTGGTTTAAATAGCAAAATATGAAAATTTTGTAAACTTTTTTTTCGTTTTACCGCGGTTTCGAAAGTATTTACCGGGCACCTTCCAACATGCCGCCTGGGCTGCACTTAGCCCGCTGGGGGGAAAAGGCTTGGGAGGCGCCATTCCACTTGGCGCCCATTTCATTTGGCGCCTCCCCCAATACATTTTGCATTTCATAATAATTAATATCTAATTAATTAAATTTTATAAATTTATACATGGAATAAATACATAATTTTTAGGTTCCAAGTTATTTATACGGAGATTATAATTTTAAAAACACAATTAATTATATTCTATGGTATTATTTATATATGTTATAATTTAAATTTAAGATATATTATTTGTACTTAAATTGCATAAGTCTGTTAAGTTAGTGTGTGTTTAGATTTCATTCTAATGCAATGCTTGTCGTGGCAGATGGCATCCACATCCCGACACGTTGATCCTGGACCACGGGATCCTTCACTGCTGACGGCTCAGGCCTCACATATATCCCAGTCGATTTGGGCTGGCCATGTATGAAAATAGTTATATCTTAATTAATCCGAGTATAAACCATTTTTGAATTCTCAGACGTGATAATTGGTGATTTTTTTTCTTTCGCAGCCTGACAGTGTGCTCAGGATTCGACGAGCTCATCACTACCATCATCAGCAGCCGCCGGAGTTGATTGTCCCCTTTTTACGAGAGGCAGGCTTTTACGGCTTGGCGATGTGCGAGTTTGTGCCGATCGACCATCAGTTAATCAGTGCTCTTGTAGAGAGGTGGAGGCCGGAGACACACACCTTTCACATGCCGCAGGGAGAGATGAATATTACCCTGCAGGATGTTGCTTTTCAGCTCGGCCTACCCATTGACGGTCGAGTAGTGACGGGGCCCACTATGTGGGGATGGGGAGCCCTGATAGAGGAGTACTTGGGACTCCTGTTACCGGCGGATGAGAATGTCATCCGAGGGGGGCGACTGAGGATGAGTTAGTTGGAGAGGCATTTCGCTCATCTTCCAGATGATGCGGATGAGGTCACAGTGCAGAGATTCGCCCGAACTTACATTTTACGACTCATTGGTGGGACGTTATTTCCAGACCATTTCGGCACATATGTCTACCTCATGCACTTACCCTTGATCGGACACTTACATGAGGCTGGGACGTACAGTTGGGGGTCTGCTTGCCTGGCCTATCTGTATAGAGAGCTCTGCAAGGCCACCGCTCCGGATTACATGGAGATAGGAGGTTGTTGCCTACTACTGTAGCTTTGGGCTTGGGATAGATTTCCCACTATCGCCCCCGCGATAGCTGTTTTAGACATACCAGAGGAGGATGCAGGGATTGGCCCCTTAGCACGCAGGTTAGAAAATTTTTTAACTTTCACTTATAATTAAGTTTACTACGAAGTTGTTTAACTTTGTTATTGAACCTGGCAGGTGGCACTATCAGAAGACGTTCCAAGATAGTCCGGCACACAGCCTACCCCATTACAGATACGTGCTGGACCGTCTTCGACTTGATCAGGTACGTAGGGGATAATGGATTTATTTATTTCAAGGCTTTGTCCATTCCATTATCGTATTTAAATGACAACCTAAATTTGTAACTTCAGATCGCCTGGATCCCGTACACTGAGGAGGTCATCATATCACTGCCTCAGTACTGCTTTGACGGGAGTGACACGTGGACCGCAGTGGTGCCGCTCATTCACTTTCAAATTATCGAGTGGCACCAGCCTGATAGGGTTTTACGCCAGGCTATTCCAGAGCCACCAAAATAGGTGACGGAGGTCCACTGCCTTCACTTGTCTGGTCGGCATGACGAGGAGTGGCACATCCGCCATCAGCCGTATATTGCACTCTGGGATATCCGGCGAGACTTGTGCGTTACCGCCGAGCCGACGACACGCCTAGTTCTGGGACCACGGTCTGATTACATGACATGGTACAGACGGGTTACCAGGTGATGTATTACACCTGTCGAGGAAGCCCTAGACCTCGTGGTAATATTGCGTGCTAGTTTTTTGTATCTGATTTTCTATAAATGCATTAGTATCATAACTAACTTTAATGTCAAAAATTTGCACAGGTAGATGAGGTTTCCTCACTACAGGACTTCACTACCCCTGAGGGGCAGGCTGTGTTCACCTTCGATGCGCGACGGAGTCCATCCTTCATGCGATTCAACAGGTTGATCATGTGATTATTGACTCACAAGCGGAGCCAGCTCCCCAGGCCCATCATATCCCAGACCCTGCGGAGGGTGACCATGATCAGCCTCGCTCTCGCCGATGACATCGCACTGCTCCACGGCATACGTCGCAGGCTGATGTTCCGTCCACTTCGACAGTGCAGCAGATTCCACCTTCGACTGCCCAGGAGACCATGACATGATGCCTGATGTTACTGCCCCATCTCATATGTACCCTACTATACCTGATGATCCTTCATCCTCTACCATGTTCCCGGTCGCACTATATGGGCCGTCGTCACCCCAGATATACCAGCTCACTCTTGGTGTTCCATCCTCATTCCAGGCATTTCCACACGTACCAGGAGTTTCATCTGCATTCTATGCCTTTCCTTCTGATGATGCTGGTCCATCGCAGCCATATCGTCCTGTATTTGATTGGCATACTCAGGATCAGGGATTAGCACACGGTGGCATGATGATAGATGATTCAGAGCTTGTAGATAGAGGTAGAGGTGGAGGCAGAGCGGGAGCTGGAGGTAGAGGAGACACAGACACCGGGGATGTGACTCCCAAGCCTGCGCAGAGGGTTAGTAGATACGGCCGCCACATTACCGATCCTGGATGTGGGACTGGACATCACTTACGTAGACATTAGCTTTCTTTTCTATGTTTTTTGTATATTTATGTACATTTATCTTACTACTTTATTGCCAGACATCAACATTTAGGATGATTTTACTCCTTTATTGCCAAACATCAACATTTAGGATGATTTTAACTACTACGATATTTTTAATTGCTTGCGTAGGAACAATTGCAAATAATAATAAATTTCAAAATCATTGCAATATTTAGTTTTTTTTAAAAAATGATAACAAGGACATCTCCCAAATATAATAACTAATATTATTAATTATCATACTTTCACAATTGTTATAATTATCTACTCTTTTTTTATTTACCATGTGAAAATAAATAAATAATATTAATTATCATACTTTTACAAAAATTTAAGTCTCTTAGGTGCACAGTCGACACAGTCACCGGCTAATTAACTTCCCTTCAACGTGAACGACACCATTTCGTCTAGCGTACCTCTACACGTCATTTGGCGTCTCTCCACCGCTGTGCGTATCTTCTGTGCTTATTTCGATAAAATGTTTCGAAGGAAAGATGAAACGAATAATAGTTTCTTAAAAAATAATTAATCGGTAATTTTTCCTCTCATTGCCAAAATATTTTATTATTCTGACGAAATAAAAAATAACTAATTCATGTTACAATTTTGATTTCATTACAAAGTGAAAAAATTATTGAAATGAAATAATCACATTTTTTAAAATTTTCAACTATCTTCAACCTCGTCAGTCCGCATTTACTCTGTTACAAAATAAATTTTTTTTTATTGAGATAAATACAAAGTGACAAGAATATTATTGGAATAAATATAAAATAAGAAAAAAAATTAATATATTATATTTCTTTTCATTTTTAACAATCTTCAACTTCGTATATAAAGAATATTATTGAATAATTCAATAAATTTACTTATGTATAATAACATATTAAATAATTACTTGTAATAATATAATTCCAAACGTTGAAAGTTTATAATTTCAAAAATTAATAAATATTAAGTGTCATTGGATCAAATCTTGAGAGACATTAATATAAATTATGTAATTATTCTTTATTGATCCTATATTTTTTAAATAATATTTAATTATTTACTAAATATTTACTATTTTTATTCATTATATTATTATCATTAACTACTTTCTTATTTAATTCCTATAATAAATTTATGTATTAGATATCAAAGTGGAGTTAACATATTTTTATATGATATCAAATATAATTATAAAATGAGTAATTTATTTTCAAAAATTTATTTTAAGTTACAATCATATATTATTTATTTTTATAATTTTTATTTTCAAATGATATCAAAATTAATTATTTTTAAAAGAGAATTTTGAAAAAAATGGACCGAGGGCGCCACATTGAATGGCGCCCTCAAAGGTCCCTAGAGGCGCCATTCTGGATGGCGCCTCCGCCCATATAGCGCCAATCCAAATGGCGCCTCTCGCCTCCGTGCATAATTTGGTAATAAGTTTCGAAAACACGGTAAAACGAAAATAAGTTTCGAAAAAAATGTTAATCTGGTATTTTAGTCGAAAATATCACCAAATATGCTTTAAGTCAATATAGAATAGAAAAAGTTGAAAATATGAGTGGTATTGGCAAGCTTAGAGTTACGAGATGATAGTTATTTATAAATATGGGTATAGCATAAGAGAATTCAAATGAGAGTTAGATATTTGCATAGATAAAAGCATGAGTTCAAGTTACATCCGAGCAACAATGATGTGTCGAAGCAGAAATCTCAAAGGTCAATCAAAATTTTGATGTTAACTACCACTAAATTAGCTTGTATAAATTGGCCTATGGCGAATTGAGTTAATTATTAAGTCAATCAATCAAATTTAGGCTAGAGGGATTATTTGTATACTTATTAAAATTAAATTGAACATTATCAAAAATATTTAGTTTAAGTAGTATATAAAATTATATGTGGAGTTTGTTTTCACTCACATTATAAGAGTCTTATTCATCAAACCACTAATTGAACCAATGAGTCATCAATTCAATCATTTGTAATATAAAAAATACAAAACATATAAATTTATATAAAAAATAAAAAAAATATAAATCCCATAAATAAAATAATAATAAGTTCATATTATGATTCATCATATTATAATAATATAAAGAGAATGAATCAAGGTTACACAAAAATTCATAACCAAATAAATTATAATTTTATTAAGGCTAGTGCTTTAATAAGCTTAACTAAAAAAATACCAATTGAATCAATTTTTTACCAATTTATATGCAAAATTGATATGACGATGCAATTCAAATTAGATGAATCATTAGTTCAACTAATAAATTTATTGATTGAACAAGTAATTGCACGACAAAAATCATTTTATTGCCTAAGTACCAAAAAAAATGTAATCGAAAGAATTTTAAAATGGATGATTACTATAGTATTCATAAATTTTCAAAATTTAGGATAATATAATAAATTTTGAAACAATTAAATTGAAATTATTTAATTAAAATTATTTATTTTTAATAAAAATAATTAAATAATTTTAATCTAATAATTTTTTTAGATCATCATATTGTCCAAATTCCAAAACTTAGAAGCTCTCTCCTAAAATGCTCATTCAAATTGGAAATCAAGTTTGAAGAATAAATTAAATAAGAAAAATATTACCAAATTAGTTAACCTAGTGGTATTAGATGATTATTTTATCTTTAAAGTTATAAGTTCAATATAAGAAAATATTAATTTGTGATTAATAAAAGTGTTTTGATGAAATTATAGTGATATTTGTCCTTTAGATAATAATTATGACTCAAATAAAATATTTTACAATAATAAAAAACGTACTCATATAGTAATCCACGGCAAGAAATTACCGCAATTAATTATTAATAAGGTATCCAAAGTGAGCAGTTAATATTTCTTTTATGGAATTGGTCCATGGAATCAATCGCAAGGTGGTGTCCTATCAGCAATATATTGAATGGACTGGCTGTTGGCCGTCCCAATCGTACTTATGCACATGTTCTTATTAATGTTGAATATATAATTGATGGGAGTAGGAATTACTTTAATTGTTATATGTTAAGGAAACAGCATTAGCCCTTAACATGACATTTTTAAAGTGTTAATCAAGAGATGAGGCCCATTTGTCAAACTTACAATAGAAATATGTCGAGTAATTAAAATATCAAAGTTCTTCCTTTTTTCTTTTTTTTTCCTTATGAAGAAAGAAAGTGGGGGTTGTAAACTTGTAAAGCTGTTTTCAGTGAATTGAAAGAAAGAGGCGAAGTGAATATTTCAAATCTCAAGTACAAAGCCATTGAGTAAATGTTACTCGGATGAATTAAAGTAATCACTAGTAGTTTAAACCTACAATATGTGTATTAATTAATTTACTAATATATATATATATATATATATATATATATATATATATATATATATATATATATATATATATATATATAGTATTTAGTAAGATTAAGACATCAAGTTGAGAAGAACTTAACGGTCGATTTTTCAACATGGCACGTGACCACAACCCTGATATTCTCCTATGCTACATCATACTATTGCTATATGTACGTCCTCTGAGATTTTTACGCGTTCAAGAAAATTTAATTATTTTTTGGAAAGCATTTTTATAAAAAAATTATATATTCCTAAAATAATATATTATTTTTATATTTTATTCTTAAAAATAATATCTAATTATAATAATAAAAAATATTCTTTTTAAAAAATAAAAAAATATCTTCTATTAAATTTTTTATATTTAATATGAAACATATATATATATATATATATATATATATATATATATATATATATATATATATATATATAATATTTTCTATTATTTTAATTTATAACTACATTTCCATGGAAGGTATTTTCTACCAAAACATAAACGAAGCCTTGATAAGAACTATGCATTAAGCCTTCCTCTAGGAAGAACAACAACAGGAATGATTTTAAATATATACACACTTTTGTAAATCTAACCATCATAAAATTCATTTTTTACACTAATTATATTAATATTAACAATTAATTTTTAAAATATGATTTTACGTGAAGTTCAAGCTAAAAAAATTAAATATTATTATTAAATTTATTTTTTAAATTGTAAAATTAAAAATAAAACATTATATACAAAAAAAATCTTAAAATATATATTTAAAATCATTTCAGCTAAAGATTTACACCACGAATTTATCGTTTTCTAATAATATGAAGACGAACAGGAATATAATTAAATGGAGGACAGTGCAGTAGTTAACATGATTGATTCCAGAAACACTTGACTTAATGATATATTAACAGATCGGTGTTTGATGGTAAGAAGTTTAATATTTTTTAAATAAAATTTTAAAATTAATTTTTATGAATGAAAAAAAAATGTTGAAAGAGTTTACTTTTATATTAGGATCTGATCGGGCTCCATATGATTATTGAATACTAAAGGTCTGAGAAAAAAAATAATATATTAACAGAAAGCACAGCTGTCATGTGAATGTGAATATGGCCTTAAATTATGGTCATTATTTATCGAAGGAATTGCGGTGTTAACGTTAGTCATGATTCGGTAAATATGATTATAAGTCAAAGGCTTTATGCTGTAAATACGTGCAGATTCTTCGTGTAAAAAGATGTTAACAGTTTGATGATGCCAATATATTAATTGATAAAATAATGCCATTGTCGTAACCCTCAGGTGGGGTGGGATTTGGTTAACAGCATCATATATTTTCGGCAACTTTAGTATTCCCATGAAAGTAATTTTTAAAAATGTAATATTATTATATTTAATTTATTTAAAAATATTTTTAAAAATATTATAATATTATATTTTAATTAATTTATATATTTTTATATATATTTAAAATATTATTAAATTACTAAAGGTGCCCTAATGTAAAATTGAGTGGTTAATATAAATGGACAATGATAGAAAGTAAACAATAGTGAGCACTACCAATAATAAATAATAACCAATAAAGGTTAGTAGTAACAGTAGTCAATAAATGAAAATCATAAACATAACAGTAGTCAGCATCAATGAATGATAATTAACAATATACAACAAAGGGTAATCAATAAATAGAAAATGGTCAACATTGAGCACTACCAATAAATAGTAATTAACAAAAGATAGTAGTAATAATAGTTGATGAATCAAAATCATAAATAATAGATGATAATGATAGTCATCAATAATAAATAGTAACTAACAATATATGACAAAGGGTGAGGATTAATTATAATGAATAGTGATTAGTAATAAATTATTAAAATTTGTAATAATGAAATAATGTGTAAATAATTATAAAATTTTAATGGAAAAGTAAATAAAATAATTTATTTAAATATTTTCATACTATAAGAATATATAATACCCATCTTTTCTCGAGAATATTTTAAAAAATATTATATAAAAAATATTTGCATTCTTATAATTTTTTTAAAAAAATTGAACTGAATATAAAAAGTTTATATTTTCTTGCAATATTTTTAAAATATCTAAAAAAAATTCACAAATCAAATATTACTGTGCAGCCGCAGCAGCGCATAATTAATCCAATTTGTTTCGCCAAGTAAAGTCTATATGTCCACTTGCATCCATTGTAGTTTGGAAGCAATGGAATTAACTTAAATGCCACTTATAACAATCTGACTTTGTTAGACTTTTAGAGGTTTTGCATGGCCCATCTTTCACATTGCTTCATCAACACAAGAAAAAGCTGGCCGCCGTTTCTGGGTTTGTTTTTTATTAATGTTTCTTCGTAGAGGAAGACTTTCATCAACTTACAATATTTTAATATCTCTCTTGTGGATTGGGATTCACGTCAACTTTTGAATGCACATTTAATTTAATATGCAGGATTTTTCAACAAACAAATATAAACTATATATAGGATATTCAAATACTTAATATATCCTAATTAAAGCATAAAATTAAGTCAGAAATACGGAAGCCTACCTCCAGCCATTGCCCCGTCTAAAATTACGCACCAGAAGTTCTATAATCTCCTCTTAGATTGCACCGAACAGTCATACAGAACAGTCACTTAGAATTTTACACTCGGGTGCTTCCAGGTTCTGGTTTGTGCTTCTTTGATGGTGTAATTTTATTTCAGAAAATAATGAGTATTAACCAAACTCGGGGACCCTTGTTCCATTTATATATATCTTCATGTTGCCAGCTTCTCCCATCAAGAAGCCGTGCAATCTGATGGTTTGTTGAAGCAGGAAACTGCTTCCTGATTTCACGGACCACGTTCAGCCATTTGAACGTTGATTTTGTTACCAACGGAAAGCCAACGGGACAAAGAATTGTTACATTCTCCCACTTGGTCTGTAAAACCTAATATATACAAAAGTAGAGAAAAACCTAATGAACGGATCATAGTGGTAGGTCCTCTATCTATGAGTATTATCTCTCATGTATCATGATACATTTTACTTTCTCAACCCACCATAACTTAATGAATAAGTCTTATACTTATTCTGAGTCCTCTTAATGCTATTTTTCTCTAAACATAAATGTATACTCAAAAATGAGAAAAATAACTTAAATTGAATAAGAGTTTTATTACAAAAATATGTATATATACATCAAAGATTTAAGACGGTACCAAGTCCCATCCTTAATACATGATCCTTCAACACTAACGGTAGCATGCCTTTTGTCAAAGGATCTGCTATCATCAACTTAGTGCTAATGTATACAATGGTAACTCTATTTTCCTTGACACGTTCCCGAATGGTTAAGTACTTGATGTCGATGTGTTTACTTCAACTTTCACTTTTATCTTTCTTAGCCAGAAAAATTATAGTTGAGTTGTCACAATAAATTCTTAATGGCCTCGAAATTGAATCCATAACTCTAAGCCCAGAAATAAAGCTCTTCAGCCATACACCATGTGAAGTTGCCTCAAAACAAGATACGAACTCAGCTTCTGTGGTAGAAGTAGCAACTAAGGTTTGCTTTGCGCTCCTCCAAGACACGACTCCACCATCAAACATAAAAATGTATCCTGATGTTGATTTCTGTGAATCAATGCATCCGGCAAAATTCGAGTCTGAGTAGCCAACTACTTCAAGATTCTCAGTTCGTTTGTACATCAGCATGTAATGTTTGGTACTTTTGAGATACCTTATCACTTTCTTTGCAGCTCTCCAATGATCCATTTCTGAATTACTTTGATATCTCCCTAACATTCTAACTACGAATGCAATGTCAGGTCTTGTACAAACCTAAGCATACATAAGGCTTCCAATAACTGAAGCATATGGAATGTTTCGCATTTGTTTCTTTTCTAGATCGTTCTTCGGGCATTGATTCAAATTGAACTTGTCACCTTTCACAATAAGTGCTACACTTGGTGAACAGTCTTTCATCCGAAATCTCTCTAAAACTTTATTGATATAGGTTTCTTGTGATAGACCTAAAATACTTTGAGTTCTATCCCTATGGATCTTAATACCAATTACATAAGATGCCTCACCCATATCCTTTATATTAAAATTCTTAGAGAGAAACCGTTTCACCTCATAGAGCAACCCCTTATCATTGGTTGCAAGTAGTATATCATCCACATACAGCACAAGGAAATAGATTTTACTCCCACTGACCTTGTGGTATATACATTGATCCATGACGTTTTCCACGAATCCGAATGAGGAAATAACATCATGAAACTTAAGATACCATTGGCAAGAGGCCTGTTTCAATCCATATATGGATTTCTTAAGCTTGCATACTAAATGCTCACCGGCACTAGAGGAGAATCCTTCAAGTTGTTTCATATATACCTCTTCCTCTAGATCCCCATTGAGGAATGCCGTCTTCACATCCATCTGATGCAGTTCCAGGTCAAATTGGGCAACCAATGCCATTATTACACGGAGGGAATCTTTCTTAGACACAGGAGAAAATGTCTCTATGTAATCGATTCCTTCCTTCTAAGTGAATCCCTTAGCCACGAGTCTTGCCTTATATCTTTCGATGTTGCCTAATGAGTGCTTTTTCATCTTATAGACCCATTTACACCCTATGGCCTTTGAACCACTAGGTAACTCGACAAGATCCCAGACTCCATTAGATGCCATGAAATCCATCTCTTCCTTCATAGCATTGTACCATAATCCGAATTCTCTGTAGTTAATAGCTTGTGAAAACGTCTCAAGGTCATTTTCAGCTTCTATATTGTAGTCAGACTCTTGTAGATACACAGCATAGTCACTAGGAATTGCTGACCTTCTTTCCCTAGTTGATCTTCTTAATGTTGGGTTAACATCCTCTTGGAAAGCATGCTCCTCAATTAGTTGTTCAAAATTTCTGGTAATTGTTCAACAACTGGATCAACTTGGTTATGGCCAAGTGGTTGTGGATCCTCAATGATTGGCTGTTTAAAACCCAATGATACTTAAGGGACATGGATTACAACCAATCTATCACTTGATGTGGAAGCTTGAGAACCAAAATGATTAAGCTCAGTGTTTGGATGTTGAATTTGATCACTCCTACTAATCAAGTCATTTTCAAGAAATTTTGCATTTCTTGATTCCACAATCCTAGTGCTATGAGATGGACAATAGAACCTATATCCTTTGGACTTTTCAGCATACTCAATGAAGTAGCCACTTATAGTTCTAGGATCCAGCTTCTTTTCTTATGGATTGTAGACCCTAACCTCAGACGGACATCCCCAAACGCGCATATGCCTTAAACTTGGTTTCTAACCTTTAAACAACTCAAATGGTGTCTTTTCAACAGCCTTAGTTGGAACCTGGTTAAGGATATACACTGTTGTCTTAAGGCCTTCAATGCATAAGGACTTAGAAAGTTTAGAACTACTAAGCATGCTCCTTACCATGTCCAATAGTATTTGATTTCTTCTTTCAGATACACCATTTTAGTCCAGAGACCTAAGCATGGTGTATTGGCCAACAATCCCATGTTCCTGAAGAAATCTAGCAAATGGACCTAATGCTTATCCATCTTCAGTGTATCTATCATAATACTCACCACCTCTATCTGATCTCACTATCTTAATTTGTTTATCACATTGTTTCTCTACTTCTGCTTTAAACACCTTAAAGGCATCAAGTGCCTCATTGTTATTATTCAACAGATAGAGATACATATATCGTGAGTAATCATCAATAAATGTGATAAAGTATTTTGGACTATTAGAGTCCTAAATCTGGACTACAAATATCTGTATGTATGATTTCTAAAATGATAGTACTCCTCTTAGCACCTTTCTTAGTCTTATTAGTCTGCTTTCCCTTTATGCAGTCTATACAAGTTTCAAAGTTAGTAAAATCTAGCGTACTAAATATTCCATCTTTTACTAACCTTTTAACCCTCTCTATTGAGATATGACCTAGTCTACGGTGCCACAACATAGAGGAATCTTCATTAGTAACACATCTCTTAACGTCTATGCTACTAGAAACATGCATTGAATCATTAGGTATACTGTCTTGTAATTGAATTCGAAAAAGACCATAAAAAATTGTACCATTGCCAACAAGATTAGATTTATAAAATAACTTAAACATATTATTTGAAAATTCAAAAGAATATCCAAAAGGCAAAAGTTTCGAAATAGAAATTAAGTTTCTAGAGAAACTTGGCACATAAAAAGTCCTTTCCAATAACAAACTAAAGCCAATATCTAAAACTAGTCTGCAAGTTCCTATAGCTTCAATTAGTGAGCCCATCTTATTGCCTGAATAGATGTACTGCTCACTGCCCACTGGCTTCCTTTGGTTTAAAAAGCCCTGCAAGGTATTAGAGATATGGATTGTAGAACCAGAATCAATCCACCATGTGTTACTACTAACATCTACCATATTAGATTCATAACAAAAGTGTGAAATTGAGATACCTTTCTTTTCAACCCAACTCTTAAATTTATTGCAATTCTTCTTTATGTGTCCTTTCTTCTTACAGAAGAAACACTTGGACTCTTTCTTTATACTGCCTTGAATGGGTGCGTTTCCCTTTCCTTTTGAGTTAGCTTGCTTGTTATTCTTCCCTTATGTTGCCATATGTGCGCTTTCTCCCATTTCTACAATAAGCCTCCCTTCTTCCTGTACACACATAGATAAAAGTTCATTGATCGTCCATTTCTCCTTATGTGTGTTGTAGGAAATCTTGAAAGGTCCATACTGAGGCAGCAGAAAGTTTAGGATATAGCGCACAAGGAAAAACTCAGACATCTCGACCTCAAGCATTTTTAATTGAGCTGCAATGTCCCTCATCTGCATGATATGCTCTCGCACACCCGTTATGCCAGTAAGCTTCATTGATGATAACCTCGTCATCAGGGTGCTTGCCAAAACTTTGTCTAAAGTTTCAAATTATTCATCAATGGCCTTAAGCAAACTTCGAATGTTGTGATGCTCTTCGATAGATCCACGAACGCTAGCAAATATCTTAATTTTGATATACATCATACTAAGGCAATTTAATCGCTCCCAATGCTCATAAAGTGCTATTTCAGCTACACTACCACTATCAGTGGGTTTAGGAGGTTCATCCTTTCTTATTGCATCATCCACGTCCATCCACCCCAGTTGAAGAAGAATTTTCTCCTTCCATATCTTATAGTTATCACCATTTAATTCGGGAACTTGAAAATCAGATATATTCAAAGGTTGAAAAGCTGTATAAAAATTACATGCTATGTTAATAATTTGAGGTAATTAACAAATATTCCATATGACATGTCTTACCAATGCAAAACATATCTATCTATCATTGTCCTAGTAGTAAATAAAACTGCCTGTGGGCTTAGTTTTATTTAATTAGGCTTATGTGCAAAATTGGTGAAACTAGCAAATTATATCCCCTATCTTAATTCCTGTGAGTAGATTAAGGTAAGGAAAATTTTACTACCCCACCCTAATTAATCATATTAAATATAATAACATTCCTGTAGGATAATAATCATCATATTAAATATGATTAATTACAACTAATGTCATTTTTCTTTATGTGATCCTAGATTTAAATCTAATGCTTTATGTAGAATTTTAGAATAATTAAAGGTGTTGTGGCTAAACTTTAATTAAATTAAAATTATACAGATCACTTGACATTTTAAAACATACTTAAACAAAAAATGTATAAATAGACATTTCTTTATGAGATTTCAAATATTAATTAATCACTTAAATAAATGTGATAAATTAATTTTCTCTCTATAGAAACATATATTGCCTAAGATTGATAAAACAATTATACAATATTATCATAATGAGAATTAAACAATTAATTAACCAAATAAAACTAAATGTGATTAATTAATCAAATTCTCCTAATTAATGTAATCCTAATGTGTCAAAATGATGCCTAAAATAATATCTAAATATTAGGCATAAATTATATGACATTAATATCTTTATTATGATAAAATTCGAAAAAAACTTAGAACTATCAAACTTTTCGAAAAGCCTTCAAATACAATTTTGCGCATGTATATCGGAACAAAAAACATGCAGGATCAGTGGTCAGGCCAGTCCGATGCAGGATGGTGACAGCGGCTCAAATCCTCACAACGGCAACTTGAAGATTTTATTTTGAAAGGTAAACGAACGATGCATTTTTCAGTTCGGAAGAGCTTAAGGATCTTTAAATGAAACGACGTTGTTTCACTAAGCAAAACGGTGCGTTTCGGCGGAGCCAGCAAGGGAGGTTGTCTTCAACCTCCAGCCGAGTCAACCCAACATGATGTCGACCCAGTTCCAATCAGAATATAAACTATATCTAGGATACTCAAATACTTAATATATCCTAGTTAAAGCATAAAATTAAGTCAGAAATGTGGAAGCGGAAGCCTACCTCCGACCATTGCCACGTCTGAAATTTCAGAAAATAATGAGCATTAACCGAACCCGAGGACCCTTGTTCCATTTATATATGTCTTCATGTTGTTAGCTTCTCCCATCAATAAGCCATGCAATCCGGTGGTTTGTTGAAGCAAAAAATTGCTTCCTGGTTTCACGGATCACATTCAGCCATTTGAACATTGGTTTTGTTACCAACGGAAAGCCAACGGGACAAAAAATTGTTACACAATGCACATGGGATTTGGGTTCCATACATGTGAAATGGTTTCTAAAAAATAGCTTGATTATTAAGTTACTAAACATTCATTATTATCATAATTGATTGTATTACTACTAGTAAAATCGTAATTAAATATAAAAAAAAGTTTAATAAATATAGTGTGAAACGGCCAAATATCGCAGATGTAGCATGATTTACAAGAACAATATTACATGTAATATTATTTACCGTATAATTCGTAATAATAATATTATGCACAGCAAACCGTAATTTACAAGCTTGATTGCACATACTGCATGGTCCTCTACTCCTCCTCAGTTTCAACTCAGTATTCTTAGCGCAAAGGTTTTGGATTAGATCTGTAATGTTTTATAGGAAAGTGGCACTGTCACCTCAACAATCACAATGAAAGCTACAAAAGTTGAAGTGTAAAAGCAGAAGAAGCCAACATTAGTTGGCTGTTTCGTTTGAATAATCTGAAAAATCTCTACAGTTTGACAAAGACGTTGTTGGGCATCATGTTTTTCTAATTGATCTTTGAACCTAACTGCAATTTCTAATTGTCCAACAAGCAAATACTTTTCAATTACATTCCTGCGTTCACTGTCTGATAACTCATTTTCCATTGCATGGTGGTAATCCGAGATTTTTAAGACAAATTCGGTCGCTCGTTGAAGCAGATATATGACCAAAAATGTCGTGTCTAGACTCCAATCTCGTTATTTTTTCAAC